>VZRR01000313.1:266074-381394 GCA_013398015.1 Oreocharis arfaki
GGCGGGGCCGCGCGGGAGGCGGGAAGGGGGCGGGCACGCGCCGTTGGCCGTGCGGCAGCGCCGCCTCCCGGTCCCCCGTGCCCCGCCCCGGGCTGTCCGCTCGCTCCGGTGCCCGCGCCGCTCTCCGCGCCGTTAACCCGCCGGCACGGCCTGCCTCAGGCCGACTGGAGAACCAGCCGGTTCTGTTCTCTCAGCAACGAAACCCTCTCTCCTCAGCGCAGCTTCCTGGCCAACAGGTGTCCGAGGCGTGGGCGGGTTCCCCTCATAACGCCCCGATGCTAACTGCCTATGGATAAATCCTTTAACCTCAAGGGTTTGGTTCTGTGTTCTGTTCGTGAGAAAACATTTCATGTCTGTCCTGAGACCTCACGCTGAATAGTCCCGGGCTGTGAAAGCCACGCTAGGAAAGTGCCCAGGACTTTGGAAAACACACATGAAATTCCGTCCCGCTGCTCCCGCAGCCTCTGCGCGTGGGGCTCTGCCCACACAGATACAAAATTAGGGTTTTACAGCCTCTTTGTCAAATGTGGGCAGGTAGGTAGCAAATTTCTGGAGTTCCTTAAAATTTCCGTTTGCAATTGTACAAAAAGCAGAAGCTTAGCAACGGCCACCTGATGCTTGAGGGTATTATAATTTCTCAAGCATTCTTGCTGTGATCTGCTTGGTGCAGGCAGAGGCTGGAGCAGAGGGGCTTTCTGACTCGTTCGGGTTCTGCCTGCCCTGTGGCAGAGCGGGACGGTCAAGGTAAGGTTTTTCATAGTCTATGCTTCTCTCTNTCTTTTTTTTTTTTTTTTTTTTTTTTTTTTTTTTTTTTTTTTTTTTAAATCACGAGAGGCACTGATCTCGTCCAGGGAAAGCCCCGAGTCCCCCGCACGGCCCGGGCCCCGCCGCCCGTGCTCGGCTCCAGGGCAACCGCGCTGTTGTCCCGAGAGCTCCGGGAGAGGCGAGGGCGGCGGGGCTGAGGGGGCGCCGGGAAAAGGCGATATCGTCGCGGCTGTCTGTAGCTGAGCTTTGTGTCCTTTGGTGCATCCACCACCGCCCGGTTTAGTGCGGTTTTAGGACATACCACTGATGTAGGAGGTAGCTTTGAATTTCTGCTCCCCTGTGGGAACCTGTTGAAATGCAGTTGTGAGTTTGTGCATCATGTTTCCGGGGGAACCCGACCCCGTCTGTCTTTAGAATAGCCATACTCAGCTGCTGAAGCCGCCATAGAAGGGTGGTCTTTCAGTTGAACCTCAGCCCAGTCGCACAACACAAATTTATTGGGGTTTTTTTGTTTGGTTGGTTTGGGTTTGGTGGGGTTTTGGTGGTTTTTTGTTTTTGTTTTTGTTTGTTTTGATTTGGTTTGGTTTGGTTTTGGTTTTTTTTTTGGCAGGCTCTGTATGTACACAGTTTCCCTTGAGCTTTGCAATTTTATCGTATAAACTTTCTCTTTTTTGAAAGCTGAACTGTCATACCTAAACTGTGGAGATCCCTGAGGTGACCTCATTTTATATCTTATGTACACTCTACTTCGCATCTGTCTGTGTTAAACTCCTTTCTGGACAGGATTGTATTCTAGAATCTTGATTTGGTTATGTTTTTAGATGGAGCACTCAGATGAAGCAACTTCCAATAAACGCACTTTGAGAACTTTGTTTCGTCCCGCTGCTTTACCTCCACCAGTCATATCTGAAACATCACCAAAACAGAAAAAACTGTTGGCATACCACAGAGACAAGGAGCAGCAAGAGGTGCTTAATCAGTTACTGTGAGTTTCATGTAATTCAAGACATGTTGAAATTCAAGTGAAAGAGACGTTGCACATTTGATTAATTATAATGGTGTTTGTTTAATGTAATTATAGTGAGATTTTGTGATCACAGGGTTGGTAATGATGAAAAAATAGGTTGCATTAAAGTGTTAGCGCTATTTTTAATATATTATTTGTAGTTTTTCTGCGCTTCTGATTCTGTGTTTTACTTTAGGATTGATCGAGCTCTGAAAGTCTATTACACGACCATGGATGAAACAGATAGGAGAGATGCTGCACCTCCTATCACAGAACTTCCTTCCACTGTGAGGAAGTATTTATTATTTTAAGTCTCGCCTATTTAGTTCTTAGTTACTGGGGCATTTATTTTCTTCTTACAATTTACTTAAAGAAACTTGTTTCATTCCTCAGTAATTCATAAATGTATTTATGTACTCAGGTAATCCAATTGAAATGTGTACCTGTATATCTACAAAATAAAGCCTTTGTTTAGGAATAGTATTTGGTAAATTTTATATTTCTGGTATTTTTTTGTACGTTCTTTGTAACAATTTTCTGTTTCTTTTTATACAGATGGTTGATAAAGAAAGCCAAAAAAGAGTGAGTTAAATTCTTTCATTTGCCTTTTTTGAAGTGGAAGAGTGAATGGTCCTTATTCAGAGAAGTTGAGTATGTCATGTGGAACTGTTGTTGCTAAACAAGAAAAAGTAGTCTTGGTGGGGAAAAATGGAATAGGAACAAAATAGGAAACTTGTCTTGTGGCCCTGTAGAGGGAAATTATTTTTCTGTTATAGAAAGTACGTCTGTCAATAATTAATTTAACCTTAGCTAAAGATCATTAGTTAAGAAAAAAAACCTAACAGGCTTCAGGATTTTTTCAGTTGAGGTCATAGATTGTACCTTAGCCTGTACAAAAAGTAGTCTTTGACATCGTTCCCTTAATTTGAAGAGCATGCCCTAATCCTGGAACTTGTGTATGGCTTTTAAAGTAAGACTTATCTCTGAAAGCCAGTTGAAACTCAAATTAGTATTGAAATATTTGTATTAAGTAACCTAAGGTAACACCAATTTAGCCTAGCTGTTGTTAGGTAAACCCATTCCTCAGACTGTAGAGATTTTATAACAAAACTGTCCATCAAAAGCAGAAATGCCTTTGGCCAAGACCCACTCCCCTTATGGGGGATGTTTGTCCACGCTTTTTTGCCAGATAAATGTTTGTCCTAAGAACAATAACCTTAACCTTGACCTGTCTCATTGTCAGCCATAAAGTTCAGCAGAGAACCAAGGAAAATGCCATACTGACAAGTACAATATTTTGTATTTAAACATTAAGGCAGACAGACAGTGCTACCAGCCACAGAGCAGCTTTTAGGGTATTAGTCAGTGAATACCGAAAAGATTAGATTAAATATCCTGCCCTTAAGGATTAAAATTTGTGTGTAAAAAGAGATTTTTGCCAAGCCTAACACAAAAGTACATACATAGGCAGTTATTAGACCTCTGACAATCTTGTCCTTTCAGGCAGAATACCTCTTTTTGAAGGAACGTGTGCAGAGGAATCCGATGATTCCCATCCAGCAGCAGTGGCTGAGGTCCATGCTCGCCCTGGTGCCACAGTCACTTATGGAGGGCAGAGACAGAAAGCTGCTCACTGAAGAGCTTTTAAAGGAGATAGTAAGGGATTATGAAAAGAGCATGCAAAGATGTGTGTGTAAGTACTGCAAATTCCTCAGCACTTATATTGATGTTAGTATATGTATTATAAGCTCCATATTCTCCTGCTGAAAATAATTTTTCTAGTTTGTTCTTTCGGCCAGGTGTGATCTTTGTAATTAACTACTGATTTAGCTGTTTTTGCCTCATCAGATGTGTGTTGGCCATGATGTTTAAGGCAAAACTTGCTTATTTTATTTGAACCAGTAAAAAATTAACCAGCTGAAAGTACAGTTCAAGCAAAGACAGCTATAGACCTCAGTGATTGCTGAGGTGATTTTATTTCGTTATGTCTTTAACCTATTTAGGTAATTTGAAGCACGAATATATTGCTGTTTACTGATAAAGAAAGGAGAAACTTTTTATATACTAGTCATTCTTTCTCCATCTTCAGGAACAGCAGCTTTTTTAAGCTGTGTTCGTGTACAAACACATCCATGAGTTTTCTGATGGTGCTTCTGTTGCATGAGGTAGCTCGCAAATAAAAGTCTGTGAAGATAATTACTGTTTTCAGATATCACTCATACAACTCACTTCGATTTTAAAACCTTTTAAAAAGAGTCAGGAATTAGAATTCTGAAAGTGTTTTCTCTTGAAATCATGTATTGATTTCCTTTTATTTACATTTTTAGTATCTGGAACCTGAAATTGAGCCCAATTTTGTTAATATTTTAGTGGATGGCTGATCTTTTAGAAAAAGTAGATTAAAATATGCACAATTTAACATGGGACTAAAATATACACAATTTAACATGGGACTAACTTCTTTGTAATGTCATCAGTGGGATAATTATAGTTTCTCACGGTAATTATGTTAAACAAATTTGCCATAAATCCTTGCAATCATAGAATATATCAAATTGGAAGGGGCCCCTAAGGATCAGTCCCGCTCCTTGCAGGGCTGTCTAAAACTCAGCCATACAACTGAGAGCACTGTCCAGATGGTCCTTGCACTCTGGCAGGCTTGGTGTTGTGACCACTTCCCTGGGGAGGCTGTTCCTGTAGCTGACCATCCCCTCAGCAAAGAAACTGCATAAGTGTTTAATTATTTAAACACAAACCTGTCTGAAAACCTTCAGGAACAGGGGCCAGAATTGGAATTAAGGTACCTGAATCTGTATAAATATTTAGCAGAAGCTGTTGATTTTGAGTTACCTTTGGGAGAATGTGTTTTGGAGGCTAGGGTGACACAATTACTTTTTCATCTGACTATGTGCTTGGGCCAAGCACCTGGAGAAAGACCAAGGCTGTACAGTGACTATTGGATATGGCCTAATTTTCTTCTAATGTTCATGATTTTTTTTTTTTAGTGAGAAGAGTTCTTGTTAAACCAGACATAAAAGAACTTGATAAGTTGGAAGAGGAGGCACCTTTACCTTTGTTACCTCTGTGAGTGAATTAAGTTAGCAAAAAACCCACTGGCAAAACACACTGAGTTACATGAGGGAAATTCTTGTTGAGCTGTGTGAACAGAGTTATGGTATAGTATTAATTCTGGAGCCTCTGAATGGGATATTTTTAAATCTCTGTAGAAGATCTTGCATTTGAACATCTCTTACTTGAATGTGCTACAAAGTTTTAGCACTAACAACGTTTTACTACTGCTGTTACAGTTACGTAGAGCAGCTCTGAGTGCCCAGACACTAAAGTCACAGTGCAGCTGCCTCTGGAATGAAGTGTGCGTGTATGGGGAAGTTTTCTGGCAAATAGCAGTCTTGTACAGCACTTTGACATCCTAAAACTGCATATAATGCCAAGGTTTCATGTGATTTTGGTTTTATGCAGTGAAACCTTGAGACTGAAGGCAAATCTGTTATGCCATCCCATCATGGAAAGGGAATTCAGGTAGATAGAATATAAATATCTGAATTGCAGAATTTGCTGATGCATCAGAGTGTGTGCTATCAAAATCTGATGGTAAATGCTTCCTGATAGCAGTTGGTGAAGTTAGGAGTTTACATTGAAAGAGCTTCTGGAAGAGCAGGTGATCTGAAAATATCATGGAGGATAAAGCATGTTTTATTAGACAGAGTATCTTTATGGCTTCCACTGAATGATAGTGAGGGCATGTGTGTGGCATTTAATTAAAAATTCATGCTAGAGAATAAGCTTTTGAAAACTATCTTTTATATACAGTACTTTATTCAAGTAGTGCTTGAGCTCAGTTTTTGTTTGCTTATTTGTTTTGGTTGGGGTTTTGATGTTTTTTCTTTTTTAGAGGCCTGGATTTTTCTAGTACCTGGCATAACAGTTATATCAAAGCAAAACAACAAATCATTTCCACGTTACATATTCTTCACCCCACAATGAAAACTCTACTGGATTTCGGTTATACAGCATTCTTTAATTTTCTTCTAGTGGATTTCTCTAGTTCCAGGTAAAGTTTGTTCTGCTGAATTATTGACCCATATAGGTTTTTGCAGCTGGCAAAGATGAGTTTGTTCCATTCTATTATTTATCATTCAGGAGTTTATATAACAAATTTCTTTGATGCACCGTTTTAATGTATTATGATTAAGCTACTCTGTGTTATGACATGACTTTTCTTCTCTCTGTTATACATTTTGTTGTTGCTTAAGTTGTCGGTCATATCAGACCTTTTGATTTATATTTTGCCTTTAATTCTGTAAACTTCTCCCCATTATTCACTTATTCTTAATGCTTAATTCCCATAGAAGCCTGTTTAAAGTAGCATTTGAAAAATCAATTTCTAGTAGTATTATCATCTGTAGGGAATTTTGTGCTAACCCTGAAGATCAGACTTCTTGCTGGTTTTCATCAGTTGAATTTTATGTTTAATCTTGGAACTTTAAATTTTCATAGTTTTCAAAAAGATAATTTTCAGAATATTTTTCCTCTTTTTTTTTCCTGGTAATTATTCTGTATTTCTTGGAGTTTGAGGTAGGCTTTTTCTTTCTTTTTAGTCTACTGAAGCAATGCTTAAATTCCCACTGTGCTTTCTGCTAGAGAAAGACTGGGTTTGTAATACAAGAGTTTGTATTGTTACCTTGCTCCATGTTTGGTTTGTTTAAATGTTGTCTATAAAGTTGCCTGTAACTTTCTTTTCTAGACTGAAAGGACCAATTGACTGTAAATCTCTTAAAACTGATGCATCTCTAAGCTGTTCTAAAGCAGAGGAGGAGATAATGAGTACGTGGTACCGAAGAGTTGTGGGCCTCTTTAGTCAGTCAGAGGCCTTGGATGGTGTAAAGTTGGATCAGCTTGAGTCTTTTTATAACTGTGTGGCTGTGCTTATGTCTAATCAGGTAAATATCTTTCCTCCCCATGATAAACTTAATGGGATTAAACCACTACTTACTTTGTAGAAAAATAGTGGAACAATAGTCTAATCAAATCATTGTAATTTAAAAAAAATAGAGGAAAATGCTTTCAAGATATTTCATTTTTACGTACATGTTTTGGTAATAGACTTACATTTGTAGCAAAAATTAGTGCATGGACTTCACTGAAATGTTTACTTGTTCATTAGTTTTCATCATTTAAGGGGTTGGGACTAATACCCACAGAGTTAGTAGAAAAATTCACACTGCTTCAGTTATCCATGAATCAGAAGTACTAAAATGAATGGAAATCCTGGCTTACTGGATGAATGGAAAATGGGTTGGGCCTTTGTTATTTCAAGTAACAGGAGATCTATGTTATTACCTAGCTGAAAGGATTGCTGCAAAGAACAACTGAAGTTTTTGTGAAACTTTTTGATCCTGAAGACAGAAGTCGTCTGCCATTATTTAGGATGGATTTGACTTATGATGAAAATAGAATGGAGTTTTATCCAAGCTTACAGGACTTTGAAGAAGCAATTCTGTTTGTAGTAGATTGTATAGGACAGACTCTCCAGGTATGCTTTTGTCTTTATTTAAATATGTTATTGTTAAGATGCTCAGTACGTGAAAATGTTTGTGATTTTGGAGTCTGACTACCCTGGCATTGAGATCAGAATGCAACTTGTATTTATTTTCCACAATCATTCTACAGGTCACATCATGAATCTTAATGCCCAGCAGCACTCCAGGCTCTGAAAGTAATTTTTGTAATTCCTTATTTATAAAAAATTGGTGCACCTGCTAGTGATTGTTTTAGTCTGCCCTTTGGGTCTGCAATTATAATAACATCTTTACTTATATGTGTGATGATTTACAATAAATTTGCATTAAAGTTAAGATCTCCAGAGAAAGACAAAGAAAATTAGAGTTGATATTCCCTTTTTTCTAAGAAAAAGAAAATACTCAAAACTCTAAAAACTAATATATGCCATATAAAAAGATTGATGTCTTGGGAACAGCCTGTCTGGTTCCAGGGAAGAGAGCTTTTCTGGTAGCCTTAGGTGTGAACTGAGTATTGGTCACTAGTCACATGTGATGGTACTTTCAGAGAAGTGTTTTGAGGTTGGTTTTCTGTATTTGCACATATAAGATAATTTAATCTTATGCAAGGTTGGATAATTTTTCCTTTTACATATTTCCTGTTCAACTTTTTGCTTCAGGAAAAGTCATTCTACATGTGTATGAAGGACCTGAACTTGGTCATGGTTAGGGTTTCATGCTTTTATGATCATGTCTTCTGCAGATTGCAATTTACTTTTAAAGTATATGTGTCCTTGCACTGCTTTTTAAATTTTTAATAATCAACACTTGCACTTCTCCTAGAAGGTCCAAACAATACGTGCTTGGCTAACGGGAGGCACTGCGACTGTGAATGCTGAGCTTCCTGCTCACATTGCACAATGGGCCAAATCCACTCTGAAAAAATCTATCACAGACAACTTAGAAGGCACGAAGGAACATTTTCAAGGCTATGGTAAGTGATAGAAGAGTATGTAAAAAGCTGTGTCACCTCTTTGTAGTAAGTAACTTGCTGCATGGCAGATGCATTTTAGTAATATGATTATGTTGTAATTGGATTGTAGTTGAAAGTTATGGCTGGCTTGTAGATGGAACTGCAGAGGAACGGATAAACAGATTCATAGCAGAACAACCCAGTTTTGATGAATACACTACTGTAAGTTTTAGCTCTACACTTTATAAATAATTTTTACTATACTACAGCAATAATAAAAACGTAACAGGTGCCTAGACTTTAGCTAAAACTATATGGACTACCTACAACATGACTGATTTTTCCCCTAAAAATCTGTGGTAAATAGAAGAAATACTACTTACTTTCTTCAATGTCTAGTACTTGCTCATGTAGCCAAGTATTTAAACAACACCTCTGAAGTGTAAAATCTAATGTTTTTCTGAAGTTCATAGATGAATTCTTCACCCTCAAGAAGGAAATCATGAGTTTGCCAGAGGTGATTTATTTCCCTATGATCTGTTTGAATTGTGAGGATTTAAAGCAAGGTTTGGCTAATTGTGCAAACAACTTTGCAAAAATGCTAATGGACAAAATATTTACAGATTACAGAGAGGAAAATGAAAGGTAAGTAGAATTTTTCTGCTTGTGAATGTTCTGTAAGTTAAATGCATTGTAGAAACATATAGAAGAAATGCAAATATACCACACTTCTGTTTACTGAAGGTTCTTGGATAACTAATGATCTAATGCAGTTTGCACCAGCTGTTGTATTTTTCTGCTGTTTTAGACTCAAAAAAAGGTAGGAGAACATATTAGTATAGGCTTGGATAATGGAAGAGCTGAAAGATCAAATAACTAAGATTAAAGAACTTTGTTGCCGTTCTGGATTTTTAAGTGTGAGTTACAGTATTGCTGCACTGCCAAAGGAAAGGCTGGTTAGACTCTCTTATTACCTAATAGATACCTAATAGGGCTGCTCTCAAGCCATTCCTCTGCATTTGTGTTTGTGCTGGGTGTTACTCCATCCTGGGTGCAGAATCTTGCATTTCCACTCATTACATTCCATCCCCTTAATTATAGTGAAATGTTTCATTCTGCAAAGTGTCCCATCCTTCAAGAGAGTCAGCAGCACCTCACAGTTGTATGATGAGCAAACTTGCTGCTGATGCATTCAACTCCTGCATCCAAATCATTGATAAACACATTGAACAGAACTGGCCCAGGAGTGAATCCTGAGGAACACTGCTGGTAACAGTCACCAGCCGTTTGCTACAACCCTTTGAGCTCTGCACTTGACCAGTTCTTCACCCAGCACACCATGAACCCACTCATCCCACACCTGGACAACTTGTCTAGAAGGATTCTGTGAAGGACAGTATCAAAAGCCTTATTAAAACTGAGAAAAATTATATCCACCACCTTCCCTTCATTCTCGACATGGGTGAACTTATCATAGGATATCAATTTAGTTAAACAGGAGGTTAATTTGCAGGTATGGATTAAGTCATGAGGAAACTCTTACTACATTTTTAAGTTAAAATGAGCAATTGTGGCCAAGTTTTATAGTTATTCCACATTACCAAAGTGAGGAAATATTTACTAGAAAAGTATTTGTGTGTACACTAATGATACTTTTCTGAAGTTCTTTTACTAACAACAGGTAACCAAAGCATTTATTTCAGAAGAATACCCCAAAATCCAAACAAAGCAATTATTGCAAGTCAGAAACCAGTATTTGTCTAGACTGACTTGGTTATATTCCCTTTCTAGTTTCATAAATAATGGAATTTGTGTGGAGTAAATACTTAAAGAAGTAATTTGAATTTTTAATTACATTAAAGCTGATCTTGAAGCCAGTCAAACTAAAATCTTAAAATGTTGGTATTTTATGTAAAATAAAACTATAGGATATGCAGTGAATTTGAAACCATTAAGGAATGGGCATTAAAAGTTCCTGAGTCAACAGAAGAAATGGTAGAGATAATGGATTACATAAAGAGGGTCAAAATGAAAGATATTCAGGACCTGGCGCAAAGGAGCAAGGTAAATTACTATCTTTTAATTCTTGAGCTTTTATTACATATGCTGGCCTGTACACATAGAGAATTCATTCTGGAGTGCAGACTTTTGTTTGCCTGTGTGAATAAACTTAGTGTTACTTCTGACAGAAGTGGGAAGTCCAGCTTATTCTTTGCCATATGCCTTTGCTTCTTGTTCCCATTCCCGTGTGCTCTGCATGTCCGTGAGGAAATGCAGCTTTTAATAAATCACTCAGTTTATTGTTTGTACCTGGAGACTTACTTCAGGACTGCTTAAAAATCAATTTGTGAAAATGTAACAGACAAGTATGAAGAACATTTTATGTGTAAAAACAGTCAACAGACTTTGAACACACGAGAAACAATTTATTCTTTGAGCAGAATACAGGTGATGTTACATTAGGGGTAGTTTGTGTATGTGAATATGTATCAAATTTTCTGTTATGGTAATAGGTTTATAAATATAACATATTATGTTTATATCTGCAGAAATTATATTTTGTATATTTTTAGTAGCATTAGGATTTCTGCATATAGACTTACAGACCACAGGAGTCATATTTAGAGAAAGTAGCTCATGATCAGGGCAGGGATTTGAACAATATTACACATATATTTTGAATGTTAATATTCGACTGGCTGAAGTAGCTCTGAATTCTGAAAAGTTCATGAAATGTAGATTTCTATTTTATCTTTGTGGATAATATTGCCCTACCCTGTATTTCAAGCAGACCTATGATACCTAAAGTTTTGTGAAATCTCTTTTTGTAGGAGTGCTGTCGACAAATGAGTTACTTGATAGATGTTTTTCCATTTGCTCCTGAAGACATTGAACTAAATTCAACAGCTATATTATGGCCAAAGAAGATTAACCACATTTTTAGAGAGCATGATATTGTAAGAGCATTTTCTTAGTTTATGGTATATTTTGGCTTGTTAGACTTCTCACTTTACTTGAGCTATTTATTTCTGAATATATATACACATATAACATGAACCATATTAATTTAGACATTCATGAATAACATATTTCCAGATTTTTTAAACAAAAGTGGGCTTTTTGTGGATAAATTTTAAAACTGTCACTGTAACTTAAAAACTTCAGCAAGTCTTATTATTCTAATATGCCTGTGGTCAGGTTCATCTACCTACATAGGTAATATGTAGGTAGATGAAAATTCACTACAGTACACACGTCTAGTACTGAAAATGAAATTGTCAGGCCCTTAATAAGACTGAGTGTCTGGACAGGAGGTCATTTAGTTAAAAAGGTATTTTGNAATTCACTACACTACACACGTCTAGTACTGAAAATGAAATTGTCAGGCCCTTAATAAGACTGAGTGTCTGGACAGGAGGTCATTTAGTTAAAAAGGTATTTTGCTCTGTCAAAAAAAGAACAGTGGGAACAATGTTTTCTAGCAATCATTAACAGAAAATAAGCAACATCTCATTTTCTCTGTGTGACTATAGGTTAGTTTTCTTCCACGGTCTGTATTCATCTTGCTTAGCATGCTTTGTCTCTGTCTGTGATGCAGTCAAGCCTTTTAGGGTTCTCTTGCTTCTCTGTAGTAATTTAGCATAGATTTAATAATATCTTCTAAAATTTTTAAAGAATTAATAATTAACATTTTAAAAAATCGGTGTCTTTTAAATATTACAGTTAAGGATTTCTTCTTTACTAAGTTTTGTTTAGGCACTAAGGTGTATGCCCGAGGACAGTAAATATGCCTCTGACTGAAAAGATACCCAGTTTGGGAGACTGCTATGTCTGTAAAATACTTTGTTTGCATGTTATCCCCATGCAAACAAAGTATTCCTTTGATCCCGCAAAAATAATCAGTAAAATTAATTTTCTACTTCTGCACAGAGAGTCTATGATGTTTGTTCTAACTCTTTTTAATGAAAATGGTAGTACAGAGTGAATCTCACTCCTTAGTGAGAGTCCCTCAGCAGTGGGACCCTGTAGCTGGTGCATTGTGCTGGAGGTTGAGGACAAGAGAAGTTTCACATTAAGTTTTCATGAGTCTGTATATTTGCATTCTATGCTCTCCGATATGAGTCTGTTCTTATTCTAATGCAAAAGGAAAAGATTGGTTCCTCCTTTGGAGAAGTTCTGTCGGTCTGCTTCACAAATTTTGCATGGCAGGTGGGTGTCCTTGTCTTAGGAGGGTCTTCTCTCTCTTGATTGGTTTTTCTTTGGTACCTTGAAACAAACCCTTGAGTTTGCAGACCCAGTGCTTTAAGGTGGTCTTATGTTGTAGAATTTCTGCCTTTTACAGCCACAGGTACATGTGGGATAGCATTGGCTTTCAACAACTGTAGGTGTCCTTTTTGGCAGTAAAATACTGAATCCCAAAGACAAGAATATCTATTTTTTTTCTGTAATGCTTTCCTTTTTGTTGTATGATTCCTGAAGGAGGCCTTTAAGGCAATCCTAACTGCTCTGATTATTGAGATGAAGGTTCCATGCTAGCATATAGAGGTTGCACACACTTACTGTGGGACATACAAAAATAAATTTCAGTTGTAAGGATAATAATTTATCTGTGTTGTTTGTTTTCTGTCCATTTGCACTAAATGTTTAGATGGTAGTATGTATGTTAATCACTGAAAGGACTTACAATCACCTTTGCATTGCTTTTTTGTCATGAAAAAATCAATTCTTTTGTAGCTGATTGAAGAGTCTAAAACTAAAAGAGAACGAGAAACAGTACAGAAGTGTGATAACCTGCATGTTGAATTAGACAAGCTTTATAATTCTGTAATGGAATTAGAAGAATACTCAGAACTGGATCGCATGCAACAGGTTTGATGAATTGTATAAAATCGGTAGAAATGTTTTCTGTGTTTAATACACAGGGATCATAGAGAAAAAATATAATTGAAAGTAATCACTCTAACTAGTGTGAACTAAAACATTTATTGTCCTCTTGCCACAGCGAACAAGCTCATAAAATTACACTTGTCCCCCTCCCATTTTTGTTTTTCATTGGCAATTAAGATTTTATTTAGCGGAAAGTTTGCTATAAAGTTGTGCTTTAATTAGCTGATAGGTAATCATAATAGCAGTTCAGAAAGAGTGTTTGGTATCAATTTGATATTTTTTTCCTACAAACCTCAAAACTTCATTGTTACGCTAGTGAAGAGCAGACCACTGGCTCCAAAACTTTGTGAATTTCTAGCAGTGTTTTTTAATTTCCAGAGCATGTCTTGTGCTTTAATTGGAGGATATTGTATTGTAAGCAATTTTGTTTTTTTGGAAAACAGAACACTTCAAAGCACAAAACAGAAATCCTAAGCTAATAAATCCCAGTGGCCAATATGATATGCCAGATACATAAGAAAGTGTGTGCCTGCCTTCTAGAACAGTGAGTTTTAAAGCACAAATATTTTGAAAATACTCTAGAATTCAGTAATGAGAACAAATTTTATTTTTCATAATGTTCATCTGGGTTTTCCATAGTTTATGTACTTATCAATAAGCAGACAAGTTTTTAAATCTTATTTTCTAAAATTTTAATATGAAAGCTTATAATATTTTGATATCTAATTTTGATAGCTGTTCAGAGCATAATTTGGTTATTTCTCAAGACATACTGTTATTTGATTTCAGTATGTGACTGACCTGAGGACATTGCAGAAAACAATACAGGACACTGGTGAAACAGTAGCTGCTCTTAATAAAGAAGAGACTTTGCTTGGGTGGAAACCAAGTGAATTCCCACTCCTCAACAACTTAAAAGCTGAGATAGAACCATACCAGAAACTCTTTAATCTTATACTGAAATGGCAGCGAACAGAAAAAAGGTAATTCAGCTCTTAATGCTGTAAGAGGGAGAGTGAAAAAAATGCTTATGCTGGTCTTGTTCATGTCAGATGTAGAATATGGATTTGTTTTCTTGGTAACGTGTTATTAGCAAGCAAAGTAAAAGGGCAATATAACATACGTATCAGGCTTGCTATTTTTAATTCAGCTAGAAAAAATGTTGGTTTGTTTTTATTTTTAAAATGTATTCATGGAATCAGAATCATCGGATTTCCTAAGTTGGAAGGGACCCACAAGGATCATTGAGTCCAAGTCCTGGCCCTGCACAGGACAGCCCCAAGAATTACACCATGTGCCTGAGAGCAGAGCAGCATATCTCAGACTAGGTTCTAATTGTATTGGTCATGCTGGTGTAGCCTGTAATAAGACAAGCTCTGTGAAAGAAATGAATCAAGAAGAAAAATTGTGTTATGAGCCATTTTGTGTTCCAGAAATTGAGGAAATTCAACTAGAAAGCTCGTCATCTGTATGCAACCAAAACTGGTTTTAACCTAGCAGCTGTCCAAAGTGGTGGGTTCAGATGATTGTGTTGCTGTCTGGTGGCTAGATCCTACCACAGAACTGTACTCTGTATAAATTTAGGGAGGTTGTTTATCCTTTCATGCGTTCTTCAGAAGTTATGATGTGCTATGGCTGAAAGTGTGGGGGGTTTCAAAAGACAAGACCTAGTGTATTTTAAAATGTCATATGTCGATCTCTATCCAGAGGTTAACTTAACTGTTTCTCCATTCATGCAGTTACTCAGTTTCATTATGTGACTGACTTAAGAGAATTACACAAATATGTGGAAGAATGTGGTTGAGCCACTTTTAGTTGGGCATTAGAATTTTGCAAAGAATAACAATAATATGGAAGGAGAGCTTTGCTTTAACTTAAATAGCTATTAATGTGTTGCGAAACAAATTGATAATTACTTGTGGGCTACATTTGATATTCTGTTTTGTAACCTTTTGTTTTCTCTCAGATGGATGGATGGGACTTTTTTGGAACTAGATGGGGAAAGCATGGAGGCTGAGATTGATGAGTTTTATAGAGAGATGTACAAACTGTTAAGACTCTTCCAACAGAAGCAGAAGAAGGCGGCATCAGACAAGAAAAAGGCAGTGCGACGCAAAACTGTGAGGGGTAATCCAACTCTTACAATGTGTTCTTCAGTTCTGGATCAGATTAAAGACTTTAAGGTAAGAAAACATGAGCGATATTAATATCTGATGCTGAGGGACAAATGCTAAATCCAGGGCTCAGTACATGTAGATGGTGCAGTCTCAGAGAGAGAGTGTTCTGAATCCCCATTTCCAGATTGTACTGTCCCATTCATTTTAATAAAACTCGATTTTTTAATATTTTTTAAATAGTTTTTGGAGTTGTTGATGACTGGACACATAGAGGTGAAAAGCCATTTTTGGATGCAGAGAAACATTTAAGGATGTAGTTGGGAATTTTGGAATGGGACTCTGTTATGCTAATAGAAGCAAAATTTAGCATCACTGAAAAATTACACTTATGCTTAATAGTTTTTTATATTTCTTCTTCAATAGTTAATATAATTATTTAGAAATTGAATGGATAACTGAATGGAGCCATCTGCACTTTCTGGAAAAGATTTCCATGTCTTCAGCTACTGAAGCAGAATTTTAAATACACATGAAAGGTTATTAAAAAATTAAGAAATAATGTATATGACAATATTTACCTTATAAATGTCTTTTCTGAATTAGGAGAATATTCCCACTGTGTCTGTCTTTTGTAACCCTGGCATGAGAGAACGTCATTGGCAGCAGATGTCAGATATGGTAGGATATGATATAACACCAGATGCTGGAACTACCCTGAGAAAAGTTTTGAAGCAGAATCTATCCTCTTACTTGGAACAGTTTACAGCAATAAGTGTAGCTGCAAGCAAGGTAAGCACAGAGATTTGATAGTGACAAATATGACATCAAGTCTCTTAGTGAATACTTTCATGATTTACTAGCATTTTTTGTGTTTGCCATTATGCAACAGAAGAGATTTGGTGAGACTTTGGCCCATTATGTTAATGATGAGTGTAAGCATTTGTATCTCCTGTGACATCATTAGTATTTCCCAAGTGTGCTGCTTTCTGTGTGCAAGTAGAGGATATACTGAGGAGAAGTAATAACAAGTAGTTAATTTGTGCTGCTAGAGCAAAATAGCTTATTCAGCTAGATAAGCTTATATATTGAACTAGTGAGTTGGAAAAAAACAATTCACTGACTAGACCAAGCTGTTTTCTTTTTAAATAGGAATTTTCCTTGGAGAAAGCAATGCATACCATGATGGAAACCTGGGATTCAATTTCCTTCAACACAAATGTGTATCGTGAGACTGGTATTCATATTCTGTCTTCAGTGGATGATATTCAGGCACTTCTCGATGATCAGATTATGAAAACTCAGACAATGAGAGGATCACCTTTCATTAAACCATTTGACAAGGAAGTCAGGGTATGATGAGTACTTTTTTCAACCATTTTTATTTGTAGAATAACTGTAGTGCAATAGTATACCGATTGTATTACAACTTGATTGTTTGAGTTGTTAATGAAATGCTTTCATTAATTTTTCAGCAAGAATCTTTTGAGTTTATATGAGTCATACTTACCTTATTTCTGTTTTGGAATTCCCTCTTCCATTCTGATTCAAGTGCAACCAAGAGAACATGATTATTTTTTCTCATATTTTGCAAAATCACTATTTCCATTAACCTTGCTTCTTAATAACTGGAAATTATATTTCTATTATTGCTAACAAGAACACTTATTAATTCTTAAGTTTTGTACTCAAATTTTGAACTACAGTGTTTTCCTCTGGGCAAAGAAGCTTCTTGATGGCTGGGAGAATGTTTTTTAATCAGGCCTCAGAGCAGTGATGGCAGCACTTTACACCTGATTTTGAATTTCAGGGCTAGAGTAGTCCTTGTGGTGCTCACACCATGGCTATTGACAGGACAGAAGCTGGTGGAATTGCTTTGCAGTTACCCTCACCAGTTCTTTGTTGGTTTATGTGGGAAACATTCAGGCTCAAGCAGGCTCAGTGAACTTCACAGGCAACCTCTCCAGCCTGCTCCAGTGGTATCTGCTATTGTCCACGTTAGGAACAGGATGCTCACCTTGCTGGATCTCTCCTATGAGCTGAGGTGACTTTTCTGGTATTGTGTCCCTGCTGCCATTCAGCTACAAGAGCCCTCGCTGTGGGGAGATGAAACAATTTATCACTGGTAGCCTCCTGGCTGTTGCTTAACAATTAAGTTGTTGAAAGTTCATAGCACTAAAGTGATAAATGCGTTTTGGGAAATTAATTTCCAAGTAAGTAAAAATTCCTGAGCTCCTTAGGCCATCTGTATATATGGAAGAACTTAAATACTCCTAAATATTTTTCTTTCATTTTGTTTATTGGCAGACTTTTTTTTTCTCTTTGGGAGCTAGAATAACACAATGTCTACCTTTCCTGAATTTGTTGTCTCTAACATTATTTGCTTGGAAATGTCAAGTTAACGTTCTTTAAATGTTTGTTAAGGAATGGGAAAGACGCTTAATTCAAATTCAGGAGAATATTGATGACTGGCTGAAAGTGCAGGCACAGTGGCTGTATTTGGAACCCATCTTTTCTTCTGAGGATATTATGCAACAGATGCCAGAAGAGGGGCGGCAGTTTCAGACTGTGGATAGGCTGTGGAGAGAGATTATGCAATTTTGTGCCGAAGACCCAAAGGTAAGGGAAATATCCATTGCTAACAGGAAAGAGTAGCTTTTCTTGCCATTTTTTGGGCGGGGGGGGAATGCTTAATTTTCAGAATATATACAGTGAACTACAATTTCAGTTCCCTAGGCTTTCTAGAAACAAAGTTATATTGATCTTTATTTGATTAACTTCTACTGTTTGAACGATCTCATTTATAGCTGACAGTTTGCACATGTTTGTTGTTATAGGTTCTTGCTGCTACTTCCTTGCCAGGATTAACAGAGAAGCTTCAGACTTGTAATGAGCTTCTTGACAAAATCATGAAAGGGCTTAATGCTTACCTTGAGAAAAAACGTCTCTTCTTTCCCCGGTACGATGAGCTTTGGTTATTTAAAACCCACAGATTCTGAATGGGTTTTTTTGTTGTGAATAAGATACTATAAAATAGCTTATAAAATAGCTTGATAATGCAGTTGTATTTTTTTTTGTAATTTTTTTAGCTTCTTTTTCTTGTCCAATGATGAAATGTTGGAGATCCTGTCAGAGACTAAGGATCCTCTTAGAGTTCAGCCTCACTTGAAGAAGTGTTTTGAAGGCATTGCTAAGCTGGATTTCCTTCGCAATTTGGATATTAAAGGAATGTGTAGTTCTGAAGGCGAGCGTGTACAACTTATTTCAAACATTTCTACTTCTGAAGCTCGAGGTGCTGTGGAGAAGTGGTTAATTCAAGTAGAAGATATTATGCTGAAGACTGTACGTGATGTAATTGCCAGATCAAGAATGGTATGGGATTTTTGATAATTTAAGAACTGTAGCACCTATCTTTGTTTTATGGCTGTCTCTTCGCTTTCTAAAATTCTTCCTCAACACAGGAGTTGATGAAGTTATGGGGCCAGGATCAAGTTAACATGACTTGTATTTATAGGCCAGTGATATACGTTAGAGTTTAGTTTGAATAAGAAGGAACTTGTTTTCCTGTAACACTGGATATAAATTCTTTTAAAAGTTTCACAGCAATACTATTTTACAGGATATATCACCTGATGTGGTAGTTCAGGTTTCTTACGAATTGGAAATATGACACTTGTAATATGCTTACTTCCTCCTGAAAGAAAATCATTAAACAGAAAATGTTTCTTTGTATGAAGTTAACAAGTTGTGAATATTTCTGTAATGTGGAAAGGTAATTCTAGGGATGTTTAAAATTATTGGGTAAAAAATTGTAAACCTCAGGGGGAAAGAGCATTTAAAGCTCCATTTGGACATTGCAAATAGGAAAATAGTATTCTTTAAGCAAAGGATATTAATAGGATTACATTATAAGCTTCCATATTACATTGTGATATATATTCCCAGACTCTGTGTTTCTATAATGTATTTAACTCTTTCAGGCATATCTAGAGACTGAGAGAAAGCTCTGGGTTCTGGAGTGGCCTGGCCAAGTAGTGCTGTGTGTGTCTCAAATGTACTGGACAAGTGAGGTACATGAAGTTCTTCGTGATGGACCCAAGGTACTGTGTAATGCTTAATGTTTTTAAAATCTTTCTTAGTGTTTCATTTCAGCTGATTTGTTTTGCTTAATCAAATTTTTTTTACATTCTAAATAAAATTTGAAAAATGATGAGCATGTGTGTTTGACACACATGAATTTATGTACGGTGATTTATACCTTTCATTTAAGTACTTTCATTCAAGTACTTGAATATTCTTATTTAGAGCAATTGTAGTTTGAAATGTAGCTTTGCAACATAAATGCATAACTGTAGATAAGAGATAAGTTGATGCAAACCCATGACAATGTAGGAGTAGCTTAATAAGCAGCCTCTGTTAAGATATTTAGTCAACATGAAGAAGTCTGGAACACTTGAAACTGTAATATAACCTTTTCTCTCCTAGGGCTTAAGGGGTTATTATGATACACTTCAGCTTCAACTTAATGATATTGTAGAGCTGGTAAGAGGAAAACTGTCAAAGCAAACAAGGACTACACTGGGTGCCTTGGTCACTATTGATGTTCATGCTAGAGATGTCATCAAGGAAATGATTGAAAGCGGTAATTCTATTTCAAAACATTTTTCTTAGCATGTAGTTAATGAAAAATCATTAACCAATCAGATTTTACTGCCTAAAACAGTACGGTACTAAGATGGGTTTGTATTTGGCTATGAGCATCAACATTAATAATTTCAAAGCTGTTTTAAATTTAACCATAGTAGAAAATCTGGTTATCTGCAGCATCTTTTATAATTGCTGTCAACTCTGTGTTTGTCAGGTGTGCAGGGTGAAACAGACTTTCAGTGGCTTGCACAGCTGCGCTATTATTGGCAGAATGAGAATGTTCGTGTGTGCATCATTAACTGCAATGTGAAATATGCCTACGAGTACCTCGGGAACTCCCCGCGCCTGGTGATCACTCCTCTCACAGACAGGTGTTACCGCACCCTGGTATGAGCTTCCTCCTGGCCTGCTGCAGATTGTATTTACTGTGCTGTACTGTTGCTTACACTGTTCAGTGCAGCCGTCCTTTTAGGGCTTATGGGTATTGTCAGACTCTGCTATTTCTGCTGGAATGAGGTTTGTCATTTTTTCAGAATACTAAACATGAAAATCGCTCATAGCAACGAGTCTGGACAGCCCACCAACCTGACTGAAACATTCATGGCTTGTTCTGTTCTGGTTGTGCTTTTTTAAAACACACAGGAAAAACAGACACTATTTGGTTGCTGTACAGATTATGAGAGCCCAAAGTGCTTTTCTAGTGTTCTGTGGCTGCTAAATTAGGTGGAGAAGGATTCACTTGTGATCACACTGTTCCTAAGAGTAGTACAAGTTTGGCAACCTTTTAGTATCCTTGCACTTGGCAGATGTGTTTGTTATTGTACTGGTTTAACCTCAGCTAAGCCGACAACTGAAAGTTACAAAAGTCATCTTGGATACAGCTTTTCTCATTTTCATTTACTGCAGTCTCTTTGCTGGAGTATGGTTTCAAGTTTTGCTAGGCACCCATGGTGTGGCTGTAGCTCATGCTTGGTATCTGTTTGTGGAAACATCAAGGTACGTTGATGTGAGAGGGTGATGCAGATGCAAGTCTGTTTCGGTTTTAGGCTCACAAACATTGAATGAGAGCACAGCAGGTGGAAGCCTGGCATTCTGGCAAATGGAAGGCTTGTTCTTTGCCCACCAAGGTCTTAGTAAAGTATTCCCAGAACTTGTCAGTCAATATAGATGTGGCCCTGTAACTGTGAATTGGACTGTTTGTTTAAAGTCTGCAACTTTTTTGTTTTCTGTCAGATGTCCTCCTACTTCAGTGGAATATAGGAGAGAATATGGAATGGTCAATGGAATGCACGTACAACAATGGGTGATGGTGTGGGAAAGAAAAAGAAAAGAGGAAAAAAGTATATTAAAGGACAGAGAGAGAGAGAAAAGAGTAGCAACAAGTAACTGCAACAAATTTAACTTGACAGGTGTATCTAAACAAAACTGAAAGATTGGGTACCATAAAGTTTGAGTAACTAGTCATGGTCACAATGATAGTAAAACTAAACTCTCTGTTAGGGTCAAAATTAAATTCTCTTGCATATTTTTCCCAGCTGTAAGCACATTTCAGATTCTTTTTAATTAGTAAAACCATACCTTTTATGTTAGATAAAATGAGTGTATGAAACTATCAAGTGCAATTTAATTTTACCATTTTCATTCAGAATAATTTGATATTAATAAAGTACAAATAATTTCCATAAACTATTTCTGTGCTTTAGATTGGAGCCTTTTATTTAAACCTTGGTGGTGCCCCAGAGGGTCCAGCAGGAACAGGTAAAACGGAGACCACCAAAGATTTGGCTAAAGCTCTTGCTGTTCAGTGTGTTGTCTTTAACTGCTCTGATGGCCTTGATTACCTGGCAATGGGAAAGGTAAATAGAAAATAAATGTATGTTGTATTTTATTTTTAGCATGAAAATTTTAGGGTCCCTCCTTTGCAGACACAGATAAATGTGGCACCCGTGGTCTGCTACTCTTGGATGCTATATGCTGTTCTCTACATCTTTCATTTTCTGTGCTTTATGAAATCCTATTAAGTTGCTAATTAAAATATTAAAGAAACAAGAGTTCATGGGATTGGGATCTTCTGATTTAGCTTGCTTTAGAACCAAAAGCTTCATTCTTCAGTAAGTCACTGATCTATGATCTAAACAGGTTTAAGCATTATTGACATAATTGTGTTTTTTTAATCTAATTAAACTTCCAACATGATAGTTTTAGTTTCTTTTGAATCTTCTAAGGCTCTGTTAGGCAATATTATTTTTTTCTTTCTTCATTTGCAGTTTTTCAAAGGTTTGGCTTCATCAGGTGCCTGGGCATGTTTTGATGAATTCAATCGCATTGAACTGGAAGTGCTGTCTGTAGTGGCACAGCAGATCCTTTGCATCCAGAGAGCCATACAGATAAAGCTAGAAACATTTAATTTTGAGGGAACTGAGCTGAAGCTTAACCCCAACTGTTTCATAGCAATTACTATGAATCCAGGTTATGCAGGACGTTCTGAACTTCCAGATAATCTGAAGGTAAAACAATAGAATTGATGTGTCTGTGACCTTTGAGATGATTGTTTTGACCAGATGAGCTGTTTCCGTGAGGAGGCTTTGCTAACTGAAAGCAGAGGTAGTGCAGCACGAGGAGGACACCAACTGCAGATTGCTTAAAGAAAGGAAGTGCGTTCTCTTGTCTGCCATGGACCACATTTTCCTTCCTTACTGCTGCACGTATCTGTGCAAGGGGCGAATTGCATTCTTGAGGCACTGCTGAGGGAAAAGAGCTGGGAGGGACAGAAAAGAGCTGGTCTTTTCTGCACTGCATTGTACATTGAGATGGATATTGATGCTAGCTCACTTAGATTAACTTCCTAGGGAGTCATAAGCTGCAAATATTGATAATTCTGTTTCGTGGTGGGATGAATACTGATCCATCACCTGTAAAAGTTCTGAATTACTTTCCATTCCTAAATTAATTATTTAAAGGTATTTCTTTGGGTATGTATTTCAGGTTCTTTTCCGAACGGTAGCCATGATGGTTCCCAACTATGCTCTGATAGCAGAAATTTCTCTCTATTCATATGGATTTTTGAATGCTAAGTCGCTGTCAGTGAAGATAGTCATGACCTACAGGCTGTGTTCAGAACAGCTTTCCTCTCAGTATCACTATGACTATGGCATGCGGGCAGTCAAAGCTGTGCTGGTGGCTGCAGGCAATCTGAAGTTAAAATTTCCCACAGAAGATGAAGATATATTGGTGAGTTCTCGAGGGAATATTTGTTTAAGGAATTTCACAGGTGCCTGCACTTCTGAGTTCTGAGGGCAGTTCCAGCACATATTGTTACATCACTGATCTGTGTTTTGTAGTGTGTGAAATGAAGATAATAAAATACAAGCTGCATTTTCCGGAGCTGTGCTGATGATTGCGTGGTTGGGCTTAACTTCTTATCAAAGAGCCCCTTTAATGAATTCATCTTTTTTGCATACTGGGTTATTTTAATTGCTGAACACTTTATGCTCTGTCTCTTAATAAGAACAGTAAAATGTGTATTTGTGTTTTCTAGCTTCTTAGATCAATTAAAGATGTGAATGAGCCCAAATTTTTGTCACATGATATACCTCTGTTCATGGGTATAACTAGTGATTTATTTCCTGGAATCAAGCTTCCTGAGGCAGACTACAATGTAAGTAGTCTTGTAATTTTTCCTTGGTCATAATCATTGTTGATTGTTTTGTGGTGATTTTCTTTTTAATCAAGTGAATTAATACAGTGAGGTATTTCAAGATGAGGAAAATTGCTGAATGCTTGCAACAAAACTTTGTAGCAAAGGGAATTCTTTTATCTATGCTGAATATAATCCATATCTGAGTTCCCTTACATTAAGAAGGGTTGTGCCTTACAGATTGGGAAATGACCTGCACATTTGCCGAATTTTAGGCTTTCTGATTTCTTTCTTAATTTTTTGACATAATTAAGTAATTATGTAATAAGATTAAGCTTCGTGCTTTTATTTAATTATAGCAATACTTAAAGCATCCTTTGTACGAGGATGGTTGGAAAGAAGGATGAGTATGTTGGAAAAACCAAATTGGATTAACTTTTAAGTTTTCAGTAAATACTACAATCTTGATAAAAGTGTGTGGTTCCAAAGAACACTGCTAGTCTCCTGAGGGTGGTACGACTTCTATTCAAGATAAAAATTGTAGTTAAATCCTGTTTTAGCACATGTGGTACAGGAGTGGGGGTTTTTTCTCCCAGGAAGTTTGCTATCTTCTGACTAATACTATTTCACTTATTAGTTGATTTGATACCCTTACTGATGCGCATAAACTCTTCTTCTGTAGTGCAGGATGGTAATTTAAATTGTAGCAAGAATAAGATTATGATTCATTTTGATTTTAGGATTTTCTGGAATGTGCCAATGAATGTTGCGCTCAACATAATGTCCAGCCTGTACAAACTTTTATGCAGAAAATGATACAGACGTATGAAATGATGATTGTTAGACATGGGTAAGATTCTCATCACTGCACTATCTGTTGTAATTCTGATTTAAACTGTGGTAGTTATTGATATGAAGTTATAGAAGGTTTTGAGGGTGACAAAATATTCCTCTTTGTATTGGAACAATTGATTCCTGATACTGCTTTTGCATGTCCCAAAATTCTTGTGGATGTACGTCTGGAGAATTGTACTCTTCCTGATATCAGAAGTACTCTCACATGTCTAATGATTTTAGGTGCTGGTACCAGTATGGTGAAAACTTAGGACTATGAAAGCTTATTTGTATTAAAATATTGGTTGTCAGGTCTGTGCCATTTTATTCCTCGCTTCTATTGCAGAATAGCAACTGTGTGGAGAAAATGTATACAATATGACATTAGCCATATGATGGTTAATATTCAGCTCATTAATTAATCTTCTCCGTAAGACATCGTGCAATCAGATCTGCATGTGCAAATAAACTGGGTTTGTGGAAAAGATGTTTTGTATATACAAAGAAAGTTTACTCGCTTCACTTTTTGAAAATTAGGTGAAAATTAGCTTTAAACGTATGTTTGACACTGTTGGCCTTCATGTGATCTGTAAAAGTCTGAACTGCAAGACAAATATATTAATAGCAGGATTTTTTTTCCATCTGACAGCTTCATGCTGGTGGGGGAACCGTTTTCTGGGAAGACCAAAGTTCTACATGTGTTGGCAGATACACTGTCTCTTATGAAAGAGCGTGGTTATGGTGAAGAAGAAAAAGTCATTTATAGAACTGTGAATCCAAAATCAATCACTATGGGCCAGCTTTTTGGGCAGTTTGATCTGATATCCCATGAGGTAATGTATGTTTGAAAAATAGTGTTTCCTGTATATTATATTTTCGTTATTATGGATAGTAAATTGTTGAATTCATAATTTTATGATTTTAAACAGGGATGAGAACACAATTGTAAATTTTACTTTAACTAATACTTTTATGGCCTGTTTTTAATTAGGGTATAAAAAATGCAGTACCATGTGTGTATGCAGTTATATAGGTTTAAATATGCAAAAAAAAAAAAAAAAGCAGTAAAAGTTTGAAGGTCATTGTCCTCTTATAGTTGCATCTATGCTAGGAAATCATACCAAACATAATTGTATTCATTTCTTTGTCTATTCTTAACCAGTATAATCAAAGTAATGCAAAAACTATCTAGAAAAATCTATAAACTCATGAGTTCCCAAGTGTAAAGCTTAGGTTTGGAGAAGGAACGATATGAAGTAGTAAATGTGAAATAGTGAAACTTAGGGTGACTCTGGAGAGAAACAGATGGAAGGCAGAGCAGGAGCATTTCTGAGTTTCAGTAAAATGAATTGCTGGTCTTTTTTGTTACAGTATTTTTTTCAAGTGAAAAAAAAATCTATTTCAAAATTTGCTGATGTTTTAAGACCCTCGGTGAAACTCCGAAGTTACGTGCTGCTCTCTGCAGCACAAGAGGAGTGTTATTAAAAGTGGGGGATGGTGGAAAGCAAAGGGAAGTGTTTCTGTGACTGGCAGCCCAGTCTGAACTCTTGTGTTCTTTGTCTCATTCCCCATTCCCACGTCCACCCCTGTCAGTGGACAGACGGGGTCGTCGCTACAACCTTCAGGGAATTCGCGTTGTCCGAGACTCCCGAGCGCAAGTGGGTCATCTTCGATGGCCCCATCGATACTCTGTGGATAGAAAGCATGAACACGGTTCTGGATGACAACAAAAAGGTATCAGTCAGTGAAATAAATGTCGAAATAAAATTATGTGACATTTTGCAAATACTCTTCTACGTGTAAGACCACAAATACAACCTGCAGTGCCTGACTTTTGAAAAGAGCAAGTGCAAGATGGGATTGGTGACAAGTTGGAAGCTTTTTTTTTTGTGTGTGATTTTTGATTGGGGTTTTTTTGTTTGTTTTGTTTTACTTTATTGGAATCATAATCACAAAATCAACTAGTTGCTGAAAGACATGAGTTCTATAGAACTTCCTGATGTCATAATGTAATTTTCTAACATAAATAATTGCAATTTAAATATCAGAAATCACAATTAATTATATATTATGAACCCCATCATTTCTAAGCCTGCACAAACTTAGACACTTGTATTTCAAGATAATCCCAAGACACAAAGGTTTGCATTTTTGAAATAATGGCTTCTGCAGTCAAAACTGTAACACTGCTTTTGTAAATGGGCCCTAGGAATCTCAAAACAAATGTAAAAATGGGAGACAACATTTGAACTTTTAAGTTCTGGATGATAATGTGTCAAAATACTCAAGCTGGACTCTTAGTTTAGTACAAAAGGGTAGTGTGTCTCCAGATGGAATGCCTCAGTATTAGCAACACTAGCTGCACATATCTTTTGTCCTTTCTTCTTTTCTTTATCCTGTCATAGGGAAGATTGATTATAAGGAGCCTACATGTGGGTTACTATGGAGTACTATGGTTTAAGTGAAGAATTTAGCTAAAACTTGACAAAAATCTACTGCTACAAGCGGTTCAACATTTTATCTAGTTGATTTTACCTTTGATTTTACTTGGTTTTGCCAATTTTCAGATAGAACTCTCCTGTGATAGGAAGTGTAATTTACAACTAATTTTTTTTTCTAATCTTGATGTTGTTTTTTATCTTTCAAGCTTTGTTTGATGAGTGGGGAAGTCATCCAAATGTCCCCTCAGATGACTCTTATTTTTGAAACGATGGATCTTTCCCAGGCATCAGTAAGTTTTGTATTTAGTGAAGATATGAAACAAAATTCAGTGTATTAAATGCACAATAAAACCATGAGTTTACCATTTTTCCTTAGCCTGCTACGGTCAGTCGTTGTGGCATGATTTATTTGGAACCTTCTCAGCTGGGCTGGAGGCCACTTGTTACATCTTGGCTGAGTAAACTGCCTGAACCTCTGAACTCAGAGGAACATCAAGCTCTTCTGCAGGGACTTTTTGATTGGTTGGTACCACCAGCACTAAGAGTCCGTCAGAAACAGTGCAAGGTATTTTTTGACATTTTTTCCTGCAGTAGTGAGTGGCCATTTCCATTCCATTACCCTTGGTAGGAGGTGACTGTTCTCTCATGACAAGCACAGTTGGAATGAGTATGCAGCTCTTGGGGCCAGTTTGGAAAGTTAAAATGAGAATATCAGCTAAGACTTGGAATTTGATCATAGTTTTCATCTTCTTATTTTCAAAAGTACAGTTAATATTTAAAACACTGGTTAAAAAGTCTTCCCAAGAGAATTTTGTACTTTTTTTCTTTAAAGATGTCATGCTGTGTGAGGAAGTACATTTTCAAGGTTTAGGGGAAAGTTGTAGTTCCTTGCAAGCTCAGTGTGGCAGTGCTTAGAATTTTGCTCATGTTTTGCTGAAGTTACTTCTGTGGGTTTTGGTTTGGTTTAAGGTGTATAATTGTAGTGGCCACGTGGTAGCCATGAACATGGTTAGCAAGCTAAAGGCCTTGACATTTCAATGATGGAGGAGGGCAAATGATCTTTTGAGTAAAAGTCAGTGTTTGCTTTGCCTTCTAATACGTGTTCAGAATTAGCTAATGATCTGATTATTTTAGTATGTTGTCTCCAAAAGATAAGTTAACTGAAGACATAAAGTATGACATCCAGCCTTTGAATCTCTTAGGAACTGGTACCTACAAGTGATATCAATGTTGTAGTAGCTCTCACACGGATTTTTGAAATGTTGATTTGTCCAGCTGTGCAAGAAGATCCCACCAACAAAAGCATCCGTGCCTGGATTATGGTTGGTTTTTTAACATGTAGTGAAATGTATATTTGTTTCTGTGTATGCTGGTTTTCAAAACAATTGTACTAATCAAAATAACTTTAATTTGTCAATAAGAGACATGTGAAACAATATTACTACCTCCTTGCTCTCCCTCCCCACACTCTGGAGGTGCCCAGATGAGATGGAAGTCTTACAAGTGACTTCTTGTCTTACACTTCTCACTTACACTTCTGACAAGTGAAAATTTTACTATTTTTCTGATTAATTGGGATAGTGCTTTTATTAAATGTGCTTTTTAAGTAACCAAGAAGTCAGCTGAAGCAAAGTGTCTTCTTTCTCTTAAAGGGAATAAATATTCATGCAACACCCATTGGCTTGTTTGTTTGAGCAAAATTTCCTTTGCAGAAGGTTTTCTGGCAGTTATGTTAGTTGGATCCTCTGTCTGATCTTACATGATTGTTCTTATGAAAAACTGAAGAAAATAGAATATGAACATAGTTATTTAAAATTGAATTAGAAAATTCCTAGATCCTGGTTTGTCATTAGAACTCTTCTCAGGCTTTGTCATGTGGCATACTGCTGTAGTCAGTGGCCTTTATTTTTTGTTCTCTCTCTCTTTCTCTCTCTTTTTGTCCTTGAGTAAGACTTTTTTGTGTGCTCTGTCTATAGTCAGATTTCTAAGTCTCTTTAGGCCAGGGCTATTTAAGGGCAATTTCTAACATCTCTCTGCTAAACAGTATTTTTTAGAATTATGTTTGTTTATCAGACTGTACAAGGTGCATGCAATAGGTCGATTTATGAGACAGTAACTAATTTTTTTGCCTTTGCAGGGGTGTTTTGCCTTTGCCACAATCTGGTCCATTGGTGGGACTTGTGATGGTGACAGCAGGACAATTTTTGATAATTTCTTGAGGGAAACTTTGTCTGGGAAATCTGAAACAAATCCTGTACCAGAGAGTTTGGGAAAGTGGGAGTGTCCCTTGGAAGAAAAAGGCTTGGTCTATGACTACATGTATGAGGTAGGATTGGCTTCTGCATCCACTAGGTAGATTCTTACAGTCGTAATAGAAGGAAAATACAGCCAGGTGGGTATTTTAACTTTATGAAGCCTGTTGGATGTTGTAGAGTGTTGGTTGGATTAAATCTCACAATGCATTTTTCATTTCTTTTTCAAATACCAGTGTATTGGTATGTGTATTACCAATACATTTACAATTCAAATACCAGTGTATTACTGACTGATTGTTTTATAAAATACTGAGATGTACATTTCAGTTATATTTGTAATACTGCCATATTCTAGTTCTTCTGTAACTCAAGCTCAGTTGGCAGATTCAAAACTGTTTCTGTATAAGAGGGATAATGTGGACTGTTCGGAAGGAAAACAGAGTATTAAGCCCATAGGCAGTTTGCTTATGTTAAAATTTTTGTTTATAGTGTCTATTAGAAATGTTCTCTTGGTTTTTTTTTTTTTTGTTGTGGTTTTCTCTGTGTGTGGGTTTTTCTGTTCGTTTTCACTGAACAAAATTTTAAAGAAAATAAAGGAGTCTAAATTTAAATATGTACTTTAATACTTTGTTAGTGAGGTAAAGCAAACTAAATGTATGAACTTTTGAAACATAAAACATTCATTAATTTATTAAAATCCATTATTTTAGTTTTTCAAAAGTGAGGTAGTAGAGAAAACCCTTCATATGTGTAACACCAATCTGTTCTATCTCTGTGTTTCTTCCTAGCTCAAAGTCAAAGTAGGTTGGGCTCACTGGAATGACTTTATTGAACAAATTAGTTACAGTGATAAAAATGTGAAGATTCAAGATATTATAGTCCCAACCATGGATACAGTTCGCTATACCTATTTGCTAGACCTGTTCATTACCCATGGAAAGTAAGTCGCTTCACTACAAATTTCTAAAGTGAAATTTGGTCATAGGTAGAAATATCTTTTATTCTTTCCTTTGAATTCATTTTTTTTGGCAAACCCTCCGTTTATATGGTCATTTTAAAACAGATGTTTACTACAAACAAAAAAATTTACCCAGAACCTTATTATAGTCTAACTTTAGTATTCTTATTCTGATGATGCTGTTAGGACAGCCCAAAAAGTTTTTGCACCCTCTTTCTACTTTGGCAATTAAATACATATTTTGATTTCTTTTGTTTGATTAATCATGTCAATTGGTTATATTAGCCATGGTCAGATCATATAAGAGAAGGAAATAAAAACTAGCCTCAGGTTCCAAGGCTGAAAGATTTATGAAGTTTGAATCAGTGCAAGACCTATCAGGAGAGATTTGACTCCCATGTGTGTTCATATACTCCAACACCGGTAGAATGAGGGAATGAGAAATGTTTATTTCTCCTCTCATTTCCTTAATGGTGGAAGCAAACTAAAATTATGAGAGGGTTTAATGAATGTGGTAGAACACTTTAGTTTCTTCTTTAGGCAAGTAATGTTTTTAGAGGTAAAAAAAGAAGGGCAAGTTAGTAAAACCTTGGACTTCTAGCTGCATTTAGTATACAGTGTTAGGTTTCTATAGTCTGTGTGCTTTATTTCTCTCTTTGTGAAGACCTCTGCTTCTAGTGGGACCGACAGGAACTGGGAAATCTGTGTATGTCAAGGACAAGTTAATGAACAACTTGGAAAAGGAGCGCTACTTCCCTTTCTTCATTAATTTTTCGGCTCGAACCAGTGCCAATCAGACCCAGGTTAGTAGAACAGATAATTTATGTTTCAAGGAGATTGTGGATATGAATATTTAATCTGTGTTCTGAGTGATCCTGTTTGCATTGCAGAACATTATTATGGCCAGGCTGGACAAGAGGCGCAAGGGAGTCTTTGGCCCTCCAATGGGAAAAAAGTGCATTATTTTTGTAGATGATATGAATATGCCTGCTTTGGAGAAGTATGGGGCACAGCCTCCTATAGAACTTTTAAGACAGTTCTTTGACCATGGATTTTGGTAATTATTTGAAATACAATGGAAGTTTTTTTGTTGCTGTGTTTGCTGTTATATATTCCCTAGAATTTTCTTTTCAAAACTTTTTTGAACTGGTTTGTAAATATTAAGGTCACATGTTTATATAAAAATACATTATTTAAACTTGAAGCAGCTTGTATATTACTCTCTAAGGACTTCTCAGTTTAGAAAAATGATGATCAAATTACGTTTGAGTTTTTTAGAATGTTCTGTTGCTGAACTTCAGCAGTTAGTGTACGTTAAATAAAATGATTCATTTACACCTTGATTATTTTGATTTTTTATTTCCAGTGCAGTTTCTTGTTCTTTTTCTTCCTCCTTAGAATCAGTTGGCAGTTTTCTGTACATATCTATGTATATGCAGTTATATCAAACTTCTGATTTTATTTTGTATGTTGGTTTTCCCTATTATCCATGATTCTGTTAGTCATTAAAATTTTTTTTAACCAGATCTCAAAATATTTTTTAAAAATTCATATTGAAATCAGATCTGATAATAGGCATGAAATACAACAAGTTGGAGGTCTTCCCTGCTTTTGAGGTTTTTTGGCTTTGCTATTAGTTTGGAAGTTTGGAACAGGTGTTTTCCTGAGTCTGGATCATTCTACAATTCCAGGCACTTCTCAAATACAGCTACTCTTGTGATTCCAGGCACTGCTCAAATATCTGTTGCTCTTGAATAGAGATAATATATCTTGATGCATTACAGTTCTAATACTCATGTCAAAATTTCATATCAGGTTTTATGGAAGGCAATTTAAACAAATAATCTTTTTTTGGGGGCCAGGAAATGATATGTTAAGATTAACTGGTACACAGTAAAAGGACTAGTTGGTTTTTTGGGGGGAAGGGGTTGTTTGTTTTTAAAAATATAAAATATTTAGGAATACATGTTGTATTATGTAATGCCTACTATATTTTTTTAATATTTTTTAATACTTTTTTTATGCGTGCGGGGAGTAGTCTGTCATATAGCTGCATCTAAGGTGTAACGAATGTGTTACATCCATATCTAAATGTCACATGGCATTTTATTTTGAAGGTATGATTTTAAGGACACCTCTAAGATCACCCTTGTTGACATACAGTTAGTGGCAGCTATGGGGCCTCCAGGCGGTGGGAGGAATCCTGTCACCCCTCGCTTCCTGCGCCACTTCAACGTTTGCACCATCAATTCTTTCAGCGATGAAACAATGATCCGCATCTTCTCCACTGTAGTGACTCTTTACCTAAGGATTAATGACTTTCCTTTTGACTTCTTAACAATTGGAAATCAAATTGTCTCTGCCACTTTAGAGGTAAGAGGCAAATACCTTAATGGAAATTTCCTTCGATTTGTTCATCAAAGTCCCTTTGGCGCTACAGCAATGTAGTGTGAACGGATTTTTTTGAGAAATAACATTTTAGAAGACGTTTAGGAACTATGATAATAGCACAGTGTCACTTTTTTGTTGATTTTGATTTTTGTTCTTGTTGTTTGAAGGTGTATAAGAAAGCCATCAAAAATCTTTTGCCCACACCAGCCAAATCTCATTATACCTTCAACCTGCGTGACTTTTCACGGGTTATCCATGGCTGTTTGCTCATTAAGAAAAGTGCAGTTGAAAACAAACATGTGATGATTCGGCTGTTTGTGCACGAGGTGTTTCGTGTCTTCTATGACCGTCTGGTGGAAGATGATGACAGAGCCTGGTTGTTCAATCTAGTGAAAGATATTGTGAAAGAACATTTCAGAGAAGCATTTGATAAAGTTTTTGCACATCTGAAGGAAGGATCGTCACCTGTGAGTATCATGTTCAACCTGTTGCAAAATAATTGCCTTTATTGCAAATTTAGGACTAGAAAGTTAATCATGGTTGAAATTTTGATTCAAATGCCTGTGAAAGTTTGAGTTGAATTTGGCAAAATGGCTTCATGAGGAAAAAAATGTAGAAATGAAAATTGTTTGGGAGGGCTTAACTGTTGTACACAAGCGTTCTTTTCAAAAAATATTGCATTTAAAATGTGAGTAAACTTACTACTTTTCCTTAGAAGAAATTTGTGCATCTGTATCCTGTTATTGTTATTAAATTTTAGTATCCAAAATCCTGTATAGTTGTGTTATATTTTATGCCTTGTCTCCCTTTTTTTGGTTGTTTTTTATGTCCCTTGTAATTTCATTGAGGTATAGAAGAAATAACTTTGTAGTCTTAGTTGTTCATTTAATAATATACATCTGCATGAATTTGATGTAATCTGAAGGTCATGATTATGAAACAAGTGGCTATTGGAGCCAGTTGTTTTCCCAGAACAAATTAAGAATAAGTGTATAGTTCAATGCAGGAAACATAATTTTGAGGGGGGTGTTGTTGGTGAGTCAAAATATTTTGGAGTGCTCATTATTTTGTCTGGGGTATTTGTCTAAATTCTCCTTTGTTTCCTAAAGTTCCAATGAGGAATACGTTCATTAAATATTAAACTTGACTTCGAGATTTGTTGAATATTTACCATAGGTAACAGAAGAAAACATGAGAAGTTTGTGTTTTGGTGACTACATGGTTCCAGAACTGGAGGGAGATGAAAGACTTTATGTTGAGGTTCCAAGCATTGAGGAGTTCAGTGATGTTGTGGAGCAGTGTCTGGATGAATATAATCAAACCCAGAAAACAAGAATGAACCTTGTCGTTTTCAGGTGTTTATGAGCTGTATTATTAAGAGCTTTAAGCAGTAGTTGATAATTCAGTATATTCAATTTTGTGGACTGGTTTTTGGTATGTCTCTTCTCCTTTATGCATCCTTAAAAGTGTTCGTAGTGTTACACCTTTCTGGATGGAAGTAAACTGATTTTTCTCTTATGCCTCTCCCTATCTGAAAGAAAATAGTGAGAAGCTTTCCCTCTAAGGAGCTTTGAATATTCGTTTTAGTTGTTATGGAAACATTGTGCACTGCATCAAGTAGGTGCTGTACTTCTCCTAGGCCTCTGTCACCAGTGAAGATGGATGTCACTGGACTTTCACTTCCCAAGGACAAGCATCCCAAGAGTGAGATGTTCACGATCATAGCTGTCTGTCTGGTCTGTTGTTACTCAGCACAGCTGGTGCTGCAGCTAATCCCGTGAAATTTTAGAATCTGCAGGCCCTTGTTGTTACCTTAACTTGTGATCATGCAGAGCTACAACTGAGAGAGATTAGGAGGTCAAACTCCTTCTTCCTTCCTGTTGCTGGAGATTACTGCCTCTTCGTATTTGCCAGGGTAACTTGACACATAAGTACTTCGTGAAGGTGATTAGGGTTACTTTAAACATTTCTAATAGCAGCTTGTTTTACTCTAGGTCATTTTGTCAAGCAGGATTTGTGAGTGCCTGTATATACAGCTAGGCTGGGAGTTTGAAGAGCTGGCAGCCTCTGATCAGAGGCCACTTCCTGGGTGTAGAAGCAATATTGCAGTGACGTCACTGAACAGCAGCCAGGAGAGCATGTTTGACTGTAGCCTTAGAGTTCAATCTCATAGATAACACCTGAATTTGTTTCCTTTATTTTTCTAACCAGTAAAAATAAACAAGAATTTATCATTCTTGAACTTCTTGTAAGTTTTTTTGAGACCACTTTTAATAGCTGCTCAGCTTGCTTTAATTACCCCATGTCCTGTGCTTAAGCAGGTGGTCTCCTGTAGGCCTTGCTGCTTATTCTGAGATAAATCATGCTTGAGTTTTGACAGGGACTCTCAGTAATGTGAAGATATTGCTTCCTGAGGATGTTTCAATGTCAATTCCACATATAAGTTATAAATCACTGTCAGAGGTAGAGGGAAGGGAGATGTTTGTTGATAAAAACCATGTTCCCCCAGTGGTTACTTTAAAAAGCTATTTAGGTTGCTATACTTCAAGAAAGTTAAAATTGGTAGTACTGCTGTGGTTTTGAAGTAGACAATGTTTTTCTTTGCCTTTAACACATATATCCTTATAGTGCTCCTGTTCTTACCTCTGCACGTTCCTTTTAGTCATTTGTAGTAATTTAGCTAAATACTGATATTTGTATAATAGAAGAATTGTAAGTTTTACTTTATTTTGGGGTTCATGCCCACGGTCTTTCTTCCTCTTCCTCTTCCTCTCTACCCTGCCCCACCCTGCATTCCGAGATTTGTTCTGGTGATGCTCCTCCTTGATTTGTTTCCCAGATTTATAGGTGCATAAATGTACATGTATTTCTGCTCTTGTGGTAATCAGCACGTTCCCCATGCAGGTACATGTTGGAACACTTGTCTCGCCTAAGCCGCGTTCTGAAGCAGTCAGGGGGGCATGCTCTGCTGGTTGGAATGGGAGGAAGTGGCCGGCAGTCTCTGACTCGCCTGGCAGCGTTCATGGCAAGAATGTGTGTTTTTCAACCAGAGATTTCTAAGACCTATGGTACAAACGAATGGAGAGAAGATCTGAAAGTGAGTATTAATAACCTGTCTACATTTTGACTTAATTCTGAGGAAGGATATTTTGGAATGTACAATTTTAACTGTCTTGCATTTTCAGAGACTTCTGAAGAATGCAGGTGTAAAAGGCTTGAAAACTGTATTTCTAATCACAGATGCACAAATTAAAGAAGAAAGCTTTTTAGAAGATGTTGACAGTCTCCTCAACACAGGGGAGGTACCCAATCTTTTTGCAGCAGATGAAAAACAAGAAATTGTAGAGGTATCTTTAGAAACTCTCTTTAATTTCACCTCCTTTTTAATCTACTAGGTCAGTTCAGTGTGAAATGCGGCTTTTGGATATCTGCACTTAATTCTGTGACTTCTTTTTGAGATCTTAGATAAATAAACTTATCAGTTTATTAATAAATAGTTATTAGTAAACTTAATAAGCAGTTATTAGTAAACTCATGGAGTAGCTTATGCCAACTACAAGCTTTAATTCTGACCTAGCACTCTGTTCACAAACACATTAAGTCATGCACATAGAGAACTTGGGTTGTTCACAAATACCCCATGGCCGTAGTTATTTTTGTAGTGTATTGTATAGGAGAAGAATGTGCATCATAATGTTTTCATTGATCAGTGAAGTGCAAAGGCATGACATTTTTATTAGAAAACATGGCCTGCTTTTCTCAATAGTCTCCTACTCTCTGGGGCACTAGGGCATTGTTACACAGAATTTCACAGGTCTGACACTTCTACTCAGAGACAAGGTGGGCAAAGGTGCTCCATGAATTTAGGATTAGAAGTAAAGATACAATATACTCAGGCAAATTTAAAATAACAGAAAACTAAAATCAGACTGGGATTTTCACAGTAGCAGTCACAGTTTGGGAGGGAGGGGCATCAATCTTTGTATACATCAAGTTGGAAACTTAATGTTAGCAAACAATATTTGGAACTGTATGCTGTGCTGTCTTCCTATCTCTGTGGTGTTTTTAATAAATTACTTAAGTATGATTCTAGTTGACTTTCGAAGTGGTTCTTAGTACACACACAAATGTTCTTTGTTGCAATATCTGTACCACTTGATAGATGTGACTACCAGGTTTTCTTGCACTTAAGTTATGGAGCATGTTAATACCTGGATTCATGTATCTTCCAGAGAAGTTAGATTATAATTCTTCTGATCTTTGTCTATTACTATTTCATTCTTGCCAGGTATATAGCAACAATATTAAAATAATATGGCTATTTTCCAATTTTATAGTTTGCGTGAATGTATTCAGTGGGTATATGCTGGAACTCAGTAGCTATCCACAATGTGTCAGCTGGAGCAAAATTGGGTTTAAATCTGCTTCTTTAAAAGAATTCTGCTTTTACTCTATTATGATCTACTCTCAATTGCTCAGAGCAGCAGATGCTCATTTTTGGACTGAGTTGTCAGGGCCACAGATAAATAGTGCAATCCTGTTCTCTAACAGTATTTGCTACTTGTTCTGGTTTTCTACTTTATTTTGCCTGTTTAATTTCCACTAAAAAAAATTATTTCCTGGTGATGCTACCATTAACAGGATTGGTACAGGACTTCAGATGTGCTTAATGAGAATTTATATAACATTTTTTATGCTGTGTATTATTCCTAAGGGTGTTGGTGCAGTAGTTCAGGCTGGTGGTAAAGGTGAAGAGCTCAGCCCCTTGGCCTTGTTTGCACTTTTTGTGAACTTCTGCAAAGAAAATCTCCATATTGTGGTGGCATTCAGCCCAATTGGAGATGCTTTCCGCAATCGTCTGAGGCAGTTTCCGTCGCTCATCAACTGCTGTACAATTGATTGGTTCCAGGTATGGGAAAATACTTACATTATTTCCTCAAAAGTCTGCTTCAGTTTTCTAACACTCTGTATTTCGAAGTGCCGTCAGATTTTCTTTTGTCTTCCTTGTAGAAGTACTCCTTGTTTTTCAAAATTTTAAAAGTCCATAGGCCTTGTCTGTAATATTTTGGGAGCTCTTTGATGTGTGATCACAACATTTCTACAACTAAATAAAGTTAAATTTTGTTGCAATAAGTTTCTGAAGTATAAATAATCTTAGTTTGATGGTGGCAATTCAGAATTTTATTACATAATGTGTATGTTTTAAAGGACTAGAGAAACAATTTCATTGTGACTGTAAAATGATCTTAATTGTGTCTGCCTATTAAGAAGGTAATTATATATTATTCCTTCCATCCATTGTAGGAATGACTATCAAATACAAATCCTGTTGTTTATCAGTAGATCTTTGATAGCAGGATAAAACTTGGAGAAGCAGTATTGATGTAAGCAGTATTGCTCTCAGTAAAGCACATTTAGTTCTATAGCTCGGCCTGGTGCTGATGTCAATGAATTTTTCTGCCAAAGGATGACATAGACACAGAACTGTTTTGATGGAATGTTGGTTTGTAGCTTTGAACTAGAAGATCAGCCAGGAGTTTCCAGAAAATATTGCATGGGTGGTGACCTTGCTGTCTGATCTACCCAACACTTACATCAGTTCATTGTTCTTGAGACACACCTGGGACTAGCGTGTCTCATTCGGGTGGTTTGAGTGGTAAAAACTGATTTTGACATTTGAAGACTGCTAACAGTTGAATTTTACAAATTCTTTCCTCTTCACTTCTCCCTCAGCCGTGGCCTGAAGATGCCCTTGAACGTGTGGCTAGTAAGTTCTTAGAAACACTTCAGCTCACAGACACCGAGCGTCAGGGAGTTGTGCCCATCTGTAAATACTTTCATACTTCAGTTTTGTCACTCTCTGAGAGGTCAGTCTATTGCTTTTTCAAACAATCATAAAATAGTGGGTGTTTGAGTTTCATTATTACTCATTTATGTATTAAAAGATAACACAACTATTTGCCTCCATAGAAATTATATAAAATTGTTGCAGTTGTTAACTCCTATCAGTTACATAACTTTGCTAATGATAGACTAAAAAAATAAATCAAAAAAATAAATCACAATTTAAAGTTGCTCTTTTTTTTCCTTCTTTTTTAACAGGTTCTTACAAAGTCTGGGACGCCATAATTATGTTACTCCTACTTCTTATCTTGAGCTTATTGCTGCGTTTCAGAGACTTCTTACTGAGAAACGAGATAGTGTAATGAAAGCCAAGAAGAAATATGTGAATGGACTAGATAAACTAGCTTTTGCTGAGTCACAGGTGGGTTAGGACAAATATGGAACTGAAAATGGAAAATGTTTGTCAAATGCAGGTCTTTTTCTGGAGAAGTCAGTCAAAAGTGTTGCTTCAGATTTTGTTTAGCTCAATCTGCAACAGTAAAACTAAGAAATATATTTTGCCTTTTCTTTCCTGCAATCACAGAACTTGTGCTAGAGACCATCTCTAAGCATATATTGGTAGGTGGATATGAACAGAGCTTCCCTTTCCTTGGTGGATAACAGGTGATTATAAGTGAACATAGTTCTTAAAATTAGACATTGTACGTAGGAGATAAAAATAAGTCTTGGAAATGTTTTCATTTGAAACTGAATGTTACATCCTTCTATCAATAAATTAGTCATTAGGTAAAATCTAGGTCTTAAAGAAATTGTTGGAAATTGTGCTTGACCCCTCTGGATCCTACCTGATTCTTTTGCATGTGCATAGGTTGGTAGGATGAAAGAAGAATTAATTGAGCTGCAGCCCAAACTAGAAGAGGCTAAAGTGGAAAATGCAAGCATGATGAAGGTAGAGTTGTACAAATACAGCTTTGTGGCTTTTAATGTAAGCATGTGTCTTATTTCATTGATGTGTGACTTTCAGAAAGTAAGAGTTGAGTTGAGGTTTTTGAGCTCACTTCTTATTTACAGAAGTTTCCAGTATTGTGAAACTTGCTATTTATGATTTTATCCTTAGAACAGAAAGAAAATTTCATTCTTTATATAAAATATATTCTCTGGATATACAATCTATGCCTAAGCTCCATGCTGAAGGATGTTAGAAGAACCTTCGTGCTAATAGTGGTTAAATCAGGTTTCCCAAGTTGATTCACAAACATTGGGAAAACCTCAAATAGATTTTCCATATGACCAGATATGATACAATAAACAAGAACAGTTTTGCACAGTCTGTCTTTGCATGCACAGGGATTATATGCTTGATTTATAAAATGATCCTAAAGCCAGTTAATTTAATGGGAATTTAGTGAGATTTAGGATCAAAAATCTTGGGTGTTTTGAAAATTCCAATATATGAAAATATACACATACATACCTTATAGTATGTGACTGTTGCATCACCAAAAAAGCATGATTTTATTGACATGTTATGCACTTGTTTCTGATTCCTAAGTGTTTTTACAGATATAGTGGTATCTCTTCTACCTCTAAGAAAATAAAATGTCCCTTCCCTAGAACTGCAAAGGGAGTTGGATAAAGGCTTGACTTATCCCTGAAAACAAAATAATTTCAATAGTCAATGTTAAAGACTGTGAAGCTATGAAAACTCCCTATAAAAGCTACTGCTTTTTAGTTACAGCCTGATGCACAAACATGAAGAGTTTGTCCCCTGAACTTCAAACATATTTTAAATTGCTTTTATTGAGAGTAATCTGATATCATGCAGTTTATCTACTGTTAAAACTCCATGATGGTGTTGCAAGATGCTAAGAAACTATTCCCTTAACGTAAATTGAAATCACATTAAAATTTTTAAAAACTTCAATATTCTCTTTTTCTTTTACAGTATTCCATAGGTCCTATAGTAGGTAATTTCAGTTTATTTGATCATTCACAGCACAACATAAAGCTCACTCGTGGTTTTTCTTTAGACTATAGAAGTAGAATCTGCAGAAGTAGAAGAAAAAAGAAAAATTGTAAAAGTGGATGAAGAATTTGCTACAGAAAAAGCTGAAGAAGCCCAGGCACTGAAAAATGAATGTGAGAGTGACCTGGCAGAGGCAATACCTGTTATGGAGGCTGCAATTGGTGCTCTTGACACTTTGAAGGCAAGCTGATCTAAATTTCAGCATTTGAAAGTGTTGTTTAACTCTCTAAAATGAAGTAGGAATTTAGAAGAATATGAGATATCTTAGATGACACAAAAGTGTATCAAAAATATTCTGACCTGGAATTTTTAAAACATAAATTTATTTAATCATTAGTTTACAATTTATCAGCATTTATTTCATTTTTATTTCCCCTGCATAGGGTATACTGATGGATATTGTTAATTGTGATGGTAGCACTATCATCCCTTCTAAATGTCCTCTAATACCACTTATGTTCATTGGTAATGGTGTTACAATTCCTCTTTTTTTCTATCAGTTCATTTATTGAGTGCTGAGAAAGACGTAATATTTGTCATAATTTTTACATGTATTTTTTATTTTAGCCTTCTGATATAGCAGTTGTCAAAACAATGAAAAATCCTCCATCTGGTGTCAAACTTGTCATGGCTGCTGTCTGTGTCATAAGAGAAAAAAAACCTGAAAAAATTTTAGATCCTTCAGGATCTGGAGGCAAGGTAAAATGGCAGACACTAGTTTGAAATAAAAAGGTAATTCGTGTTCTTCTCAACACTTATCCAATAAACAAACCCAAGGTACATTAAAGTAGGCAAGTACTTATAGCCTCTACTCAGGACTTTACTGAAAACTTACAGAATTCCTTAATTTTCCAAGTTTTGTATGTGACAAATTTAGTTTGCTTTACTCGTTTATTGAGAATAGATAATACATAACTTCCCTGAGACACTGTTTACTTTTTGGCTTTAAGTATGATTGGAAGGAGATGTTTGATCTGACAGACTTTCTGCTTTACTGGCATCTCAAGGAGATACCAATTTATCAGTATTAAATACTAATGAGATTTAATTAAAAGAGGTTTGTAGTTCTTTGTATGTATATTTGTTTTAAAGCCTGAAAAAGTATCTCCTACTGTGTTTTGCAGATTTTGGATTATTGGTCTGCGAGCCAGAAAATGCTGGGCAACATCAATTTCTTAAAGGAGTTGAAAGCCTGTTCTGAGAAACCCATTCCAGTAAGGCTTTTTCGGTAACTTTTACCATGTAGACACTTTCTTGCAGGGACAAAAAATAAAATGAGAAAATACAGTATTGGAGACATCATTGGTCCAAATCAATCAGTTTTTTCTGAACCTGTGTCCTCTTACCCTCATTTCACATATTCTGTTTTGGGAGTTGATTGGGGTTTTTTGGTGAAACCAGTGGACATTTGATCCATGCCCAGCCTTCCTATGCCTTTTTCTTTTACTGGTTTTTCTAGATCAATCATACAGCATTATAAACTTCTTTTTATAATTGACTGCCCATTGCTGCCTTTCTTAACATATTTTTCTAATTATGTAATTTTGATTGAATTAATGAATGATGACAAAATGAGTAATATTTTGTTAATTATACTGGCAGATATACAATAAATGCAGAAATGTACTAGCTATATAACCTTTCAGATATGATCATTTCTCCCAAAGGTCTTGCTATCCAAGAGTATGATTTGTGCCCTTTGCTGAATTCATTGGAAATTGAATATGCTTTATCCTTTGTAAAACTGATCCCCAAAAGTAGGCACAAGCAGTTAAATTTTGTATTACATTAGGAAAAATGCATTTTTATAGTGATCCCCAAAGTTGTGTTTTGAGAAAAAGATAGCAAATAATGGAATTGGTGTGTTTTACACAAAGGGCTGTGTAAATGAAGGCTTCTCTGTGACTGTAATGCTCTTAGCACTTAGGGAGCTGCCACATGGAAGATACAGCAAATGCATGATTAGAAAGGATAAGGATAGGATTAGAAAATGAAAACAGGAAAAGACTAGGGAACATGCTAGGAAGATTAAAAAAAAATCAAATGAGCAGTGATTCCTACAACAGTTGATACTGAATAGTTCTTTTTTATTTCATTGTGTAGAGAAATGGCAATCAATCAGCTCGATTTTGAAGTGTCAGCCATGAGATCTGATGGGCTATAATGCTTTTGTTATCCAGGAAGCTGTCATGCAGAAGATTCGGACTGAGTACCTGACTAATCCAGAGTTTGATCCACAAGTGGTGGCTAAAGCTTCCTCGGCAGCAGAGGGTTTGTGCAAATGGATTAAGGGAATGGAAGTGTTTCACAGGGTGTCAAAGGTGTGGTTTTGATCCTTGCCCCTCGGTGCTCTGGAATCTTCCTTTGCTCCATGTATTCACCCTAAGCATTGTAGTTAATAATGAAGTTACAAAAACGTACTAAAAGCATTTGTTTATTGGTTGTAATTGAATAGGAGATTGAACCCAAAAAAGAACGTTTAAAAGTGGCAGAGGAGTCCTTGGCAAAGACAATGGAACTGTTGAATCAGAAGAGAGAAGAACTTGCAGCAGTTGAAGGTCGTTTGGCTGCTTTGCAACAAACCTTCGCTGAAAAGACGGAAGAAAAGGCTCGTTTAGAATTCCAGGTTGATATGTGTGCTAAAAAACTGGAACGAGCAGAGAAGTTGATTGGAGGCCTTGGTGGAGAGAAAACAAGGTCAGGTTAAAGTTCAAATGCCAAATAAAACAACCACTGTAGAAATAGAATTTGAAATTCAGTTGTCTAAGCCTTTAATGCTGTATTTCTGTCTGAGGACTGTAACACTAAAGAATGTCTGGGCCCTTGAAATATTCCTCATTGTTTGTAACATAAAATATGGGCAGCAGCATTGGGAGAATTGTAGATAAAATCTCTTTAAAATGAGAATAGAATGCACCAATGATGTTTTCATATTCTTCACCTGTTCTCACCAAAGATGAACAATAACAAGTTGATTTTTAACATCAATATCATTAATGTGGAGGTTTCAGCATGACTTTTTTCTGTATAATCTGCTTGTCATAGATGGAATCAAGCTGCACATGATCTTCAAGAGGAATATGATAATCTGACAGGAGATATTCTGATATCAGCTGGTGTAATAGCGTATCTGGGAGCTTTTACTGCTGGATTTCGACAAGAATGTACCAAAGATTGGAGCAAACTGTGCAAGGTTAGAAGGTTATCTCAGAGTTAAATAAATGTTTGGGTTTGTTGAGACTGTTGCAAAAGGTTTCAAAAATCCCTTATAATTTATTTTATATTAGCCTAGTAAACCTCATAGGTAAACCAATGGGATCAATTCTGCTAATCCAATATTTTGTAGATTTGAATTTAATTAAATCAGTGAATTTACTCCACACTTAACAGTAGGATATCAGAAACTAGAGATCATCACTGATTTTGTAAGGCTTGATTTTTACTGAAGTACAATCTCATCATTTTCTGTATTTTGCCTTTAAATGAAAGAATTAAAGTGCAGTTATGTGTAATGTAAAATATTTTGTAACTTACACCATCCAATATTTGTATGTTAATTAGATGGTTGATTGTGCCGTTTGCAAAGGGACACTTCCAACATACCTATGTGAATGCCATAATTCATCAATCAAGTGATTTGGAATCCCTTGAAAATGCATTAAACTATCAAATCAGCATTGGATTGCTGTACTGAGTTAATGGAAGATACAATTAGATATTTCCAGCTGTGTATGAATTTCTTAGGTCTTAACTTTATGTAATAAACCTCACCCATTATGAATGTACCAAAATCTGGACAAGTGTTACAAAATTTGAAGAGAGAGTGAGTATTTAGTGGGGAAATGTAGTTAATTATTGAATGTATGGTTTTATTTTTCCCAAGATTTTTACTTATACACGAGCTATTAAAGTCTCTTAAAATAAAATGCACATTGTCATTTTTGGATTGGAGTGGCACTTGATAAACATATAAAGAAACACAGAATAAAAACAAATGTTTATGTTCTTGGGTTTTTTCCCCTCCTTTTCAGGAGAAGGATATCCCTTGTTCTGAGGATTTCTCTTTGAGCAAGAATCTTGGTGACCCAATAAAAATAAGAGCCTGGAATATTGCTGGTTTGCCAACTGATGTATTTTCTATAGACAATGGGGTCATTGTTGACAATTCAAGACGTTGGTAGGTGAAAAAAAGGTTTAATTTTCAAATCCAAACAAGTTTTTTTTAAAGTTCTCACTTCAGAAGAAAAATCTCTCAAAACAATGTAGCTTCTGTAGAGCAGTATAATTGAAAAAAGGAGTGGAATCTTTATATTCCATGGGGGAGGTGGAATGATTTTTTACAAGAATTCTGCATTATGGTTATTTTATGAAAAATGTTAAACATTTTTTACAACTTTTAAAGCTGTTTCTGCTATTATTTTTCAAATTATCATAAAACACTTATGCATCCATTATTCACTGGTATCTTAAAATACCATAATTAAATTGTATCCCTTCTTGACAGTCTGATACAGAAACATGTTAAAGAGTTCAAAATTTTGAAAAATGCCTGCAAGCACTGAGAAAACTGTCCTGTATTTTCTAGGCCATTAATGATTGATCCTCAAGGCCAAGCAAATAAATGGATCAAGAATTTTGAGAAGGACAACCGTCTGAATGTTATCAAGATCAGCGACACAGATTATATGAGAACCGTGGAGAACTGCATTCAGTTTGGGACTCCACTGCTGCTAGAAAATGTTGGAGAAGAACTAGACCCATCTCTTGAACCTCTGCTGCTTAAACAGACATTTAAACAAGGTACAGCAGAATTGACTTAGAACCCTGAAGGAGAGGACATTAATGTTCAGTTTATAGTCTCTGGCACTGCCTGATGTTTTTCGTATTGCTCTCTTCTTGCCTTACTTCTGCCCCTGGTAAGAGAAAGGTAATTGCACAACAGCCTGAAGTTTTACTTTTTAATAAATGTCATTCCTGTCTATCATGATAATGGCTTTATGTGAAAGCCTTCACCATATCACTACAGGAGACTGAAGAAGTTCTGCAAAGGGAACATTGACAGTGAAATTGTTTTGCTTGTTCATTTTCATAATATTTAATTATTATTCAATTATTAGCATTAATATTTGCTAAATTTAGCACAAATCAAGAAAAGCTGTCAAGGCATTTTGCTTAAGGCATAGTTTTCACTGTACTTAGCAAGCAGCTATGAATTTGATTTTCAGCTTTTCCTCCTGTTAGATGACAGAAAAGTACACATTAAGAAAAACATGTTTTCCTTTCTTCTTACCTATATTGTTTTTATTGGTTTTCTTGTTCAGAATTGAAAACAAAAGGAAAGTAAAGCTCAAACACTTTTTTTTTCTTTGTGGTTTCCTCTTTCAGACAAGTAATTCAAGAAAAGAGTAGTCTGTAAGAATATAATATTTGGGAATAACTCCACAGCTCTCTGTTGCCATCCCTAGTTTTTATATATGCAAATTTGGAGTACAGTAGTGAATGGATTGACTTGATTTTTTCTGCTAAGAGTGATAAGTGGCCCTACTGAAGGCTGTGAGGATTTTTCAGACTATCAGATATATGTACTCATTTTTACTTTTCAGGAAATTTGTCATTGATGAGAAGTTTGCTTTTATTTAATGACAAAAGTATTTTTTTAATGAATAATTGGAGCAGATAAGTTTTCTTAATGTTTCTCTTCTTAACTTTAGGAGGTGTGGAGTGTATCAGGCTTGGTGAGAGCGTTATTGAGTATTCCCATGATTTCAAGTTTTTTATTACCACAAAACTAAGAAATCCACACTATTTGCCTGAACTTGCTACAAAAGTTTTATTACTCAATTTTATGATAACACCAGAGGGACTCGAAGACCAGCTGCTAGGTATTGTCGTAGCAGAGGAGAGGTAAGTCTCTCTTTATGGTAAGGAGCCATTAAAGGTTTTTATGACGTAATTCCAAGGAAATGAGAAATTAATTTATTGTATGGAAAAATGGATGTTACGTGGTGTAACTGTTGCTCAGAAACAGCTTTAAATAAAAATTTCAAAGTTTATTGGGGAAGTGTTAGGGGTAAGTGTCCACAAATTAATTAAAATAGCAGGTGTGAAATCGTTGTCTTTTCATGGCAATTTTCTCCTGAAATACTCCTTAAATTTTAGAAAACTATGTAAATATAGTTTGCAGTTTAAATCATGGCTGTTATTTTTTCAGTGTGACTGAACTGACATACAAGGGTGCTGAATTATGAGGATTTCATTTTAATTTTGTATGAAATAAATGCAAATTACCTCTGAAACTGATTATAGATCGTAGCTGAACCCTCACAGAGGCACAGAGAAGTAGTATCTGGGTTGGACAGACATGTCTGTGCAATTGGGCTAAACTCTGTTTGCTAACAAAAGTGTTTCCAACAGTAAACTGGCTCTGCATATCCCATGCTGGGTTTTTTTCAGGCAGCAGAGATATAATAAAGGAGAAGTAGGATGCAATGTCATTTGCAAAATGCTAAGATGTTCAAGGTTAGACCATCATTTCCAGATACTCAGTAGAAGTCATGCAAAGAAATCTGTACTCACCAGTATAAATAGGTGTTAAACAGCAAAAACCTGTTTAAACTGAAAAGAATATTCGCAAATAACTTCCTGTAGGGAGTCTTTTTCATAGGCTTCTTTTGCAGCCAGTGCAAGATGAGCATGGACTGATTTTGGTTTTTGTGTTTTTCTTCCTTAGGCCAGATTTAGAAGAGGAAAGAAATGCTCTCATTGTTCAGTCTGCAGCCAATAAAAAGAATCTACAAGAAATTGAGAAAAAAATTTTAGAAACTTTACAGTCATCTGAAGGTGATATTCTGGAAGATGAGACTGCCATCCAGGTCTTGGATTCTGCCAAAGTCATGGCTAATGAGATCACAAAAAAACAGCAGGTAAGGAGTGTATATGTGTGCTTCCTTCAATAATACTGAGAAATTAAATGTTAAAATTTGAAGCCAGCAGAAGGTCTCTGAATTAGATGCATAGCACAAGGAGCAAATTCTGTACTTGTGAAATAGGAAGAGAAATAAAATTGGATCTGTCCTAGGATCTAATTTAAAGGCAGTTTTTTCAGCCTTTAAAATGTTCTAAAGCATGTTTGTCTGTAGTGCAGGTAAATAGATCAGGCAGTACTGGGGTAGGGCCAAGTGCTCATTTTACCTACTGGGGTGGTGCCTTCTGGAGCAGAAACATCGCGTTACTCTGGTGTTACAGTGCTGTATAGAGCTCTGTCAGTACTATTGCTAAGTAGTAATGTTTCTGTAGAATAGCAAGAGCATTAGGACTGTTAAAAGCTGTTTCTCCCCTGCTGTCGATGTGTAGATTGCAGAGAAGACGGAGCTGAAGATCGCGGAGTCGCGGGAGGCGTACCGGCCCGTGGCACAGCACTCGGCCGTGCTGTTCTTCAGCATCGCAGACCTGGCCAACATCGACCCCATGTACCAGTACTCCCTCAGCTGGTTTGTCAGCCTCTACGTCAGCTCCATTCATGACAGGTGAAGAGAGTCTGTCTCCTGTGAAATGAGGGGGTTTTGTTCTCTCCTTATGAATAGTTCTCTCCATTTGGAAACAATTTACCTCCTTAAATGCAGGCTTTGGAAGAAAGATATGATTTATTAATGAAGTAATTGCTCTTTTTAGTTACTGTTAAAGCAAATGATGAACTGTAAGCATGTGCCGTGTTTAAATTTTTTTAAGAATGTGACTTGAAGTGTGAAGTCGGTTTCTGAAATAGGCTCCATTATGAATACTAAGTGCCACCACGTAACTGTGGCAAACTGGTTTCAGCTCATTATTTTGCTTGGGACTTTTAAAAGTGCTGAAGTCTTTTAAAAAGACAGGGGGTATAGTTGAAATTCTGGAGAAACCTAAGTCCCATGTTGAGCATGTGGATCTTATATAAATCCTCCGCAACCCTAAATAGATGAGATTTCTTAACTGATTGCAAATGTTACTGAATTTGAAGTCTCAGTTTCTCGCTTCTTTTCTTTTTAGTAATAAATCCAAAATTCTGAAGAAGCGACTTCAGCATCTAAATGACCACTTCACCTACAATCTCTACTGCCAAGTGTGTCGTTCGCTGTTCGAAACAGACAAGCTGCTGTTCTCGTTTTTGCTGTGTTGTAATCTGCTCATGTAAGCTCATTTTTATGAAGTCTGTTACTAACAGAAACTAATGGTTTTCTTATCATGGAAGCAGGTACTGATGAGATGGAATGTTGTTGTTCACATTGATATTAATGCCTTTGAAGTAGGGTCATGAATACTTTGTTTTTTCTAAGATGTGTAATATTAACAAACGGAAGAGTATGTGCATGTGTCACTACTACAGGGCACATTATGAAAAAAAAGTGTGCCCATTTGTCCACGGTTTTGTCAATGATAAATCTGTCTTAAAAGAATCTGGGTTGTGTTACATAGCATTCTCATGTCAAAAACAATTGCTACTATTTAAGAAAACATTTTAGAATGAAAACTTAGGCAGTAATGTGCAATGCCAACAACTTCTAGGTTTTTGTCTTTGTTTTTCATTTTTTATCTTCTCTCTCTGTTATCTTTTTGCATAACATCGTGAGATCTCAGACGCAGACTTCTCCTTTCCACCATCCTTTTAGTTTTCTCTTCCTAATTTTATGTGAATACATTATGAAAGGAGTGATATGTTCAAAATTGCACAACCATAATGTGCATACTTAATTAATTGCAATGTGTACTCATCCGTACATGGATGTTCTTCCTGGGCCAATTTGTAAGGCTACTGTAGTTGCAGAATGCGTTATTTTCTGCAAAGCCTTTAAAAATCAGGAATAATTGCACTTAAAAAAAAAAAAAAGGCAGGTATTAGCAATAAGTTCTTCACCAAAAGGCTTGTCAAACACTGGAACAGGCTGCCCAGAGCAGTGGTGGAATCACCATCCCTGGAGGGATTTAAAAGCTGTGTAGATGTGTCACTGAGGGAAATGGATCAGTGGTGGCTTGGTGGTGCTGGGGCAACAGTTGGACTTGGTGATCTTAAAGGTCTTTTCCAACCTAAATGATTCGTTGATTCTAAGAGTTACCTCCTGAAACCCTTACTTTAGTCTTAATCAGACATTTTTACCGTGCAGGTTTTTAATAATGTAGAATATTGAGACCTGAGCTCAGCTCTTACTGAAGTAGAAGCATTCCTAAAGGGCAGTGAAATGTAATTAATTTAATTTAAAACTGTTCATATTATGTAAAATTGTATCTCAATTACTGATTTTTTTTTTTTTTAATGTAGGGCTAATGATGAAATAGAACATCAAGAATTTATGTTCTTACTAACTGGAGGTGTGGGTCTCAAGAATATTCACAAGAATCCAGATCCATCTTGGCTATCAGATAAGAGCTGGGATGAATTATGTCGTGCAAGTGAATTCCCAGCTATGGAAAGATTGAGGTATAGTAAAATACTGATGTGAATAAGCCTGAATTGGTTTTGACCAATACATGTGTAACATGCTGAAGGAAATGTTTGCTATGTGTTTTCCAAATCAGTGCCAGAATGCCAATGGGATAAAACCAGCTCCCTTTTTTCATTATCGTGTCTGCTTCGTTTACTCCAATCAGTCAGATCATTAATTATAATATTATTTAATAAAACTGTTTTTTCCTAAATTATTTGAGGCACTGGCTAACGAAACTTTTCCTTTGAAATGTCTTCATGGCAGAGACACAGTGTTTTAGGGGTTCAGTGAAAGCCAGAGGTGGTACGTGTAGCAGAATTCCACTGCAGTTCTGGGGAGGGTGTTTATCTAGTAAACTCTATTCTCCTGAACTCAGTACAATTTCACCCTGGGTTTAAATAGGATTTAACACTAAATTCTGGAGCCATCACAGCTGTACAAGACTTCCATAAAATAGCTGACTGAGTGCAAGTATTTGGGGCATTTGGATCTGAGTGCAATAACACTGCTCTGTTAGAAGTTCTTTGAGGTCGTTTTGTGTTTCGCCCCCTTTGGTGTTTTAGTAGCAATGCAGATAATGATCTAGCCTGTAAATAATCTGAGAGTTGTCCCATTGCAGAGGACATACTCTGCATGTTGAGTGAAAGAAAATAATTTTTTTCCCTAGTTGAATTTCCTGGTAATTTTTGTCAGTTAAAGTGTGGTGTTTTCCTGAAATAGTGGAGGCATAAAATTCACCCAGACCTATGAAGGTCCGAGCAGTCCTGGCTGGAGGAACAGACAGAACTTACTGTCAACTTGGAACATTTCAGGTGGAGTCTCTCCTCAGCAGCATGGTGGAAAGAGATTTTTCACTGTTCAGCATGGAGAAGCTCAACTGTGGGGTTATTTTCTGATGTAGATATGAAGTGGCTTAAATGACAATACAGTGTAATTTCACTTTGGTAAACATGAAAAAAGACTTCAGGTATTTATAGTACTTGTGGGTTTTTTTCTCTAGGAGTCATGTCTCTGAAAATATAGGTGAATGGCAAAAAATATATGATAGCAAAGAGCCTCACAACTTTCCACTACCAGAAGAATTTAATGATACATTGACTGAATTACAGAAGATTATAGTTCTTCGGTGCTTAAGACCAGACAAGGTAAAATGATCTGTTATGGGGTGTTTGTAGACTGTGCCATGCCTTGTAGCATAGTTTGCACTGCCTGTTCCAGTAACTAATCTGTTCTTCATCATATTTATTAAGAAAGTAAATGCTATTCTTATTTTTCAAGTGACCAATACGAATGCCACAAGCATCACCTGAAATCTTTTTTTCTGGTGTGATTTAGTGAAAGTTTTGGAGGATTCTAATTGTTCTAGTTTTCTTGAAGTATTTGTTCATGGCTAGACTGTTTCCTGGTGCAGCCAATATATTTGAGAACAGGACATACTAGCCTGAAAAAAATACACAGGGTATCTAATACCATGTGCTTTCATACAAAGGATTTTTAAGGCAAAAAGAGATAAAATGTGTTGATTCGAACATCCAAGATGAACTTTTAACAAATTCTGCCTCTGGTGTACTTAACAAATTGTATTGCATTTTCTTTATGAACTATCAATGTTAGAATTTTAGGCATATTGCAATTGCTCTTTAGAATTAATTAAAAATAATTACAGTAATATTTCCTAAGGGAGAATGTGCTTGTCCTCCACGTCAGGAAAAGCCTGAATTAAAGTCTTAATGTTATTAAATGTTGTTTGTATGAGGTATGTTATTCTTTATTTTCTAAAAACATTATTACTCCTCTTGTAAGGAAAAATTAAGGGGGGAGGTGTCAACAAGAGGTGAAGCCTTTGCTTCTGGATCATTCTGCAAGACTAGTCTCAAATCTCTGGAAATCAGAGAAGTGTCTGCAGACAGGAATTTGGCATGAAAGATGGTGTCAGATCTGCAGTTATGTCTGTGTTAACGGTTTGTATTTGCCTTTTTTTTACCAGATTGGTCCAGCTATAACAACATTTGTTACTGAGAAACTGGGGAAGAAATTTGTAGAGCCACCGCCTTTTGATCTAGCAAAAAGTTACTTAGATTCAACTGCTACGGTCCCTTTAATATTTGTGCTGTCTCCAGGAGCAGATCCCATGTCTAGTAAGTATACACAGAAAGAGAGAACAGAAATGTAGCACAGCTTTTCAATTTAGGCACCTGAAATTCCCCTTCAATACACAATGAGGATTATTTTGCACTTTCTTCAAGTAGATTTGAGTGCATTATGTCAGACTGGTAGAATTCTGTGCCCATTAAAAATGGGAATTTTTATGTACATGTAAACAAAATAGTGATAGAAGCTTTTCAATATTTTTTTTTCTGACATAACTTCCTTTTAATGAAGAAGTGCTAAAATCTTGTGCTTTCTGTTCAAGGCCTCCTGAAATTGGCAAATGACAGAGAGATGGTAGGAGATAAGTTTCAGTCCATCTCATTAGGACAAGGACAAGGACCAATAGCTACAAAAATGATTCAAACAGGAATGGAAGAAGGAACCTGGGTTTGTTTACAAAATTGTCATTTAGCTGTCTCCTGGATGCCAATGCTGGAGAAAATATGTGAGGAGCTTGACAGTGAAAAATGTCACCCAGAATTCAGACTTTGGCTTACAAGTTACCCTTCACCAAAGGTATATGCATTGCCCAATAATCTCTGTTTAAGGAAAGGGAAAGTTGGTGGCATTTTTAGGGAATTTTTATATACCTGAATGAGCTGATAATACAAAACTGCTCTGAATTGCAATGAGGCTTTGAAGAGATAATTTAACCAAGAAAGGACATTTAAAAAATAGTTACAAACATAATAATATCAAGCTTCCTTTGTAATATTTTGATACTGTGATGTGCAATGTTTTGTGTACTACTCAATGCAACTGCAATATGTCAGCATATGTGATTAAGAAGGTTTTTTTTACTCTCACATAAATTCAAAAATTGAATCTTGCAGTTTATTTGTGAAGTGTTGAGCACCAAGAAAACATTTTAAAGTATAGGTTTGTTGTTTACAGCAGAGTCTGACTTTCTTGATGCCTTGGAGTATTTTTTTATAAGCTGTTGATCTTTAAAATGTAATTTCTTGCAGATAATTGTTTATGTAAAAAACACAGAATAATAATATGTTGTTAATATAGAATCTGTTCCACGCTTTCTGAATGCAGTTTTGCTATTTTTTATTTCTAGTTTCCAGTGACCATTCTGCAGAATGGGGTGAAGATGACAAATGAACCTCCTACTGGTCTCCGTTTAAACCTACTTCAGTCATTTCTTTCTGATCCTATTTCTGATCCTGAATTCTTTGCTGGATGCCCTGGAAAGGAGCTGGTAATGTGCTTATCTCTTGAGAAGTTTTTGGGGTTTGGGGTTTTTTTATCCGCAGATATATTGATTTCTGTCCAGTGAATAATTACAAGCTAAAATTTTTACTAGGGTTTTGGAAGTGGGGTTTTGCTGTGATAAAGATAATTAGTTAAGAATTACTTCTACCAGGTAATTTAATGTAGCAGTATTTAAAATTGTTTCTTAGGCTTTATTAAATCACTTACGTGTTACATACACATAGTACACAGTGTACATGGACTCTGAACATTGATTAAAAGGGCATATCTGTCATTATTGAGATGATAAGCACTCAGGAGACCTTTTCTTGCTACCAGGGACCAAGTACTGCAGTGCCCATATATCTTATTGATCCCTGCTGGACCACTTAGCTAATCATTACCTGTGAAGGAAGTGAAAAACAGTGGGATCAGAGATATGAGTTATCAATATGCATGGGTGTGACTGCACTTAAGGACTTGCATCAAAAATACATTTGTATTTTGTATTTATCTAATGAACCTTAAAAATAAATACCTGGTGCTATTGGAATTCTTATGAAGTCAGTTGCCCTATACATGGAAGAATGTCGTGGTACTTGAGGAGCTGGCTAAATGTGCTTGCATATGTGGCACTGTGTGTGCACTTGTTCCCGAGGCAAAAACCACAAGGGACTTGGTGGTGGCCATGATTTATACCTGGATAGAGAGTGGTAATCCAAGGGTGCTCTCTACGCAGGTTACACACTACCACGAGCTTGTAGACTAGTTAATAATACTTCTTGCTTTTGCTTTTCTCAAAGATATGGGAGAAACTGCTCTTTGGAGTTTGTTTCTTCCATGCTCTTGTTCAGGAGAGAAGGAAGTTTGGGCCCCTTGGCTGGAATATACCCTATGGATTTAATGAATCCGACTTGCGAATCAGTATCAGACAGCTGCAGGTAAAATCATTGATTACCTCCTAAACTCTGACCTTGCAAAGCACAGCAGGGAGTCACAAGGAGCAGTACACTGAAGTTACTTTAAGTGTTGGTAGATGTTCAGGACTTGAGCTGTAAAGGCAAGGAATGTCATTCATATTATAAATGTTTTCAAAACTACGAATGACATAAATTCAGATTTCTACAGACGTATGGAATATAATGAATATATGAGTATTATTAAAATTAAATTAGTTGTGTACAAGAGCTCACTGTTCTTTAAGTGGCACCATGTCAATGACAGTCACTTATTAGGGTGCTTAGTAGGAGGAAATTTTTTTTACGTATATGCAGGTAGTTAACAGAACCTCAGACTATTCTCCCAAGATGAAATGGTGAACACTACTTGATCTTGAACCTTTTATAGGCACTGTGTAGAAAAGTCAGGAGACTTAAAACTGAATGACGGAAGTTGAGGCTGTAGATTTGAAAAAGTTACCAAGAAGTTAATGAAAAAGATCGGAGGGTACTGAAGATTAAAAGATAAATTAAGTGAAATGCACATTTATTTCTGGTGCAAAAAAGTGTCCATCTACAAAGTTTAAACTGGGATAAACCATCCACTTGGAAATAATTCAAGAATGACTTGGATGACTGAGTAATTTTGATATTCATAAGAGGCTCTTACTATTAACTCTTCTTGATTTTAAACAAAATTTTTTACCTGAAAATATGATTTCAGAATTTGGATTTCCAACACCAAGGGAGAAAACTCCATAAGCTGCAGCTTACACACGCTGTAGCTTCCAGTCTTTTAGTCTGTTAGGTGACACTGTTGTTCTGCAGATGTTGCAAGTCTCTAGAATTGCTCATATTTCTGTTTCAGTTGTTCATCAATGAGTATAGCCATGTTCCATTTGAAGCTGTCTCTTACCTAACTGGGGAGTGTAACTATGGAGGCCGAGTGACAGATGACTGGGACAGACGTTTGCTGCTGACAATGCTGGATGACTTCTATAACCCAGATATAATTAAAAACCCCCGTTACACTTTTTCTCCCAGTGGCAACTACTATGCTCCACCCAAAGGCACCTATGAGGAGTACATTGAGTTTATTAAGGTAAAAAGTAGCAACAAGATTTTGCAGTGTTACAATGATGGGCTAAGAAAGCAATCCTTAAATGCTTCTCTGCCTTAAGAAGGTTGTTTTGCAGCACATTAAATTGTTAATGCTTAAATGCTTCTCTGCCTTAAGAAGGTTGTTTTGCAGCACATTAAATTGTGTGCTCAGGTTCTTGCCTGACATCCTTGTATGATCCTTGCTATGGTCTAGAATGCTTCTGAGAGGTGATCAGTAAGTAGATAGGAGGACATGTAGCACAGACAATTGAGAATTCCTTGGAAATGGCTTTCTGTATGAGAGGTGGTGGCTCTGACACCAGTAATTCTGGCTGCAGATGCCTGCCACTAAGGTACTTACTCACCTGCAGCTGAAGTCAGTGGTAGTTTTTCACTTGACTTCTTAAAGAAACCTTGGATCAGATTCCTGCTGCTTTGTGTCACACAGACTTTTTTTTTTTAATTTTATCCTAGAATCTTCCCTTTACTCAGCACCCAGAGGTATTTGGCTTGCATGAAAATGTGGATATTGCAAAAGATCTTCAGCAAACTAAGACCCTCTTTGAATCTCTGCTTTTAACACAAGGAGGAGGCACTCAGGGAACTTCTGGGGGTGGTGACAGCACTCTTTATGCAATTGCAGATGATATTCTCAGCAAGGTATTGTATTATACAAATTACTTCAATTTATCTTTTTTTGCAAAGCAGGAATTCCTTAACTTGAATCTTCAGTGTAAGGTAGATTTCATGTTGAAAGAAAAGCATTCTGAAAGGAATTTAGTGCATTGTGGAAGTAAGAACTGGTGTGGCTGTAACAGACCACAGCTGTATTTCAGTTGAAAAAAATTTTATTCAATAGGCACAAGACAGGAGAAAGAGAGAAAACAGAGCAAAGAGAACTTGAAAGGACAGTTGATTCATTCACATGAACAAATTTAAAATTAATAAATTGAAACAACTTTTCATTATATTAAAAATTCTCAGTATTTTTTAAAAGATGAACATTAAACCCCCCCTAACTTTATTTGGATTGAACTACTGAACACTATATTGATAAGATACTAATCATAAAGTTTAGTGGTATCTATTACTCTGCAAATTTTCACATTTGCATGTGAAATGTAAAATCATAATGATATGTGGAATGATTTCTGAATGTGTTGTCATTTACAGCTTCCAAAGGATTTTGACATTGAAAGTTGCCTAATTAAATATCCTGTGAGATATGAAGAAAGTATGAACACTGTTCTGGTGCAAGAAATGGAAAGATTTAACAAGTAAGAATGTTCTATTTTATTAAATTTACCAGAAATCATTCAATTTACAGAAAAAATTTTCTGCAAATCATATTCTGTAAGCCCTGTGTTGTGTGAAATGTTTTTTTTGTTCTCTTCTAATTGCCTGCAGTGATATCTGCAGTCCAGGCACCATTGCTCCTTCTGGACAGTCAGAGTGTAGGATAGATGTCAGGAAAAACGAAGTGGCAAAATTAAGTGAAAGAGAAAAGAAGGGAATATGAGGAAGTACTGGGAAAAGAGAATGCAAACAGTATTTTATATTCTTTTTCTTTTAACTTCATTTTCCCTTTCACAGTCTTTATCTTCAATATTATTTTATTTTCCTCATATTTCTGGTCTATAGAGTAACGGGCTAGAAACTGTAATAAATGCACAGTTCCAGTTTATGAAAGATTTTCCAGGATGGAGATATTTCTGTGTATTTCTTTATTGCCTCATATGTGCTTCTGTTCGAAGTTTTTACTTTTTCCCCCCTTTTTCTGATGTCTTTTTTACTTGCGCCTGATTTTCACGATTGTTCTCCTGAGGCTACAAACCTAGAATTGCATTTATTTTTGTCTTTGAGTCCTCAGTCTCTTTTTTGACTTTGTTTCCTAATTTTCTTTCTTATCTTTGCCTGCCTCTCCATTCCTTCTTTCTGGATTTTCTGTGTCCTCCTTCTTTTCCTTTGTCTCTTCATATCTCCTACTTAATTTTCTCCCAAATGCTCTCTGGCCTTAAGTCTCCAAGTTATCCTTATTGCAGACCCTACCCACTGCTTCTTTTGCAATCTAAACCTTTTTCCTTCATCTAGTATGTGGTGGATACATTTGGAGTTCCAAATTTGTCCTCTTACCAAACAATTCAGAGGATATCAGAGATAACAAAAGAATTTATTACTGTTCCTAATATTAAATAAATCTGCACAAATGCACAAATCCATGACTTTACAGACGTGGCTTATTGTTTAGATATCTATATAGATAGCTGTAAAAGTACTATAGATGCCTCCATAGTCTACTTCTTTTATTTCTTTTCAATGACATTGTAATGTTTAACAAATGATGCAAAATATCTGAAAATTGTTTTATTTTTTAATTCTAGTTTAATCCGAACTATTCGCATTACACTAATTAACCTGAAGAAAGCCATTAAAGGACTGGTTGTTATGGATGCTGACCTGGAGGCTCTGTCTGGAAGTCTCCTTGTTGGAAAAGTTCCTGAGAAGTGGGCACAGCATTCGTACCCAAGTCTAAAACCTTTAGGGAGCTATGTTGTAGATTTGCTAGCAAGGCTGAAATTTTTACAGGTAATGTACAAGTGGCAGTGCTGCCAATTATTTAATCTAGTTTTCCATATAATTTGTCTCTATTGGGAAAGGAGTGATAGGCTTTGTTTAGATTTTCTGAGTACAATAATGTAGAAAATAGTCAAAGATTATGGGATTCCTCTCTTTCTGATTATTCAATGTTTTGCTTTCCTCTCTCCAGGATTGGTATGAATTAGGGAAGCCTGCTGTTTTTTGGCTGTCGGGATTCTATTTTACTCAAGCTTTCCTAACTGGAGCCATGCAAAACTATGCTAGGAAGCACAGGATCCCTATTGACCTTCTAGGATATGAATTTGAGGTATGGTTGAGTTATAAATTAATATTTATTAATATGACTCCTGATGTGGTGAGATGTAGTAAGTAAATCCTAACTGGAAGGTTCGTTTTTCAACCGGCTGCCATCTGAAGACATGCAATTAATTATTTGGTAAGCCTAGCAGGCTAAAAAAAACATCTGTAAAAGAGGTACTCCTGAAGTGATTAAAAGTAATTCTATCACTGGACCCAGAACTCCACTCAAGAAAACAGCCTATCCAGTGTATATTTTTCTGTGTGATTAAAGCCTCTTTTTATAACCTACGAGAAAGGTAGTTAACAAACCCAGAGAAGTCTGCTGTCTCTACAGATATGTTTAAAAGTAGCATCGAAAGGAAGGGTTACTGTATTATTCTCAGTTTGGATTGATCTGAAAATTGGCAGCTGGCATAATAGCTCAAAAAGCAAAGAGGTGTGGAAGTTTAATGATGTGGAACACTTATTTCTTGCAGGTTATTCCTCAGGATACTGCTGATACTGCACCAGAGGACGGTGTTTACATCCACGGATTATTTTTAGACGGAGCTCGCTGGGACAGGACCAAGTCAGTAGCCAAGTGTTTTACTGTGGTTCTGGAAAGCTTTTTTCAGTGCTCAAGCAAGATTGGTTTAAATATTTTAAGTGGTACTTTTCATATTATTGAAATAACACACCAAATTAAGTACTCTTTCATGCATGGAAATTGAGCAAGAAAAAACAAACAAACAAGCAAGCAAGTAGCAACCAAAAAACACCCACCAAACCCCTCAAGCCATAAATAATTACTTTGTTGCTTTCTCTCTCCAGGGGAATGCTAACTGAGCAGCATCCCAAAGTGCTCTTTGATGCCATGCCGATCATTTGGATAAAGCCAAGTGAGTATGATTTTTCTGATGTGTGAGCTATTCAACAAGAAATTGCACCAGTGGTTTCCTTTTCATGCGGAAGATCCCTGAGGAGAACTTTTGACTGACTTACAGAGACTGAGTATTTTACCTCATGTGATGTAGCAGGGTTTGCTCAGGTTATTTTTAGCTCTGTGATAGCTGTCTTTCCTGCTAGTAAGATGATTTTCACAACTCTTGTTTTCTTTGATTGAGAGGACTAAATCTCTGTTTTTATTTATGCACAAAATCAGGACTTACTACTTCAACTGTTGCAACTTAGATGTTAGCAAATAGGCAGTATTAAAATTTGCCACTTCTTCTGCTTGTGCCTTCTCTTGAGGTTGGGTGAATTTGCTCAGACCTGCAGGATTTTAGGCTTTGCACAAGTTCCATGTAAGCAGTCTGGGCATACAAAGAGCTCCTGCAGAGTTCTGTCCTTGGATCTCAGATGACTTGAATTGCAGTTAGGTTCTCTGGCAACTGGACCAGAATTCTTGTAGAGCTGTGAAAAACTCTTTTATAAGCTATGTATTAACCAGGTAACTATTCAGATTTTAATGTGTCTTTGAGTATTACAAAGCTGGTAGAATCACAGGAAGGCATCGAGTCCTGAAAACAAATTGTAGCTGAATTAGCTGGGTTTAAGAACAAAACAAACCACACAAGAAAACACAAAAAGAAAAACACAGATAATTTTGTTCTATTGCTCACAAAACAATTTTGCATTTTTATTTACCTTTAAAGGTGTTACTGTAAATACTTAACGTTTGCATGTAGGTTGTGTTTCTACCAATAGATGTGCTGAATGTAATGCATTATTTTGGGGTTTTTTTTGAAGCTGTAAAATCAGACATAAAGGAGTCTAATGCCTATGTTTGCCCACTCTACAAGACAAGTGAGCGCAAAGGGGTCTTATCCACCACTGGGCATTCCACAAACTTCGTCATTGCTTTGAAGCTCAACACGGACCAGCCAGTCCAGCACTGGATCAAGAGAGGTGTAGCCTTGCTGTGCCAGCTGGATGACTGACTGTGGACAGTTCTCATACAGACTTGTTGTTCTCTTTGTTGGCTCACAGAGGAAGTGGAATTTAGTGTGTAAAAGAAACATCTGGAGGTTTTTGTAAGAGGGCGTACAAATACTTTCTGACCCTCAAGCTTTTGTCTTAATCAAGTATGTATTTTTATTATGACCATCTTTACAATCTGTAAGCAATACAGCTGGGATTTTAGCCCTTGGTAATACTGTTGAAGTGTGAACATCCATTTTGTGCATTAGTTGAATATCACAAAATATATTTTCATGGAAAATGAAAGTAGTCTGCACTGAGAGAAACATTACAGATAATAAAGTTGATTCTGCACTTTTGTTTCCTTTAAAAATAATTTTTAAAAATTACTCAAGCATTCTTTCCTGATCTCCTCTAGCAAAGAACTCTTTCCACCTTGCATTCAGATACAGTCATCATCAGTTCTGTGTATGGGTCCCTCCATAAAATACAGTAGGAGTGACTGAAGCACATGAAGGTCTCACTCCATCCTACCATCACTGTTACAGCTGGGCATCTGTGTCCCCCATTTCCCTGCTTATTGGGTGTTAAACCAGTGTAAGTTTGGCTTTCTGAAGCTGCTTTTCCCTTTAAAAACTATGTTTATTTTTCATTTGCTTTTTTATTTGTATTAATGTGAATTGTGATTAAGGAATCAGAAACCTGTAATAATTTTAATAGAGTTTTTGTTTGATTTTTATTTGCTTGTTTATGTTTACTTTTATTGTTTTAGTTTTTCTGCTGTCTCACTCTTAAGCAAGCTCTTAACACCACCTTCGGTTTGCTCTCCTAAGACAGCACTAAAGAATTTTCTTTTCACAGTGTAATGCTTACTGCTGTAGTTCTGAAATTCTTATTTCAAAAATCAAAAGTATTGTTGCAAGGAAACTGGACTTTTAATTCCTTCTTTTGTTGGCACCACTTGTCAGGTCAGATTATTAAACATAACTGACGTGTGTGAAAGAAACGTGGAGAAAGTCCCAGAGTATCTTATGATCGGGTATTTATAGTGAGCTATTAATGGACATGGGCTCTGCAGAGATTGTTTACAATCCTGAAAATGTCACTTTCAACTTAATAATCGCTTCTTCAAAGGCTGAGGTCTTGCCTCTTTCAGAAGGTGAGGAAACCCAGTATATTTTCTCAATTCATAGGAAAATTAGTAGTATTTTTAGGAAAAAAGAGTAGTCTAGACTTAAAATGTTTATGTACTCATTGAGACATAGTATAGTCAATTACTAACAGTTTCTTGCTGTATATGTTGCTAATATATTTATCTTTTTTTGCCACATATACAGTTACAGGTCAAGGGCTTGCAATCACATGTTAGGTGGATCAGGTAACAAATTAAATGATGCAGGTTTGCTGTGAATTACTGCTGCATGACTTTAAGATGTTTCTAGAATTATTCCAAGCTTTGTAATTGGCATGTTGACAACTTCCTTAGACTTCCTGTGCTCACTCGTTTTGCCAAGGTATTTATTTGCTTTCAGTTTTACCTATTAATTTTATTTTGCCTTGCCCTGTAGTTTTGTTTTGTTTTGTTTTGTTCTTTCAGGCCAACTCTCTTGAAAGACAGAAGTGGAAGCTTTGATAAGGTAAAACAGATGGGAGGTTTGAGCCTAACTGAACATCTGATATCTTGAGTATGCCAAGAACAGCATGACTGCTTAAGCATGTAACAGTGTAGTCATTTATTTAACTACATTTCATTTCTCTTTATACTGACACAGTGGTTGCTATTTCTGTTATTCCAGATCTAACCTAAAGATTTAACATCTGCTTCTAATTAAAAAGCAGTGTTTCCCTACAAAAGTGATCCATGTTGTGCTGATTTGCCATGAATAATTCTGTGTATGTGATTGATGGTGATTCTGATGAGGAAATCCCTACCCAACGAGCTATTCAGGAAAGCTTACAAGATAGGTATAAAATTGAAACAATTGGCAGTGCAACAGAGGTTGAAAGGTAATAAGTTATTATTTCTATTTTGGGTGTTTTCTTGGCATAATTGTAAGCATTTAGTAAACCTTATTTTCCTTTGTAACTACGTGTGTTGTGTTGTGCTGACCTTGTCTCATGGATACTAGAAAGCGCTGGTAGCTCACTTGTTCTGAGTTCCCCCTGAAAAGGTGTACCTGTTTCCTTGAAAATATGGGATATATGAAACTTTCAGATGATGCTTTACATCAATATGTAAATGAGTATAAGGCTTTATGAAGAAGATAAGTAGATGGTGTAAAATTAGATTGACATGGGAGCTTCCCCTCATTTTAGCATTTAATTGTTAGCCTTTGGGTGAAAAATTCAGTATTTATTGTGTCAGGGAAAGAGCAACAAAAAAAGTGTTTCAATGTATTAAACTCTTTACAAAACCAATGTAACTTAGAACTTAGAGAACTTGTAACTTAGAGAAATCTAACATGTCATGTAAATTAGAGTATTTAAATTAAGGTATAATTATATCCTGAACTTCACATGAATTTTTACTTCTCATTTTATTCTTGTTCTGTTTATGCAGTTTCCAGTTTACTGCAAGCAAAGAACATGGGCAGATCATTGCAGCAATTCGGACAGTTAAGTACAAATACACCACACAAAGCCTACACCTCTGGGAATGGCTGAGCAATGCCTACATTTTATTTGATCACCTGATTTAAGTGCAGTTTTTCTTTATATAGTCTTGGGAGGAGTAAGGAAACTAAAAACAAGACATCCAAAAGCTAACTTATTAGATAGGATCATGGAAGTGGGATGGGTTCAAGTGTCACCCCTTTCAGAAATTCCAGTGCTTCGTCTCTTGAAATTAGGGGAAAACTCCAGGCTTTTCTTTTAAAATGAGCAAGATACACTGGTGGGATAAATGGCACTCAATGTAGTAGTTGCCTGAATTTTGTCTTATGATGAGTAATGGGATATGTGTCTGTGTTAAAATATAACAGGCCAAGAGGAGGCCTTGAAGAAGTTGGTGAGGCACAGTTCTGCTTTTGAAGAAGCAGATCAGCAAGGCTGGCTTCCTGTGCATGAAGCTGCAGCACAGCTAAATAAGAACATCCTTGAAATAACTTTAAAAGGTACAAAGTCCTTCTAGTTTTCCGCCAAAAAGTTTTACAAAGTAAAGTTTGATGAATCATCCAACTTCAAATGTGTTCTGCTTTTCTGTATTTCAGCCTCCCGTGACATTACGTGGGAACAGACCACTCTAAAAGGGGAAACACCTCTCTTGGTGGCAGTAAGAAATTGTTTTGTGGACAATGTCCACTTTCTCCTGCTCAATGGCTGCAATCCCAATGTTAAAAATGAAGAGGGAGATTCTCCTTTAGTTATAGGTGAATACTGTTTTTAGGGGTGGAGAGGTGAGGGAACGAGGTGAGAAGAGAGTTATACATTTTAGGTTTCAATGCTACATATTTGACTTCAATGCCTAAAATATTTTGCTATAAGGAGAAAAAAAATGTTAATCTGAGCGTTGAATGTGTCTGTCCCTGTCTGTTTTTCTCAGATGATAATTAGCTTTCTCCATTAAGTGCAGAGTGTCATCCTCTGCTTTCCTTGGCATCATTTCTGTGGTGGTGCCAGGTAACAAGTCCTTCTGCTTCTTCATGCTATCACTGCCCTTCATGTCTACAGGCATAAAACATTCATATTCTCTGTCCACGTGGTATCTCCTTCATTGCACCAGCCTCCCTTTCTCCAAAACCCATGGTAACTGGCTTTAATTTTCAAAAATTGTAGCCAACCAGCCTCATGTATCTGCAGTATGTAGAGTGCAAAGCAGTGTTTGTCCCTATGTAGACATTGCTGGCATTAGTCCAAGGATGACAAGTGAAGAAGACAGGCTGACATTCTCTGTTCACTTCTCTTTATTATTTTGTAATTTAGGAATAAGGCCCCATACCTAGTATAGTCCTAGTATAGTCTCATACCCACACTCTTTGTGTGGATGCCACTTTAGTTTGATCATGCACAAGAACTGTAATTCTTGATTTGTAAAGAGCCGTATTTTACCAAAATGTTTTTCAGAAGAGTTCTATGTTCATTTCCTTTGCTTCCCTCAGTCTGGGCTATGATGCCTTCATTCTTACTGTGTCTAACTGAAAAAAGGAAAGTGTGTTCTCATTATCTAAATTCTAAAGGAGCATTCTAAGTTTCTTGGATGATCCCATCCATTTTTCTGTATTGGAAGGGTGGTTTCTTTTTCAAAACTTGTTAAAGGAGGAGAAAAATCCTACCAGTCATCTGTAGGACCCTCAGTCCATCCTTGTGAAATTGCTGCAGCTTCAAGTCAGGGCCATCTGCTTGAAAAGAATGTAGGGAACTCCTAGATACTTCTGAAGTGCACGACATTAAAATGCACCATCCCCCAAGAAGGGGATGCGTGGGCTTTATCTAAAGCAGCTGTGTAGGTTACAGATAAAGGGACATCACAGTTTCTGTCACAGAATGCTGTCACTGGTGCTCAAGCAGCTGTGGCACGTGAAGCTGCTCAGCCTAATCTGTCCTGCTGAAGGACACTCCATCCTGCACAGCCTGGAAGATCAAAGAGAGAAGGAGGGAAGGGTGTTGCCTAATCATTCCATCCACTGGAGCTAATGCAAATTTCTCTTTTAAGATCCTCGCTGACTTAAGAGTTCAGGCTTATTAAGCTAAGAAGGCATATGAAACAGTCATTATAAGCTTTGTTTCACATTACGGTAACTTAATGTTAAGGGAGATTAAATGGAGCTCTTGTGGCAGCTCCTGAGCACCAAGGCCCTGGATGTGGTCTCCATCTAGTGGCAAGGAGAGCTGTGTTCTGTTCCATTACCAAATGCAACAGAGGAAAAATCTATAGAGATAAAAAGAGATTACCATGAAATTATTCATTTGTGTACTTAGTGCTGTCCTAGAAGCAAAGAAGAGCCTTACTGATGAGTTAAACCTTTCAATGTAGGGTGGCATTTCTCATTGTATAAATAGCACTGCCTGGAACAGCTTTCCTGGGCTGCCACGTAACAGCAGCCATAGTGCACAGAATAGCAGTGAATAACATCCTGTCTGATCCCTTGCTTATTGTCCTGCAGCAATTAAACTTGATTGCTATGACATTGCCTCCTTGTTGCTACGATCTGGTGCCAGAGTGAATTTGCGCTGTGTCCATGAGAGAACTGCTCTGCATGAGGCAGCCAGACTGGGCAGGAAGGATCTGGTACAGCTTCTCCTGGATTCTGGAGCAGATCCTGACCCCCGCAGTGGATATGGGCTCACACCTCTAGCACTGGCTGCACAGATGGGACATACAGAAATTATGGAGCTCTTACTGCAAAAAGGTGAGACTTTATTATACAGGAGCTTATAGGAAGAGAAGGTTTCAGATACACCTTCAAAAACAACAGCAGAAGTAACTCACCTGACTAGAGAAAATTAAATGCCATCTGCACTGAGGGTTGTTCTGATGTAGTGAAGGCCTGATAAATATCAATTTGTATAACATTAAAATAATATATTAATAATATATTAATATTTTAGTGAGTACTTGTAATTGTTTTTTAAATGCACTATTATTTTCTCACGAAGACAGGTCACCTTAGGCCTGAGAAGACATTTATTGTAGGGAATTTCACATGGTGGTTCAGCAGCACTGGAACTGGATTGCATTAACTGTTTGGATACTAGATTCTCTCACGTTTACAGTTACACCTGTCTGTTTTCTGTAAAGTAAAAGAATTGAAATGCATTGTATGTAAGCCAAAAGCCATTGTTTTGATGAATAAGAACCAAATCCTTTGCTGGCCTAGTTCTAGGAATAATTCTTACTGTGTTCAAAGCAATTTGGACCTTCTTGTTCTCAGGACGACATAAACATATCTAAGATCAATGATCCAACATGAAGGTTCATGCCCACAGTGGTTCTATTGGGTGAAGAATAGAATTCAAAATACCATATCACTGGGGGCTTGGAGATACTAATTACAGCTGGATATTTACAGTGACTAATGTGAAAATCCTTGCTGCTTCTTCCCAGGTGCAGATGTTCTTTCACAGGCAATGGATTGTGCTTCTGTATTGTTTGAAGCAGCAGGAGGAGGAAATCCAGATTCTGTGAGTCTTTTACTAGAATATGGGGCTGATGCCAATGTACCAAAGCACTCGGGTCATTTGCCAATCCACAGAGCTGCATATAGAGGACACTTTCTGTGAGTTATTACCCTTAAAAATCAAGTTATAGTAGCACCAGAAAACTAATTTTACCTTATTCAAAGCAGGCAGCAAATCTGTTGTTTTGTACAAGGAATTACTTTTGACTCTGTAAATATGACTGCTCTGTGTCTGAATGTAAGAGACCAGTCAGGATAAAATCATCATTATTTTAGGATGTACATGTTAATCCCTATAGTATTTCCCCATTTGTTACAAATAGTAATACTGTCCAGTCTGATGCTGAGGTTCTTGGGACATCCTCACTCTCTTTGGGTCAATGTCTCATCTCCACATTCACAGAAATGTGAATGGTGAATATACTAAAAAGACAAATTGACTTAGAGAGTAAGGGTTATCCCTGTTTTAAAGAGAGTAAGACTACTGGAAGATATTTATGCTAAAATCACAACTAACAAATGAGAAACAAGCATCTGAGGATTCTTAATTCTGTATTAATATTTTCTACATATTGTTATATTTAAACTTAGATGTATATATTACATTATAGATTATATGTATTCATGTTATAATACTTACTCTATTAGTTCCCTGATCCCTATAGGTTAAGCAGTAACACTGTGCTTTCAACATTCAGGAATAACTTCTATTGAGAAGGAATCATTAATTCCTGTAGTAAGGAATGGGTTGCTCATGAATAATAGTATAATATAATAATATTTTATGTGTAGTAGGTGTAAAGTTGGTATCCATTCCTGGCTAACAAGTGCATTGTTAGCAATTCAAGTCAAGGCATGCCATGGTACTGATTTGGTATACTAAGACTATTCTAACAGTCATGATGAATTCTGAAGCCCAACAACACAGAGAAATTCAAAGATGAGTTAGGTGAACCAAAATGTTTAAGATTCTGAGATGCTTCTGGTTTTAATTTTTCAGAGCCCTAAAATATTTAGTTCCAGTGACTGATTTGGCTGCCATTAAAGAAAGTGGGATAAGTCCAGTTCACTCAGCAGCAGCAGGAGCACATCCTCAGTGCCTTGAGTTTCTCCTGCAGTCTGGCTTTGATGCCAATTTTATGCTGGCTCAGAGAGTTCGCAAAGGCTACGACGACCACCGGAAATCAGCCCTGTACTTCGCTGTTTCCAACGGGGATATCTGCTCAACACAGCTGCTGCTGCACGCCGGAGCCCTGGCGAACCAAGATCCCATCAACTGCCTCCAAATAGCCTTGAGAATGGGCAACTACGAGTTAATGAACCTGCTGCTCCGCCACGGGGCCAACGTCAACTACTTCTGCCGCGTGAACACCACGCATTTCCCCTCAGCTCTGCAGTACGCCCTCAAAGACGAGGTCATGCTGAGGATGCTGCTGAACTACGGCTACGACGTGCAGCGCTGCTTCGACTGCCCGCGGGGCAAGGGGGCCCACTCCCAGTACGTGACCGACGGCTGGACCTCCACCGTTATCAAGGACACCATGGTAAGTGCGTCACAGGGCTTCGTGTGCTGTCCTACCACCGTCCTTCCTAGAACTAAATGGAAGGTGCTTATTGCGCTGTCAGAAAAGGAAGTTTTGAAGATGGTTGACACATAAAGAGAGGAATAGACAAGGCTTTAAAATTTAGTAAATCACAGAATCACAGAATGAACCAGGTCGGAGAAGACCTTTGAGATCATCACATCCAACCTATGACCTAACACCTCCTCATCAACTAAACCATGGCACTGAGTGCCACGTCCAATCTTTTTTTAAATACATCCAGGAATGGTGATTCCACCTCTTCCCTGGGCAGACGATTCCAGTGCCCAATCACTCTTTCAGTACTGGAAGAATTTTTTCCTGATGTCTAACCTAAACTTCCCCTGGTGCAGCTTAAGATGTCGCTATGAAGCCTGTTTCATGACAGCAAATTACTGCAAACAGTAATTTTGAATTGTGAAAATATAGCTGATGATATGCTCATGATCAGTATGGAATCGGCTCTCCAGGGCAGTCTTGTCCATGCTGAGAAAGCAAAGATTTGCAGGTTGGCTCTCTGCATTGTCCTCTAGCAGAACACCAACACTGGAAAGCAGTTGAAAGGACCCCTGGAGCTGGTGGGATAAGCACTGAGCAGAAATTAGCAAACCAAAAGAGGTTCCTAGAGACACTCAGCAGTGTCATTGTTTTGCAGTTTGTAAAGTCCATTTGAACCTAATAAACCCTTCTTTAACCTAAAGATAAGGGAATGATGTATGCACTGGGCTGGTGGATCCCCCTATTAAGCACCTGGGACACAAGTCTAAATTCCACTTGGAGTGGTAGCACTTTTTTAAGCACCAGGTTCCCAAATATACAGCTGCTTAAGTTTATTTTTGGATGTAGTACAAAACAACTATCTCTCAGATTTTTAGATTCTATTAGTGAGGCTTATGCAAGCTGTGGCAACCTCTACAACTCTGCTGAAGTTAGTTAATTGTTCTTGTCCTCAGAGACAGAAGTCATTTACTGCAGTATTGAATATTACCCTACTAACTGTTTTGTTTTTATCAGTTCTGTGAAGTGATAACCTTGTCCTGGCTGAAGCACGTGTCTGGGAAAGTGGTGCGAGTCATGTTAGATTACGTTGATCACATTAAGATCTGCTGGAAGCTTGAAGCAGTTCTCAAAGAACAGGAACTCTGGCCAGACATCCATTTCATTTTAAGTAAGTATCTGCTTACGTTTTTAATGCAAATGAGGTGGTTTGGCATTGGGGCCTTTTTGGTTGGTAGCATTTTCATTTTGCTTCTCCTTTCCAGCAAATCCTCGCTCTCTGAAGCACCTTTGCCGGCTGAAGATCCGGGCGTGCATGGGCCGGCTGCGTCTCCGCTGTCCTGTCTTCATGACCTTCCTTCCACTGCCAAACTGCTTGAAAGACTACGTACTGTACAAGGAATATGATCTTTATGGACAGGAAAACTTCACAGGGATCTACAACCTCAACTGTGCCTAAGTATTAGTCCTGTACTTTGAAGCAAATGTTAATGTGGATAAGACTGTTTTGTTTTTTTCTTTTGGGATTTTCTCTCTTCTGTATATTAAGGAATGCCAACATTCTCCCTTCACCCCCTGAAGAAAATGGCAAGAACCTCAAAATGTAAGTATTGGTGATCCCATTCTATGGAGCTCCTGGACTATGACCTATCTGGAAGTTATGTAACAGTATTTTAAATGCCTAGCATAACAAGTTAAGGAAATGTAAAATACAAGGCTGCAAGCCTTGTGTTATGGCTAAGTTAAAGCCTGTCATATCAGATAGCAGTACCCCCATTCCAGGGTTAAGCTCAGGGTTTAGTTCAAGGTCAGGGATTTTGACTAAAAGCAGGAGGGGACATAGTTCTTTTTTGTCTCTTGTACTTTCCTCCCTTCTCTTGACAAGAAGTAGTTTTTATCTGTGAAGTCCTACAGTGAAGTTCTGAAGAGCAGCTTAAGTTTTTTTTTTTTTCACTCAATAATACAATTCTAGGCAATAAAATGGGATTAAGCTTGAGAAATCTCTGCTTCTCCCAGCAGCTCATGTGACATACCAATGTTTCAACAAGGTGGCACTGCTGAAAGCTGTGGTAGTTCTGCAGCTCCTTTTCAGGTACTGCTATGTCTCATCCACCATGGACTTTGATTATTCTCTTTAGAACTGGGTTTTCCTTTAACAGTGCTGGCTACAGCCATGCTTGCAATTTTTGGAGTTTCTCTCTATGGAGGTGGAGCTTAAGCTTTTGGAGCCCTGTCATTGTAGGAAGTCTTACAGAAGTCTTAGAAAGACCTACAGCATGCCTGTTCCTTCTAAAAATACTGCACATGTCAATCCCGATTTTAGAAAAAAAGAATTTCATCAACACATTTGGCATTAGTAGTATTTATTCCTTCATAATCAAGTAAGCATAGATTTTTTTTTTCTAGTTATACATGCATCTTTATCACAGAAGTTACAGAATTCAAAAGTCTGCTTTTCCCCAGAAAAAACTAGAAACCTTATAAAATACAAATTCAACCATAATGTGGTTATGGCCCATGGTTTTTTACATGGTGTTTATCACATAATAAACGAACTCCCCCTGTGAAGATATGTCCAGTGCCCAGAGTGGTGGTTGTGCTGGTAGAGCCTCTGCACTCAGCCTGTTCCACAGAGCCCTCACTGCCCTGTGTCACTGCCCCACCACGGGCCCTGCCCAGCGAGCTGCCACAGCTTCCAGCTCTGACTGTTGCAGAAGTAAGGTATCGGCATTCCCAAGTGTAACAACGTCTTCTGAGATTATCTGGCTAATGCTATAGAAATTAAGAGAACTGAGCTACACTCGACAACAGAGGGCTATAACTGCATGTCAGAACTTTGTTTAATGGAAGGGAACATATCCTGTCACCAATAACGGTACTTCTTGAAAGTCAGTATGATGAAGAATGCAGGAGGTTTTTGCATCAGTATGAGCCCCACCCAGAAAGTTACTATAGTTAAGCTTTTATTTAATATACAAAATGCTGACCGGAGCCCTGGCACAATAGGATGTTTCTATCCATGTTTCCAAGATTAAGACACAACAATCAGAGTTGACATAATTATGCCATTGGTGGTTTTTAATACAGCTATTCAGGGAAAATGTGCAAGTCAGTCTCAAACATTGCAAAAATCACTTACACTTCACCAGAACAGGACCAATCCAGAACACCATCATAAGAATTTGACCACTCTATTATAAAAATGACCAGAAAGATTGTACAAAATCCTCAGCTTGCAATATAAACTTCATTAGGAATAACAAGTGCATTCACAATGACACACTGACTTACTCTTGTCATGACAACTTAGATACCATTGTGGCAGGGAAAAAAAAAGTCAACTTAGTGCTTAATTAAAACAAAAAGCTTTGGGGACTAATTAACTTGCACGAACTTTTGTAATATAGAGCAAGAGAAAGAACATAAAGTATCAGCTTTTGCTGTTACACTAGACATAGCTCTAATAAATTCACTAAGCAGTGGCACTTTTCTTTCTCTAGGTGAACTATTTCCTAAATAATAAGAGATGATATTGTAGCGTAGTTTTCACCACTGACTTGTCCCAAATGCTGTGCAACTAATAAATCAGAATTTACCTTAAACACAGACAGAATTTACCTTCAACAGTCAAATTTATTTCTTTATATCCATGTACATCAATTACAGCTTCATAAATAACTTCAGCTGTTTCACGATTTTCAGCTCTGGGTTTACATCCATAAGAAGAGGAAATCTGACAGCCCTCTAGAAGGGGAGTGTTTCTTAACATTACTTTACTGTTAGACAGTAAATTGTCTTGATACAATTTTAAACTCAAACAGATTAAGGAAGTAAGACTATGACATTCAAATGGTTTTTCACTACCTGATCATAACCAGTTAGCTGTGTTTAAGCTGTACATGACTTTGACCTCGTCCTCTGGCTCAGATTTGGCCAAGTCTGGCAGTGGCCACAGAGGAGTGCCAGCTATCATCTGTAATGCAGTGAAATGCATACCTATAAGCACACCTGATATATTTGTGTATTCATGCCATGACATCATTACATACATAATGTATGTAGCTTGAAACAACTGACAGCAAGACTGGCTTGGCCTGCAGTCTGTAAATCTACACAAGCTTCATATCCTCTTACCTAAGGGATAAAAGTGTGGCAGTTTTAATGAGGCTGAAATTAGCAACACAACAAGTTAGTCCTGAACAGCAGAGCCAATTCAGTACCTACATGAAGTCACTTCAAAATCATAGATTTAAAAGAATATTTTCAGGAGTGACTGAAATCATAGTAGATGCACATGAAGCAAACTACAGCTTCGGCTGAAAGTGCTTGAAAGACCAGTTTGTGAATAAAAGGCAATAGGAAACAATAAACAGGAGAGTATATTTAATCTCCTGTAATTTAGAAGAGGAAACCAACTAGTAATTTAGTTACAATAATAAAATACTCAGGTGGTAAAATCCTACCACAGCAGTTCCCAGCAGACCATGATGTGTTCCCACTAACAAGGAAAATACCAAGCATTCTGATTTTTTTTTGGCAAAGCTGTTTTCTAATGAAGCGGTTCTAAACCTTCTAGGAAAAAAGGTACCAAATAGCTTTTCCTTTTGGGAAGAAGGGCATGGATAAACCTCAGAAGCTATTTTGGCCTTGAGATAGTTCTAATTACAACCTGTGTGATCCTCCCCTTAGGCAAAGCTCAGTAATTCTCACCCCCCTGCTAACTCAACCACCATTTCTGTCTGACTTCTCCAGCTCTGCTGACATGCCCTTTGCTCTTGCAGCTTTCATCATTACCCTAGATGCTTTTATACCTACTTTCTTGCTCATTTTACACCAGTAGAATTCCCCTAAATCAGCAAAAAACCAACCCCTACATTTCATTCATGCCTATCATTCTTCTAGTGGTTAAGATGAGAATCATCCAACGTAAGTGAAATGTACTTCACTCCTACTGTTTTAGAAAGCTACATTTAATGACATATATGAAAAGCCTGAAAAGCAAATAGAATAATTCCAATATTTATTGCTTAATCCAAAAGATCCCCTATGACAGTTAATTCACCTGCCAACTTTATTATTCCTCATCTCTGCAGATTTATATCTCTAAGAGTAATGGCAGTTTTAGAGAAAAATACAGTAATTCCATTTTCTGACATTTCTTCAATAAGGCTAATGCAAAACAGGCTACAGATCAGAAATGCTTTTTCATGAGAGTGCTTGTCTATTATCTGTCTTCCCCCTGGAGCCTGGGCTACTGCAGCTCCAGTGCTTAGCACAATCGGTCCTTCTCTGACAAGCTGAGGACTGGATTCTAGACACTGGAGATCACTGATTTCATAGGCTCCCTGTGCTGTTTCAAAACTGCTTCATCCTCAGTAAATACTTGAGAAAGAAACAACTAAGACACAGTACCTTGAGCTATGTGGCGATATTATTTGATAGAAAACAGAAATACCAGTAAATAAAAACAAACACAAACAAATGAACATGAACTGGAACAATCTGCAGAGACAAACTGTCTGCCTTTCCACTCTCTGTAAGCCTTGATTTAAGCACAGAAAAGGAAAAATTGGATTTGGTGCCTTCTCTGTACATTTTTGTTGGCAAGAGTAAAAATAGTCTCTTAAAAATGTGAGTTGAGAATGGAGGCCTAGATATGAAATAAAAATGCCACCGTCTTTTGAAAGAAGCCTCCGGTTGGTGTGGTCCATGTGGCAGTGTGCCAGCCAAATCTGGCCACAGGGCAGTGCTATTTGACCTAACTGGGCAACAGCAAAAGCAGGTATTTCTACAAGTGACCAGCTGCTCTGGAGATGAAAAATGCACTGGAACAGCACCTGATAACTAACTCAGGAAGAGAACCTAGGGGCTCTCTGCTCCTCAGCCTCCCCCTCCTTTCCCAAGGCAGGGCCCTTTGGTGGCTCCAGCCCCTGCCCGGGCTACGGTGCAATCTCTGCCCAGAGCTGCTGCAGCTCCAGCTGCCTCTGCTGGTCTGGCCTGGGGCTGCGAGGGCAGGCACTGCCCCCTTCTCTCCTGTCACAGGAGCTGAGGCCGCCAGCTCCTGCACACACTCACAGCTGCAGCACCAAGGGCAGGAGAGGCTGCTAGCTTTGGCCTGCAGAGGCCACTCCCATGAGTCAGGAGAGCCCTCCGTGCACCAACAGACGTCCAGCAGACACGACCTGAGATTCCTCACTTACTTTATCAGCGCTGAGCAACTCCAGCTAGGAAGGGCTGGGCCATCACCAGCTGCTGAGGAGATACTCTGAAAATTGCTTCCATTCCTGAACACCAGAAATGCCCTGCAATGAACTGTAAAGCACTCATAACTGTTATATTATAACTTGGAATATAAGTATATTTTTTTCTCTCTACATATCCTGTAATTTTCATGCCACTATTAGAGAGCTATCTTCTGTTCCACTGGATTTTAATATTTATAGTAATTAGTGCAAAAATAAATATTTCTCTTCAAACAAGATTTCTCTTCTGGATCAAAAGGTGAATGCACATCTAATACTATACAAAATAAATATTACACAGGGTATGGAATATGGAGTGCAGATTACAAGCTGTAAACAAACATCACTTTGAAAAATGCTTTCCAGGACTGACTCTAGGATACAGGATTAGTATCGTTTCTTACTTCAGAACCAGTAAATTCTGTTTGCAAAATCATTTTCTATAAAAAGACTAAAGAGCCTCAACTCATTTTCAGTAGATGTAGTATACTGGCAGCAAGGCGTTTACATGTGCAGAAGATTTTTCATATCATGGAATTCAAGATGTTCCTGCAACTTTTAAGCATGTTTTATAAAAATGAACTCAAAGGTTTACAGCTTTTTATTCCAAGTACTGGGGAAAAACCAAGAACATGGCACTTGTGCTACAAGGCTATATACATTACTCTTATAATTTGATGAGGAATGCTTTTCCTCACGCAGCAAAGTTCAACTGCATTTCATCAGCTCTTATCTAGGTCTATCTAGGTCTGACAGTATCTTTTTCTCCTGTTGAAAGAAGTTTCTCGGCATTGTATTCACCAAAAAAAAAAGAAAAAAAAAAATCAAGACAGTATCATACAGTGCAAAATGAAACAAAAAAGATCCTTCTGTTTAGAACTATTGCACATCTCACTGATGTTAATGAGGATCCTTCTTTCTAAATCTAAGAACAGGTATGTTCAACAAACTGGGTAAAGCTTAGCACTGTCTTATTTGGACATCCAGTTTTGTTTCCAGCAAGGTGTTCTCCATAGCGCAGTGTAAAGAATGAATTTCAGCGTTACTGCTGAAGCCCAATGAGTTTTCAGTTTTACTTCCAAAGCAGTCAATTGCACAGAGGTAAGTGGGGAAAAACCCCACATTTTTTCCCATACTGCACAGAAGCCTTGAGAAAACATATGTTTGTAATAAACATGGCAGCATCACCACGCTTCATCTGGCATACAAGAGAAATTATACTGACAGGAAATGGAAATCACTTAACTGAGAAAGAAAAATCAAGGCATAATAGGGTCTATATATTGTGAAGTCTTTTCTATAACATGACAGACCCTCCACCTACATTTCACCTCTTGTGGAACTTGTGCCATTTCACCAGATATATCCATGATTCCAATTTTAATGGAGCAGGCAACCTTAGGCTTCAGATTCTCTCTTCTTCTTTCCATCTTCTCCTAAATCACTGTCTTCTGACTGGCTGCTGCTAAGGACTACAAACTGTCCTTCTGCGCTGCTCTGGTTGGATCTGCTGGAAGCTGCTATCAACCGGCTCTGCTCCTCCAGGTCCTAAGTTGGGAAAGGGGGTTGGGAAATCAGAAAAAGAGTATTACCCTTAAAGCCATCTGCAACTGACACAAGATACCATTATTATCATTTCTATATTATCTATCAATACTATCAGTGGACAGCTTTGGACAAAACTGCAAAAGAAAGTAAGTGGAAAAAACCTAATATTAAGAAATAATGATGAAAGGTACCTTCTCAATTTGTTTTTGTTTATTCAGTTCTTTTTGCTGTTTCTCTTTGACTCTATCTATTTCTTTCTGCTTTTCTGAGGCTTTTCGATCCTAAAGGGCAAAAATGTAAATAAAGTCAGTAACAACAGCCTGAGATGTCTGATTCACTACTGATTGATATGAGCTTGCTCAAGACTGTGACACCACTGTTTTGATTATTCTGCTTTTAAGGACTGGTATGGTTGTTAAAAGTAGCAAAATGAATCCTATACTGAGTATTGTTCTACAGTAGATATTGGTCAGTCTTTTCATTTGAATTTAAATTCTAGGAAAAAAATCCCTTAAAACACACAACAGTATAACTGCATCTACAAGCCTCTTGCAGAATACAAACTATTACCCATATTAAATATACCCCCTTCCTTCCATTCCCAAGTATCACTTGCCCCAAAAAGATTCTTACCAGCTCTGCATGAAACGCTATCTGTTTGGCCAGTCCAACAGAGTCACAAATCTAAACACAAAACAGATAGGAAATAACTAAAAATGCCTTTAAATTTATGCCAGCATCAGAATTAGATATGACAGCACATTAAAGCACTTGCAGGTACTTAAACTGACAGGTTTAACTTTTTCAGTACATAAAAAATCCCTTAGACAGCTTGAATGGATCTAGCATCTTGGAATCCAGACTCACAACTGATGCAAGTCAGCCATCACCAGTACCTTTTCCCCTTCATTATTTGATTCAAATATATAGCAGATGGAAGTCTGGCGGCTCTCCACTCTCGCTCCCGCGGTTCTAAGCACAAATCCAAACAGGCGCTTGTTCTCCTGGTGTGTAGCATACAGAACTACATTGGGCAAAGGAAACTGCCAAAAGGATCAGATATGGAGGGATTAAAACTGATTCCAGATATTTTCTACACGAGGTTTCAATACATTGCACAGTAATTAATGCACAACCACAGCACAAGAAGTTACCTGACCAAATGTAATTACAAAACACAAATTAGACAGCAAAGACTACATTATTCCAAAGACAAGCAAATGTCAAAAAACACACTCCATGTAAGAAAAAGGGAGCACATTTGCAGTGAGTCAATCACCTTCCTAAATGTGGATACACTCCTTTTTTATTTTGTTTTAATCATTCATTATAGTTACATTTGTGACTAAGCTTTCAATATTTACTTCCATCCACAGGCACTATTTCTCAAAAACCTTTACTGCAATTATTTCAGCTCTCCTGAACTATATAAGCAAGAAAAAAAATCCCAACCCATACGAATCACATACCCTCATTAGTTTGTTACAAGAAAACTGTTTTGCATTCTTTTTCCTAAAAGAGGTTGGACTTAGTAAACGATAAATTTAAAAATTCTGGAGAGCCCCTACTGCAGAGGCTATAAACTCACAGGATGAGTTTTTCCTAAGATTAGATATTTGCATTTAACATATGGGACATACCCTCAGTTGATGTATCTCACCTGTAAAAGATTACAGCTTTGGAGCATTTTTGAACTTAATGTCAAAACTTTAAGTGTCAAGATATTTCTCCATGCTCAAGATTTCCTTTTATGAAAAGGAAAGCAATTCAGAGCCTCCAAAAAACTGAATGTTTTCAAAAACACAAAGAAATTAAATGACAGACCAGAAATTGTGCATAAAAAGGGAAAGAGGGAATAGTTTTGAAATATGAAGAATAAAGACTGCTATTATTTAAGAATTAAGCTGGCCTTATTTGATATCCTAACTTGAGTTCCACTTACTCCTTTGAAGTGCATTTTTTATAAAGAATTAGAAAAATGAGAAATCAAACCAGAAACCATTCAACACCCTCAAGGCAATTATGCATTAAAAACAAAATCCCAAAACAAAAGAGAGAAACCAAACAGCAAACAAGCCCTCTTGGACTTCAGAACTAATGTGACTCCATCATTAATGTTCTCTCTACTATCTTACCCTCTCAGATCACAGCGGGAAGGGAGCCTCAAAAGCCAATTTGACCTATAGAAATCACTCCCCTAAACCTGATTTGAAAGTGTTTCCAAATGTCTGCATTGCTCTCCTAATTGCACTGGAAATCTGGCTGGAAATCTAATGTTATCAGTGATTTTTGCTATCATCTAATAATAATATTTTTACAGTAAAAGAATTACATTGCTAGATATTTATCTTAAAATGGAAAGTTACTTACTCGTAGCCTTGTAACTTGTGTCTGTGGATCAATTAACCTAAAATTTTGTTTTTAAAGACAAACCAGAAAGTAAATTTTACCAAAGTGAAAGAAGATCATTCTGTAAATAAACATCAGTAGAAGTCAGGAAGCAAACTTACTTTAAACAGTCACAAGTGACTAACAAGTGTGATTCTGTCATCCTGAAAACGTTATGGATGGCACGAGCTGCGAGTATTTGACGCATTGTTTCATAAACAACATCTGGGCTTTCATCACACTTCACTTCCATAGAGCCAAGAAATCTTACAATAAATAACTGATGAAGAATTGAATCTAAGAAAAAAGAAAAGTATTGCAAAAACCAAACTCCATTTTGGGTTCCTCATTCAAAACCAAAGGTGGAATGCAGTCAGGAAAACTTCAAACTCCTCCTAACTTGGAAAAGAGATTGCTCCTACTTGGCAATCAGAGGTGCAGTTACTACACAGCACATCACACATCTTTTCATTTGGTTAATGAATACAAAAGATGCAATGAATCATTTTTACAGCGCATTTTCAGACAGCAGTCTAACTTATCAAATACCTTGCAATATAATTCAGCATTTAAAAACTGGTGTTAAATTAGAAGAGAGAAGCTAGAGATGAAAACAGAAGTATAATTGTCAAAATTTATTTTTATTTTGCACTGAAATAAAATTTTTGTTTTACCTTCTGTTTCAGGTTTTGAGCCTCCAGATTCACCAAAAGGATTTGTGCGTCTATTAAAACATGAAAACATTAAAGCAGGAGTCAGATTACAGGAACCATTCATGGACAGTGCAGCAGTCTCATGCTGTGTCAAATACCAACATGTAATGAGGTCACAAACTTGTAATCTGGAGGAATAATATGTCATGAATCCTAAGGAGAGGCAATTTCATCAGGAGTGAGACATAAATTGCTGTATTTGAGGGCCCACATTATGGGAAAAATACCAGATATTATTGTCCTATTGCTGCCATAGAAAGTTTTGCTCACATTTTATTGTTTTTCTATTTGAATTAAGCCCAAACCAAAACCTTGGTAATGTTTGAAAAGGTGTAGTTTTAGGGGATGAAATTTCACAGAACAGCTTCAGGAAGCACAAGCCAAAAGCCAGGCCCTTTCAGTACTCCATAGGAGTACTCACTTCTCATCACTCTCAAGATGCTGAATTACTTACTCGAGAGAAGCCCCTGGGTTTGTTTCAAATGCAGCTTTCTCAAAACATCACTGGGGTTTTACTCCTAGAGGATCAAGAGAAATGTGGCTATTTCTGGCTCTCAAAGACAGAATTACTATCAGTTACAAAGAAAAGTGAAAATACTCTAGGCTTCCAAGTCTGCATTTTTCTAAAACAGTAAAGGAATGAGCACAGGAAATGGGGAAATTTTATTTCAAATTTGTTGAGGAAATCACCCTCTTTGGCTAACTGGTAGCTGAAAATCTACTGGCAAGGGTTCAGTATACTTCAAATTAGGATTTTTATACGATTAGTCAAAGAGTCACCTTAATAGTGTTCTAAGAGCAAATTTCAGAACTAGGAGAAAAAAAATCACTCAGTTACACATACTGACTGCCAGTTTTATTTTATCAATTATCAAAAATCTTTTAACTAAGCAATAAATTTTTTATAGACTGAACTCTGAAGTCATTGCTACAGTGTTTAAGTAACATGGACTCAATCAAGAACCATCCCCTTAAATGCTGACCTGTGTAATCACAGTAAAAGCAAATTCTTTCTACTAGCATCCTCTCTTGCTCAGACTTTTCTTTAATATTAAAGCTCAGACTTTTAATTTAATATTAAACTGGAACGGTAAATACAAAAGCTCACAGGATCTCTCAAAAGGCAAAAATAAAATTTAAATATATGTCATCAGTATCAGAAACCAAGGAAAGGACTTCTTTTTTAATAACAAACATGTTACCTATCTGTACAAACACTGCAGTTCTTTAATGAAGGTGACAGTTAATTGAAAATACTGAGCTCAACTCTATCATTTCTGCTATGAAAAATATTACTTCCTAGGCTGGAATTATAACTGATGACATCACAGAATATTCTGAGTTGGAAGGGACCCCCAAGGATCATCGAGCCCAGCTCTGCAGTGAGTGGCCCATACAGGGACTGGGACTGAATGCACGGCCTTGGTGCTGCTGGCACCCTGCTCTGACCAAGTGAGCGAGACCAGGCTACCACAGGAATTCAGCTAAGTCTTAAACTTTCCACTTCCTGCAATACAGTTCAAGTCTATTTTAGATCACTATGTTCTGAAGGACCTAGTTGGCCACCTGCTTATCCTGCTATACCAAAAAACAACAAAAAGAAAACTGTAGAAAAAAAGAAAAAATAGTTGTGTATATGTAATTTTACGTCTTGCATCTGTAAGATGCAATTCAAAATTCAAATATTTTCCTACAAGGCAGGGGGATGTAACACACTTTTGTGACGAGTCACATAAATTAGTTTTAATCTCTTTGGCTGTTTTTGTTGTTAAGAGCAGCTGGATCTGCAAATACATTTTCTTCACGTCTGAATTCTAGAGATACAGCTCTAGAAATGCAGTGATGATTTACAGGTCTTTGGTTTTTAGTACATCTCCCACTCAAATGTAATAACAAGTAGGAGAAAATGTTTTTATGCTTTGGGATGAACTCTTAGATGATTTTAACTTGTCTGTATGTGAAATTACTCTAGAAGCCTAGATCATTTTCACTCACCTTTCAGCTTAAGAGGAGTGTCATCGTATGCCATCATCACCTGGAGGCAGGGCTACCAAATTTCTCTTGAGTTTCCAAGAGGAAATAACCCAAGCTGCTGGGTGAGCAAGCAATAGGAAAGGAAAATACTTTGTGAAACCAAAAGTTTAAAATAAATCAATGAATAAAAGCACTGGCTGTCAAAGCAAGAAAAGCTGCTGCAAAAGAGAAAACTACACCTTGACTCTAGTGATGTAATTAAGCCTTTTTTTACAATTCCATTTAACAGTTAAACAAATTGTTTTGCTTCACTGACCACTGCAAAATTTGTGACATCAGTCAGGGAAAAGGCAATGTGTGTGCTGGAGCTGCATCTTAAATGTGGTTTTCTTGTTTGTTTGCTTTTGAATTAGTAACATTAACTTTAGGGATGTTTTCCTTCTCTCTCCATTTCCTACCTGCCCGATTGCCCCGAAGATTTTGCTTGGCCAGGCAGATCTTCACTGACTGGAGATATTATGTCAAACTGGATGGGAGTGTCAGGGGCAACGAGGGAATCCAAGGAAAGTGCTGAGAGCCCTGCTGAGTCAGATCCCAGTGAGCCTGTGCTGCTGGTACGAGCTGCAGGAGGACGAGATTGTCTAGAACAAAACCAAAAAGGCAAAATTAGGGTATGTGAGTTCAGGTTGGCTGATAATAAATTACACCACAAGGGACACCAATACAATATTCCAGAACTTAGATGTAAAACAAAACAAAACCTAAACACCTGAAGATCAAGGTATAGTAAACAAATACATGTACCTAGTCAAATTTAAGTTAAAGTTGCTACTTCCATTAATAATTGCATCAGATTGTTTTAACATCAACATATAATCACATATTAAGTATAATACAACCTGAGGTCTGCTTCCAGGAGTTGGATACATAAAGAAAAATCTCATCTAGAAATCACTGAACAAAACAGACATGATGAAACCAGCCAAACTGTCCACCAGCTGGCATTGGGATTACTTGTAACCATGGATGCTTCGAGAGTGAAAGGTGTGTTCAGGAAATTTTCCTCTGGCCTATCAAAGATTTAGTTCTGAACACAAAGTTTTGTATGTTTGTTTGGCTTTTTTTCCCCCCTGGAACTTTATCCAGGATTCTCTTTTTATATGTGTACTTCAGATGCCCTCTGGTTGCTTCACTTACACAGCTGGCCTCATGCTCTCGTGCCTCTGCTGGAAGGAAGGAGAAGGAGTGACAGCCTCCAGAGCTGACTGGTTCACACGGGCAGCAATCTCCTGCAGCAGAGATGGGAAAAAAATAACTGAAAACATTTTTCTCAAAGTAAGATTTTAGTTTTATTTATATGCAGTTGGCGGAAATTATAAACTCAACCAATCATTCTTAAATTTTCACCAACACACCTGCAGCATTTTCTTCTAATTTTTCTTCTAACACAAATCCCGAAGTTAACTTTCTCAATTTAAGTGAACACACTGGCTTTACAAGACTGCCAATGTTAATAAAAGCCAGCAACAGAGAAAAGTTCCAATGATAAGTCTGGCAAAACATGCAAATGTAGCCAGGAAAAAAAAGAAAAATATCATTTGACAAATGCAGCCCTCAACTGTGAACTAAAATCCATGAAAAGAGACACTTCGTATATAGATACATGCTCTGTTATAAAACAGTTTTTATTGGGCCAATTCCCCTAATTTATCAAGTAAAAATCGTTAAGTAAGTTTGTATCAATATGAATTTACCATATAAATATAAATGTAAACATATTACTGATAACTATAAATTTTAGTCATGTTACCTCAGGGTTTTCACTTAGATATATCTGCTTAGATATGTTGTTTATGGTGCATATCCACTGAAAAAGAGGACGAAAAGAGAAAATTAATTAATTAGTCATGTTTTCTAAACAAACTTGATTGAATTCCTGAGTTGCTAGTTTCAGCACTTTTTCTACTTTCTTTGTAAATTCAGGGAGCCAAATATTCTGCACACCCAGCTTGTCATTAAATTCACTGCCACCTGCATACTGCACCTCACACTTTTAGATCTTACTCACAAAAATTATTTTAGTCACACTAAAACTAAACTAAAGAAAGCTTAACTCACAACTCTTAAGGAACTAAAAAAAACCTCATCAGGATTCTCTGTACTTCATTATTCTGTGCTGCAGATGACAGTGCTTCCTCAAGACATTATAAAAATTCAATTTGGCTTTTTTGGAATTTGCTCATTTCTTGCATCTGCAAGCTAAAATCTGCTTTCTCTCTCTGCTCTGAAAACCATCTGCTCCTGTTCCTGGGTTTTCAACTTTTCTCTGAAGGAGGAAATTAACTAGAAAACTAAGATAAACAAGGTGTTAGTAACGAAGATAATTTATTAATAAGTAGAAACAGAAAAAATACGCAGTATGCAGCTATGGTTAGGAATGTGTTCTTTCTGTGCAGCAGAAACTCACTGGGCTCCATGCACACCTCCTATAAGCTTACCTCTTCATAATCTTTTTTACTTTCTGCCTGTAAGATTGAAGACCTGAAAGAGGAGAATGGAAAAGACAATTTTGTATATTTAAAATGCCTCACAAATACAGTCAGCCAGGAAACTACACTTTCATATCTACACACTGACCAACAAGTTATGAAAGGCTGAAGATTGTCTTTGTGTGAGCGCAGTCAGCATTTAATTAGGGAGAAGAGGAACCTATGCATTCCTTTCAAGTGGAAAGAGAAAAGCAACAAAACTCTAATTGTGCCCATGTAATACTTAAGTATTCACAAAATGCCATAATACATGACTGTCATTCAATTATCATAATCTTATTCTGAAATACTACTCTGCTACATTGCAGAGCTTATAAACAAAAATCCAGACATTACTCAGTTAAAAGGGCATCCCAGATGTTGCTTCTAAATAACCACAGAACAGATCAAGCTAACATCTGGCCAAAGGCAGACCATCTTTCTTTCCTTAATTAGCAAGCCCAGTATTTCTTACAAGAAGCAGCAATGTAAGACCACTCACTTTTTGCCATCAAAAGATGTTATCTGGAAACAGTACCGTCTGTCCTCACAGTCCACAGCCATCACAGAGCAATTGTCTATGTCCATGACAAGTCCCCCAGCCACATCACCTCTTGCCTGGCTCATCAGATTTCCACCTTGAGTGAAGTAAAACTGTCTCTCCCAACTGGAGGATACCAGCCCTGTCTTACTAAAAGATAAAAAGAGATCCTCACTTAGCCTCCCTTTTTGCTCAGACACTCTAAAATATAAATTGTTGCAACTGTGTTCTAATACAGAAAGTCATGCCTCATTCAGTGAGTATTTTGCTTTAACCGTTGTTGTAGAAGTAATCTTTTTTTTTAATTCCTTGGAGCTTATTATATAAATTATAGTAAAAAAATCGGAATGCTACAACTTATTTATAATAACTCTGAAAAACAGCTGTTGGACTTCATTAGAGACACAGCTCCCTCCTGTGGACAATGAGCTGCTGCTGTATGGAATCCAGAAGCTCCTTCAAAGGGTATTTTGGTTAACAGTGTGTTTTGCCTTGTTTAGATCAAAATGATGATGTTTTATTAATAACTTGCATTCCAAAGCTTTAACAGACACTTCCAGAACAATCCTGGTAGATGGAATCTTGTTACTTCCCCGTTAGGATGCAGAGAAATTACACATTCAAAGACTTTTTATTTTTTTTAAACTGTGAAAATTCAGGCAAAATTAGACTAAAATCAGGATAATTATGCTTTGCACCTGAACGACATTATGTCAGTGTAAGAATGAATTTAGAACTATTTAGGTGAAGACGTCCAAAGAAAGAAACAGAACAGCTCCTATGTAACTCACGCAACTAAATATGTAAAATCAGCATAGCTAACATTAAAAAAAAAATTCAACTTCTTTAGCTTTCCTTTCCCAAAATTAAATACTCTGGAATTTTTAAATAACAAGTTAACCTTACTTTCTTGCATTGAGATAGCCAGCTTTTCGTGTTAGATTCCTATGAGCAGGAAATTTCGTAGGATCAGGATCAGGCAAATACAGTGGATCACTGGCTACTTCCAAGTCCTCTATAGTTTGTTGCATATTTTCTACTTCACAATCCATTTCCCTGCGAACACTAAGATAAAAAATGTGATATTAACGAAGATAATTTATAAATAAGTAGAAACAGAAAAAATAACTGTCTTGATAAAAGTTCAGAATCCAACACAGCCAACTTACTTCTGTACACTTGTGCCAATATTGGTCAAAAATTCTTCCAGTTGCTCAGTAAGATTTTCTGAACCCATTTTAAAAAAGCTTATCTTTAAAAAAAAAAAAAAAGGAAAAGAGAGAATTTAGTCATTAATAAAGCTACACTAACAATTAACAGATAAAGTCATAGAAGGTTAAAGTTTCTCAGAGACATCTGTTTTCATTCCTCATTCTCACCAAGGCCTCTTACTAGAAGCAGCAGAATGTGTGTTTGTGCCTGCAGGTGAAGGCTGCTGCTGGCCCTGCAGTGGGATTTGTGTCACAAGGACGTGCACAGAGCTGCCTGGAGGAAATACAGAAACACACAGGAACTGCCCTGGAAAAAACTCCCAAGGTCTCTCTGTCCTTTTTCAAGGCCCCCACTCTGCTAACTGCTGTTATAGGGGGGTTATTTGGGGCACATAGGAGAGAAGAAACCTGTGAGGATTTGTCCAGGGCCATCCACAAGGAACTAACAATATTCTATTTTAAGTACAGGGTACTCCATAATGGGCCAGAAAATCTGCCACGGCTAAATTGAGTTAGCCATGAGAAATCTCCGGACAGGAAGCCCTGGGACATGGCCCTGCCCTTCCGTTTCTTAGATTCAGCAAAAAGCTCCACCTAAGCAACAGGTTGCACTGCTTTGCTGCACAAAACATGCAGAGCTTGGTTCTTAAATACAAGCTGCAAAGTTTCAAAAGAAAGCAAGAGTTCCAAAGCAAGCCTTTGGAAAGCTTTCAGACCGTTTGCAGAAGTTAATTTCTACTCAGGTCACTGTGGCAGTGCCAGATGCTGGAAAGTTTGACTTGCAAAAAAACCCAAACCCCATGCTTAATGACATACTTCTGAAAACAGAAATATAGCCTCTCCAAATAATTTTATCATGGTTGTATTTTCTTCTGTATCCATCCTCCAATAAACCAATCACGGACTTCTTTTAAATTAAGCGAAACCAAACCAGAATGTTTTTCAGCATTCTGGCTCTTCCACAGCCTTGATTGAAAACAGTAGTGACGTGGCTTCTGATGATTATCTCATTTCAGAATAGCTGCCATAGGAATGAGTTTAGCTGTCTCCACGTTACTTGCTGAGAAGGAACACTTCCATGGGGACTCGCAGGAAAGCTCTTATCAGCTCTTCCCTTTAGTGGAATCAAGTGCCCAGCAATGAAAATTTAGGCATTATATCAAATCCAGCCATCTGGGTTTTGGGGAAAAACTAACCTTTTTATCTGTCACCCAGACTTTCCTAAAAGACTCTCTGATGGCAGTGAGAACATCTCATGAAGAGATTCCTGCAGTGAGGGGGCAATGACCAGTGCCAGATAATGGCACAGTCAGAGCAGCAGCTTTGGCAGCTCAGAGAAGTGGATGGGTGCGTCTTTTTCTCCATCTCCTTCCTTGGATTGCAGAAGAGGTCTTGCAATGGATTTCAGTACATCAACCTTCATGAAGTACTTTTACATCTTCTTTCAGACCTACAGCTTCCAGAATCTGAAATTACCTGAGCTTGCATGTATCCTAGCAAGGGTTCTAGCAGAGAAATTTTCTTTTTGTACTGGAGAGTATTTAATGCACAGAAATAATGCATCATAGTCTGATGCTGTTTTTTCCTTGAAGTATATACATCTTCTGTAACTTCAGCCTTGATCTGAAAAGACACAGACATGGAGGGAGAAAAAGGAATGTTTGAGACTTGGCATTGATCACATGCCTTCTGCACAGCTTTACAGCCAGCATGGATAAACCCACAGCCATGTTCTACCCTCTATCACCAGCAGCTGCATATTTTACTTTGCAATTCTGCTTCTCTAATTTAAACATGAGATATATGAAAAACAAATACAGCATTCATTTCTCCCCAGAAAGTGTGGTTATTTCTTCACAAAAACAAACTGAATATGGTATCACAATATTGTTACTAAAGCATTAGCAGTGTTACAAGACGGGCATTGATTGGAGAAACCTGCTTTTCTGTCTAGACTGCTACAACAAAAACTCAACATGGAATCTGCCATACATTGTGTTCCATCATAAATATATATGATGAAGATTATTTATTCTCTAAAAATCTTAAGATTTTGTTTTACAAACCTTTTCATTTTCCCTTCTTTTTGACAACCGACTGTATCTGGTAATGGCAGCATCGTGGTCTAAGCAATCAAGAAAGAATTTATGATCATTTTCATAAGTTAATGACTTGTGAAATAAAGCAGAAAACCTTTTATATCACTGTGTTACACAGACAGCTGAATGCAAAGTTCCATCATATTAACACCTTGAGGAATTGTTCTTGTCTGTCTATAATCCCTTCTCTGTTACTAATACTTGGGCTGAAGAAAAACTCTAACCAGATGCAAATGTCACCAAATTGTTACAAAGTTCCCTAAACATCCACTATTTTTCAAAGAAGGACTGTTCATTAACTAGAGAAACTTTACATTATGAAAACATGTATCTAATCTTTTTTGCTTCTAAAGCAATGAAGCAGTTTTCATTGAGAGAAGCAGAATCTTACTTATTAAATAGTAAGTTCTCTACATGGATATATTAGAGATAGCTAAAAAATATCTTCTGACAATAGGGAAGAGAACTATGAAATTAATTTTAGGGAGGTAACATTTTTTTATTGATCCGGTCCTGACTTTAAGAAGTGAGCTAGCACCTTACTCTTTTTGTAATGTTGATGGCATAATCCTACATTATTTAATAATCTTAAATACACTTAAGCTGTTGTAAAAAAACCCTTTCCATTTGCCTTAATGCTTCAATACACAAAGCAGGGATTTACAAGTGAACCAGGGAAAGTTGAGTGCCTAAAGTATCACTAAGAAAAATAACACCTTAATTAGTTACTTTAAGCCTACAGGCTTAACCCCACTAATTAAGTACATATAATAGTCTACAAGAATACTGTTGTCTTGTAATATTGATAAGATTAAATACTTTACACTTACCATTGCTTGCAATTTGGAAAACTTCTTTTAGAGTTAATATCTCTAAAAAAAACCAACATATCACACTTTAAGTAAGTTGTTATTAATGTAACAGTCACGTATTATTACAGCTTCTCATGTAATGTTTCACTCCTGAGCAGTTGAAGGTAACACCTTGTACCATACTGAGCTACCAGCACAGGCACTACATGGCCAGGCAAGTCTGCTCCTACCTGAGGCCTGAGGATCATTTCTGTGCTTACCAAAAAAAAAAAAAAAAAAACTGTATTGTAATAATGTAAGGAGGAATTTCTTTCAAAAGTCTTTGGAAGTCATCATCAATACAAATGTATCACCTGTAATTCCAGTCTGGGTTCTGGTTTGAGCTGGAGAAGTGGAAGCACAGGACATGGCAAGTATCAAAGCCCAAAACACACTGGGACTCATCCTAGCTACAATCAGCCACGTTGCAGCTGGTTATTGTCTCACTGTGTCAGGGAACTGCAACCAGCACAACACCTTACACCTCATCTTGGTTGTGGTTTGTGCCATATTACAATATAAACCAGCAGAGAGCCATGGTCAACTGCATGGTAAAGCAAATACAAGAAAACTTGGGAAAGCTGTCCAGGAAGTGCCTGTGAAGCCCATAAAGTGTGGGGCCATTACAAACTACACCAGCTGGTGGCTAAATCTTCAAGTGGGAAAATTTTATTTGCCATTACTGCCTCAGGGATGCTTCTTTGGCGAGTACTAACAGGAGATTTTTCAGGTTCAGAGGAGTAATACCAGTCTTAGGATAGTCATGATCCCTTGCTCAAAAAAACCAAAAAACCCATAATCTTTTCAATCCATGATTCTGCTGCAAACTACTGCCAAAGAAGTATTTTCCAAGATTCATAAAGAGTTAGAAGACTTATGAAAGACTTGTATTTTTTATTTCAATTTAGACTTTAAATATTCATATCTTAGGTATACCCACTCTAGAATGTTCACAATAGGGATATTCAAGTTACTCTTGAAATTTCTTCTTGGAAGCCCTTTTGCCACAGCAGCCTATTCACTCCAGTATCTTGATCACACCCATTAGATGTTATTTTAAACCAGGCAGAATAAGATACAATTATTACAAAAAATAAGAAGCTGGAAGCACCTTATGAAGCACATAAGAAGTAACCTGTACTACCAGCAGGGTTGAAGAACCACATTACTAAATCTTACTATATTAAGTACTACAACTTTGGCACTTTGCCTTTTTGAGTTTAGTCCAGCAATTATATTGATGTCATGATCTGATATACAAATCTTTCCTGAAAATGCAAATTATCTGAGAATTATTTTTTCCTAGCGTTTTTGATTAGCTGCTAAATGTTCATCTTGAACAGAAGTGCTTCTCTAGTGTAAGGAACATTTTTGTTGAAACAGCAACAGTGTTAAGTTCAACCGTAATACTCTCACTAATAGAAATAACTTAATTTTCTTTTTTAATGGAGAGATGCATACTTTTGAGAGCTGAAAAATAAGTGGTGTATTCTATCTAGTGAAACAAGAGCTATGAAGATTAAATGCTATGTTTTTATTATTGCTGCTGTTGATAAAAAACGGTGTTTGGTCAAGTCCTCTACCTTTTAGATCCCTTTCTTTAAACTGGGTAATAGGAAACATCATTGCATCTGCAAGCTGAGTTGAAAGTACTGCATGGCAAGAGCTGAGCTGAAAAAGACAAAAGAAGGAAATCTTAGGAAAGCAATGCTGAAACCAAGTCAAATCACAATAGCTAGACATCAGTGTCACTCAAAGATAACATGTATAACTCAAACACATTTCTTCACACTCCTTTTTCTGCAGCTACTTTTTTCTAGGTTCCAGATCTCATCATTAGCTTTCTACAGAAAACCTTTGGAGTTTAGTTTTTGTCTCAACTTTTCCAAGTTACTGGATCATGTCCAAGAACGGCCTCATGTATCATGACTAGTCAGTTTATTTCTCCAGTTTCCCTCCAGCTACATCACAGCCCATCTTTCACAGCTCACAGAGGTAGAACAAAATGTGATCCTCCTCCTAAAATGCTGTTTGAGGAGAGGGATCACAGCAAAAATCCTGCTTCAGCTCTTAATGGTGCTCAGCTGTGTGTCCTACAAGTCAGTCTCTAAGAGAGAGAGCAGGAGGCTCCTTTGTCAGTCAGGTCCCTGAAATCAGGAGATACCCTCATGTAAATAGTTGCTAACTGCCACTGTGTAATGGTTTTGGCTCCATCTCTAGTAGTTAAACAACAGTTTTTCTCAGCAGTGCATCATCATTTTGCTGAATTCCTTCTTTACATAAGGTTACATAACTTTAAATAGATTCTGCAGTATACAATTGAGCGTTACCTTGTTGACAAATGAATGCCATTTCTGTACCTCCTGGCTTTAAAAAGGCTGGAATAATTAGGCAAAGTTCAAGTCTGTACTTGACAACATTAGCAAAGCACATACAAGCACTTACCTCATCAATCACTTTTGCAAATTGCTGTAGAGTGGAAGTCATAACTTCATCATCTCCCCCGAGTGGAAAACGCTGAAAATACAAAAAGAGTTATGTTGTTTGCAGTGTTTTCTGCCATTCACAAAACTGGATTAATCACCTCTATGATTATATCAGGTATTCCATTATTTTAAAATATTGCACAGTTAAGATACACTGAAGCTGTTCACCTCATTAGGTGGAAAAGGAGGATAGGGAGCAGCAGCCTCCTAAAAGAAACAAATTTTTGTTTTTAACGTTTTTAATCTCAGAAAAGGGGGCCCAGCAGCAAAGCTACAGAGAACCCTTCATAGGACAGGTTACGAGGGAAGAAAGTTATGGAGTCCATAGTCTGTGCTTTCAGAGATGGAATTATTCTCACAGAGTAAATTATGGTTGCTACCTGGAGATTGCAATGCAATCTCTTCTCTTTGTGACTACTGAAATTAAAATTAAAGCACTTAAGGGTAAACAGGTTTATAAAGTAAAAACAAAACAGAACCACCCTAAGCAATTCCCAAAAAACTAATCCAAAAGTAAAATATTTCAGAACTTATTAACATTCTTCATGGTAAGAGGAACTTCATTCTGGTTTAGCTGGAAGAACTAAAATAAAGACAGATTCTTTTGGCAACTATTTGAACCACCAACTACAGCAGTTCATTTTATCTGGACCAAACCTAATTACATTCTACACTGTGCTCTGGGAGATAAAAGACTACAAAAATACACAGTCCTGACCACACACAGACAACAATGATTTATGGAGTACCTGTTTCTCATACTCTTTCAGAAGCTTTGAAGTCAGATGAGTTGCTGCACTTAATTCATTCTGATTTTAAAAAAAAGGGAAAAAATCAAAATCACTAACAAGCCAAACAGTTAAAATATATACAAATTAAACATACAGCCACACACTCAAATTTTTAGAAAAACATACAAAATAGATTCTGCTTCTGGCATAAAAGTGGAGTTATTTCTAGATGAGTGAAAAATGAATACATTGTGGGTAAAAAATAACCTCCCACTTGGTACATACTGTTATACACACCAAGATCATTTTACTGTGTATAAAATTTTAGAAACACTTGGGAAATACATTAGAGCTACTAGGAGAACAGAACATCATTTCACTTGTCATAAGAAATTCTGTTGCAAAAAGAATCACAAGAATTTAGTCCTAACATACAGAAAAACAATCATTAATTCTTACTTTATTTCACTTCTACGTTTAAAGAATATGGAAGTTCAAGAAAAGCATATTGCTCATAATAATGTCAAAAAAAGCAAGAAAATAAAATGTGGTTCCAAAGCTTTATAATACATTCCAAAATTTCATTAACACTACCTGTGCATCATATATTCTGTGCATGGCTTGAAACAGCTGATTGATGTAATTGGATATTGCAGCAGCATCTTCCTCAAAAACTCCCAGCAAAGAGCGGGTCTGTAACAATAAAACAGCCAAAACATGAACGTGACAAGTTAGAAAAGAATTTAAATATAATGGAATTTCAGACTTAAATAGCATTATTTCAGGTTTCAGTACTGAAAATTGTATAAACCCTCCAACCCTGTTTAAAGGAATGATACCTGTTGCATGCCAAAGAATCTTACAGATATCCAAGCTCAGCCTTTCTCCTACTGTCAGCCTCTCTTCAGGTTAATACATTTTCAGAAGGGACAGGACCAAGGGAGATGGACAACTGTTAAAAGTTGAAACTGTGGGCAATTACTGGGCTCACTACAGTGCATCCCAGAGGAGAAGGGTAAAGATGACTGGTATTGAACAGCTTGCCAGGTATACACATTTCCTCTGCAGTGAGATCCAAATAAAGGCTGTGGCTGTCCCATATTGTCCAACCTGAACACAGACAGTTGCTGGTTGTGCTTGGACCTTTAATTCACCTGTGGAATAACCACCAATTCTGTGATCAAAAGGCTGAGGAACTAAACACCAAAACAAACTATACAACCTACATCTGATTGTCCTCAACATACATGTTTCTCACTGCTGAAAGGGAGTGGAAAGATCTGTCCTTGTGTCCTCACCCCAGCCTGTCAGTCTGTCTGCTCCTTAGCTGGAGCACAAGCCTGATGACTCTTGTGACCTACTGCACTGCCTGCATCACCAATGGTGCTTAACACCATCTACCTCAAAAATCAAACTCTTTTATCACTGGCCACCTATTAGACTAAAACACTGATCTCTATCTGTAAGCCCAGCCATCCAGCCAGTTTTTCCACTCAGGTCATAGTCCATACCTCTCCCTTTTGGCCAGAAGAATGCTGCCAGACAGTGTCAGAGTCTTTGCATAAGTCAGGGTGACTGACATTCCCTGCTCTCCCTTCTGCCCAAATGACTGACTCCATGAGAAGGCAATCAGGTTGCTCAGGTGTAATTTGCCTGTAAGCTTAAATGAGATGCTGACTGCATGTTCTTGCATCCTTTTTGCAAGGTTATTCCTCACCATGAGGATACTGAATGGCTTCCTTTCACCAAGACAAAAATCCCAAAGGGGGGAAAGCAGAGGATGCACCAGTAACTCTGCACAGCCTACACTGGCTTTTCCTAAAAACACTGGTTGGGATACTTGGCTGTAGAACCAGGAGCAGTGCTTGCAAGAGCCCCAAAAGAAATACTTTAGCAATGTTTTAGCAAAAGGACTGTGCCTTGTTTCTAGGTGTACACTAAAATTAGTGTCCAGACAGAAAACTGAAAGAATCATAAGCACATAATTGTTTTTTCCCAAACTATGATTGTTAAACACTTGAAATTGGAAATTCTATTTTTCAGTCTTCCTCAGACTGTCTTGAAATTACTGAAGTCTTTAGTCCATCTCCCCTTGAAGCATGAAGGTCTTTTTCAGTTACTTCTGTGATTTTTTGCTTTCAATGATAATCAAAGAGTACATATTGAACCCATATAAAGTACATTTTTTAACAATTCTTTTGACATAAAATTCTTTTCTCTAACTTGCATTAGATGCCTGGCCGTATCACAACTACTGTCATGCTATATAATGTCTAAAAGATATTTAAATATTAAAAAATATAATCAAACAACATAATCAATGCAATAAATAGCTTTAATGCTGGTTCTAGTTTATAAAACAAGTGGAAAGAGGTGGAAGAGAACTCAAATCTTTGCCAGATGTTGCAACATGTGTCATCCTAACAGCCTTGACTCTCCTATTAAAGTAGACATACAAGAAAGAATGCAAAAGAAAAGATTACATGGTACTATAACCACTGAATTACATACTCATGACCTTTAAACCTGAACATAAATAAACCTCAGCTTGTAATTTTAAAGGAGTATCATGTAAGGTTTCTAGATTATACTTAGTCTTTAAAATTGAACATTGAAAAAAATATATTTTATTTTTAAAATGTCAGTTATTGACGTTCAGCCTTCACAATAATATGATATGATACCGATGGAAAGAAATTAACCTGAAACTGTAAACAAATTATGGCAGACTTCTGCTTAGCAGAAAATTAGAGGCATTGTTTACTTGTGTTTCTAGTAAAACTCTGCATCATTCTGCATATTCTTTAGGATTCTTTCAACCCGTGTTTATGAGGCAAACAGGAAAGGACCAGTGAGAAGCTGCACAAAGAAACCACCTCGTTAGAAGTCAGTGTTAAGCCTTCTGTGTCACCATATGGAGGGCACTGCAAGCACAGCAGACAAAGAGCCTGTGCTACCAGAGTCTCTTGACTTTTTTGTTGTGCAATGCTTTGGGAATGCAAATCAGTGTGAGCAGAAACTCTCCCTAAATACACGCTGAGTATGTGTGTAATATATGTCCTAAGTTAATACTTAAATTGCTCTGTTTTGCATAGCAAAAGACTATGTAAACTTGGCATTTGGTTGAGGCCTGACAGCATCGTGGTTAGATTTTTATCCTGTGACAACAGGAAACGAATGGGTTTGGACATTTTAGAAAAGCCTTTCCTTCCCTCAGACACAGAATAAGTTTGATATGACATTTATATAACTACAGTCAGTGTCTGAAACACGAACTCCAGGCCACAGTGCAGCACTAAACAACGACCCAGACTGAGGAGCATTTCAATATTCCAGCATGAACGTATCGAAGTCATGGCAACTCCGCCAGAGAGAGGGTTCTGCTTTCTTCAGCCAACATTTGTTGCCATTTCCATTGCACTGATTTCAAAGGAAGAGAAATTAACTGATGTAACAAATGGACTACCCTACCAGAAAACTACTGAGTCCTTACTAGAGGACCTGGCTCCCAGCATTCACCTGAAATATTAAATTAACTGAAAGATGTAAATTCTCTACCTAAAACAGAAGACAATCATGGCAAATCCAATTGTTTAAGCACCTCAAACACATTGGGCTGAATTAGGCTTTGCTTGTCTGCATCACAAATAACCCCACAAGGAAGATTCCAGAATTTACAATTACATTCCAGTAAGTAATATTTTTTCATGTGCTTCCCAAATGTCCTCAGATGATCCTAAGTTCATATTACATTTGACATTTCCTATAAATGTGAATAGTTCTGACCTCCTTATACTAAGAACAAACCTTCAAGAGATAATTTTTTTTAAATCAGTATTGTTACACGACTTTCAAACTTTTTTCCTCTTCATGAGATGACAGCAGGTTTTGCCCCTGGACCAGAGCTCACATTAGAGGCGAGATCGCATCTCACATCCAGCATTTAAGCTATCTAGGACACTATCCTTAGGAAAGAACCATTCCTTTTCTCCATGGCCTTCTCTTGCCTTTTTTAAGTCGTGCTTCCACTTCATATAGAATTGTTAAAACGACTGTAATTTTAGGGGCTAAAATTTCCTATTTAACAACTGAAGTTTCTCTTCTTATCGCCAAGGAATTAAAAGTACCAATGCACATGCTATTGCCATATAGGACATCCTGCTCACTACATAAACCATACATCAGAAAAAAGATCTGAATTCAAAAGGCTGCCATAAAAAAACCCCACATATTGCAAACTTTTTTCCCACATCTAAGAAGCACAGTACAAGGACTTGCTGTTGCTGCTGCCAGCAAAAGAAACCTATGCAAATGAATAAAGCATTTCCTACTTTAGAAAGAAACACCAATACACAACAGGGCATCGCTGACACAGATCAGACAGCAGCAATGGAAGAGAAGAATCGGAGCAAAGAGAGGCCTCCGGGCACCACGTGCTTCCCACCTACTCTCCGCATTAACCATCGCCGCGATAACCTCACCCAGTACCTGCTGTGCATCCGGGACTATTAAACCTTAACGCGGTTTTAATAAAACAAAGAGGAAAAACCGTTCTGAGAAGGCAACACGCGTTTTGGGGTCACGAGGTGTCCAAAATCACTCCTGGGTGCGAAGCCGGGGGTGCGGATCAGGCAGCCGGTGCCGGCACTGCCCTGACGGCGTTGCCGCAGCATCCACAGCACCCGGGCCCGGAGCTGCGGCCCTGCTCCCGGCCCGCGGCTCTCTCAGGAGCGGCGGCGGGGGCAGCGGGGTGACGGCGCCGCGGAGCTCCGGGCGGGCGTTCGCAGGGCACGGCCGGGGCGGAGAGCCCGAGCCGAGACTGTCGGAGCCCCACGGGGCCATGCAGGCAGCGTACCCGCGCTGCCAGAGCGTCCCCCTCTCTCCCGGCCACCTGCGCTGCCAGAGCGTCCCCCTCCTTCCCCGCGCCTGTCCGGGGCCCGGAGTGACAGGGAAGCAGCGCTGGGCCCGGCGAGCAGGGGCTGGGCCGGATGCGGCCTCCGCCGAGCCCGTCTCACCTGCGGGCTGTCCTCCAGCGTCTCCTCGATGGGCAGTTTGTCGATGCCGGGCATGGCGGCGGCCGCGCTGAGACCCCGCGGCTCCGCTCCCCCNCGCAGGCGCGGGGGCTGAGGGCGGGCTCGCTCGCGCGCGGTGCCTCAGGGCGGAGGCTCCGGCTGCCGCTCGGGAGCGGCTCTCGGGGGACCGGAGCGCCGGCAGCCGGGGACATGTCTCTGCTGAGGAGAGTGCCCGGCAGTGCGGATCATGGGTGTCAAGCAAAGTGCTCTCCCAGCCCTGTCTGTGCTCCGGGGGTTGCTGTCGTCTCCTCATAGACAATTACCTCGGGGGCCACCCCACAGCGGGAGAGCCCGCTTGGGTCCCTGCCGTTATGGAGCATCTCTGGCACTCTTTCCATGTTACCTGGAGCGTCCCTTTTGGGAAGTCTCCTCTTGTCCCTGCCATGTGGATGGGTCCCAGGTGAAGGCCAGTCACTTATACAGTGCTTGTAGTGAGAGTACAAGAGGCCTTAAGCTGACACGGGAGATTGCGATTAGATATTAGCAAATAGGCTCTCTGCTCTCTTAGGCTGAATAAGTGTGGTGCTATAGGTTGGTGGCCGATTTTAAATGCTTAAGACTGCTGAGGGTTCACAGGAATCGAAACAGATCATTGTTTAGACTTGCAAACTGTTTCAGCTCTGAAATGAGACTTTTAGAGTCACTAAGGTTAGAAAAGACCTCTAGGATCATCGAGTGCAACCATTAACCCAGCAGCCTGTTCACCACTACCCCGTGTGCTCAAGTGCCCCATTGTCACGCCTGAACGCTTCCAGAGATGGTGATTATCAGTGCCTGACCACCCTGCCCATGAAGAAACTTTCCCCAGTATCCAATCTAAACCTTTCCTGGCACAACTTGATGCCATTTCTTCTTTTTCTGTTACTTGTTACCTGGGAGAAGAGACTGACCCCCACCTGGCTACAACCTCCTTTCAGGTAGTTTTAGAGAGCAAGACTTTATAGACTTGATTATACTTCTTAGCTGGGGAAAAAAAAAAAAAAGGAGGCAGTTCCCTTTTTGGGACCAGGGGAACTTAGTATTAAGAGCAGATTATAAAGTACATGAAGTCATTCAGCAGAGCAAATGATTAATGATTGCGCAGTCTTGCTATGGAGACCTTTATGTTGTATCAGGTCATGATTTACCTTTAAAAGCAGATAAAGGACAGGGCTGGTGTGTTAAATTACAAACAAATAAAGATTTTTGAGGTGGCTTTTTTTTGTTGGTTGGGTTGGGTTTTTTGGTGGCTGGTGGTTTTTTTTGTTTTTTGTTGTTGTGTTGTTTTGTTTTTCCCTGTAGGGAGCAGTGAAGAAATTTCCAAGTTAATACTCTGTTCAGTCAATTCAATTACCAGCTCAGCTGGTGACTCACCTGACTGAAGCAAGTCACAGCACCTCTCCTGTCAATGAGGGTAATAATTCAGGGTTATCATACAAAGTATTTTAAAGACTGAGTCTTGTACCTGTAACCATGTGAAAGGGCATTGACTTTGGTTCATGACCTATAAATATGTGTGCTTTCTGGTTTTGAGACAGTTAACTTGTGACCAAGTTTCACAGCAGCCTCCCGTAAGAAATTGGTCTGGTTTGTACTGTAAGATGCATTTTCCCAGTGGAATTCTGGAAGGTAGTAGTGGATTTAAGTGGATTGGGTTTAGTTAGCTTTGTGTATTTACAGCTGTAAGTGGCATGCAAAAGTTTTATTTGAGCTACAAATTTGACTGCAACTAATGTGATAATAATGAATTGAAGAATCCCTCTGAATCCTCTAAGTGTGGTTTTAGTGTTACACTGTTTTCAGTACTGTAAACCTTTCGTTAGTGTGTGAGGGGTTTGTTGTTGCTGTTGTTTGGGCTTTTTGATTTGTGGGGTTGGGTTTTTTTGTTTGGTTTGGGTTTTTTTGAGGGGGGTTGTTGGTTTTTGTTTGGTTTTGGTTTTTGTTGTTGTTCTTTCTGCAAAATATCTACTAAGAGGCCTTAAAAATATGGGGAACTAGCACTTCGCACTTTGGCAACAGGGAGAAGAGCAGCATCCTTTAGAGGATGCCAGATGTGTGCCCTTATGGAGAGAACATTTTGCCTCTGCTGGAGGGTGAAGGGAGCGGTGTGGATGAGGTAGGCTTTATTTGCAGTGTTTCCCACTGTTTAACACACTCTTTCTCATATTTTTGCTAGTGGCAACTTTGGATTAACCTTGAATTTACCTGCATTCACTCAATCTCCCTTTGGCAAAACAGCTTGTATTTCAGCCAAGAAATAGCTAACTGCTTTTGTTTTGTGAAATTTGGTGTTACCATTTTTAGGTATTCTTGCTTTTAAAACGCTTGGGAATTCTGAAGTTGGCTTTGAATATAATACTTGTTACTCATGTTCAAAAAGTATTTGAAAGAGAGCTTTATGCAGCATGACTTCTGAGGTGGTGAAATACTGCTGGGTAAAGAAGTTGTGAGAAAGGTGAGGTGAAAGGCAAATTTTTGGAGTGTGGTAAGTAGTCAAGAAAGATAATATATAGCATTTATGCCTTTTAAAAAAGCTGAAAATATTGCCCAGGCTCTAGTGAAAGGTGACCTAGCAGTGGAGTAGCAGAGGGTGAGAAGAGCAAAAGACAGCAAGAGTAAGGACTGGGGCTCCCGACCAAAGCCCCCAAGAGCTGTCGGTGTGGTCTTTCGGGCTGGTGTAAACAGCCCTTGGAGGCTTCCCATCTCTAAAGAACCATCTACTAAAGAGATGAACTCCACTGTCCCTGGGCAAAAAACAGTGGTGCAAAGTCTGAAAGGGAGATTAGTTTGCTGCCTCATCAAGTTTGTGATGCTGTAAGAGGATTGGATTTGCATATCCAAGGAGCAGTGAGTTTTCCTACTATTGATTACTCAGGATTCCCAGCTTAATGTTTGCTGTGTTGCTCTAATTGCCCCTACAAAGGTATTTAGCTAAAAGTCTATAGGTAATTTCACATGGGCTGAAAGGTAGTATTGGCCATTACTAATGGGCCAAAATAATGAAATACAGTTTTCAAGTGAAGGCTTGAGGTCTGTAAATGGTGGCTGGATCTCAGCTTGCAAGTGGTCATTGCAGGTGGATTGATGCTGCTTCAAGATCCATTGATATGTGCTGAGAAGTGTCCTTGGTAAGATCACTTCTGGAATTGTCACCCTTTTTAATAGTTTGGTTTGACAACAATCTTACTGCATAACACAAAGCCAGGCCAGTAGGAGGGATAACTTTTCCTCCTGAAATGAAAATACTGATTTCATTTTTTGCATGTTATTTTTGGACAAATCATCATTTTATAGCATCTCTACAGAAATTCATCCTTTTCTTGTCCTGAACCAGAAGCGGGTTTTGAGCATGTGATGTAAACTGCTGTGTGATTGACAGATGATCTTGACTATAAAAATGTTACAGTCAGTATTTTCTTTATAATGGATGAAATCAGAATTCTGTCAGACTTTCAGCCTCATTACAAAGCCTTTATCTCCTTTCTCCCCATTACTCATAATTTTTAGAGTGTTTGCTCTGTAGGATTTAAATATACTTTTATTTGCTATAAATCTACAAGGGAGAGACATCTACGAGAAAAAGGATGCTTTTAAACCTGAAAATTTGAGTGTATTGCTTCTATTACTTGAAGTTTTGCTTTTATGTAGTGAAGAATTATCAGGAAATTTCATATCTGGCATGTTTCAAAAAGGCTGCAACAAAGTTATTTTAATAAGAAAAATGAATGCATGAATTATTTAAAATAGTTGGTGCAACTGTTCCTATTAACTAATCCAGGCACTTGGAAGGCAATTACACTGAGCTTTGACAACACTGCCAACCCACTGCACAGTGCCTTATGCCAAAAGCTATTGTTGTTTTATTGACCACGTTCACCATTACATATGCATATGAAAAAACAGAGGCATTTTCATCGGGATTACCCTAATAGCATTAAGAGATTATTTTTTAAATTTCCTTGGAAGGAAATTCACTTAAATGAGATTACTTATTACTTGACTGGTTTCCTATCATGCTTCTATGTTTAGGTAAGTGGAGTCCATTAGAGTATAAAGTTTTTTTAAAAACTGATTTTATACATTAATGATTTCAAATAAAAGAGAAGTACTATATTTGTGCACAGCTTCTTTTGAGAAAGTTAGGTCGATGCTCTGGTTAGGAGAGATAACACTTTTTGTCCCCCTTGGTGGCCCCCCTAGTGTCACCATTAGTTGCTAATTACTTGCAAACAAATAAACAATTAACTCCTCGTGCCTCTTGGTGGGAGAGTTTTCATTGACATGCTAAAACTTTCTAATAAAGGATTTTAATTAATGACGTTGCAAATCCAACCCCCTTGTCAACATAGCTATAAGGAGGACTTGTGGAGAAATGCAAGTACCGTACCCCTGCTATGCTGGCTGAGGGCGAAGGCATGGCCGGTCCCTCGCTGTGTGCTGCTAACACAGCCGCTTCTCCGGATCTGCACAAGGTGCCCGGCCTTGGAGAGAGTAAAACCACACAGTGCTCCTTCTCAATTGAGAGTATATTGGGACTGGAGCAGAAAAAAGATGGCATTCCAGCTGGGAAACCTCACAGACCTTGGATGGATGCATGCACCAGTTTGGGTAAGTCAGTCTGTTTTGTAACCTCTCAAGCTTTTACCCTTTAAAAATACTGACATGTTTCTACTGCAAACCAGTAAATTGAAGCTCTCCTTTTCTTGCTCTTTCTAGTTTTAGGTGATGACAGTAATCCTCATCTGCAAATCCCTGTTGTTTGCTATGATAATCCATTATTTCATGCTAGAAGTGATCCAGTGCAAGAGGAAAAAATTTTGAAATGTGAAAAATATTTTTCAGTCACTGAAAGGCTGTCTTTCAAACGAGAATTGAGCTGGTACAGGGGTAGAAGACCACGAACTGCGTTCACTAGAAACCAGGTAGGGCTTTCCTCAGTACTTAACAAATGAGTAACAATGTAGTTTAGTAAAATGTTGGAAGAAACCTCTAACAGCAGATAAATTCAGTGTGATGTACCTCTGCAGAGAGAAATGTTATCAGGAACTGGTGTAAATTAACAGGAATGTTGCTAATTTCAGCAGACCTGTGTTTATGTATGGAATCAGAATTGTGCAAACACCGATCAGATGTCTCCTGTTGAACAAACTAAGCTGTTATTTTATTTATTTTATGTATTACTGCTATGAACATAGTGATAACTATTCAACAAGTGTGTTTAATCTCCTCAGATTGAAGTATTGGAAAATGTTTTTAAAATGAACTCCTACCCTGGCATTGATATTAGAGAGGAGTTAGCTCGCAAGTTAGAGTTAGATGAAGACAGGATCCAGGTAATTAAAAATTTATTTTAACTTTTCTGTAATTCCAGCTATATGTACTCTCTGGTTATATAAGTAGTTTGACAGCAGTAATGAGAATGTTAATATTCTCAATTTAAATCAATGTATATGTATGTAATGTGCCTTCAGGGGTTTGTGAAATAGAAACCATCGAATTCCTTCTGAAATCTAAAGCCTTCCATAGCATTGATGAGGTATTCTTCACTATAATATTTCCACAATATCTGCTCTGTTAATCTCTAGTTATAATGTGCAGAACTTGATCATTTCCTTAAAATGATATTTATATTTTGCTTGTCACTGTATTTGAAAAACAAATTTGAAACAGGTATGGACATAACTTGTGTGACTGTGTGCACATTCTGTGAGACTGCCAGCAGAGCATAGATGTGTTAAACGAGTGTTTGAACCTATGTCTTTATCTGGCCAAAAGCAAAATCTGTTCAGGGATATTAATTATTGATTTCCAGGTAGTTCAGTGTGATAAGAAGCATACTGTAAACATTAGAATTTGGGCTTTGCTTTGTTGTTTATCAGGCTTTTGATGCAAGTGTTATATTGGGCTTGATGGGAAACCTGATGTTGCAAATAGTTAAGCAGCTGAAGAAATAGCACCGTAAGAAGTGTGTGAATTCCAGATGTTCAGGATCTTCCAGGGTCTGATTCTGTCACTGAATTTAATACCAGTTTTTATATTAATTACAGTGAAGCTAATTCTTACTTTCCAGTTAAGCTAGGGATATTATTTTCTTCATCTGTGGTGTTAAAATTACAGCAGGCAGCTACAGGCTATCACCTGCAGATTTTAAATTCATATTGAACTTGCAAACTGCTGCCATCACACAAGATATTGTAATGCTGTGTGAATACTTTCCACTGCTGTATTTCTGAAAAGTATCCCTTCTCTTTCCGCTTTAGATCTGGTTCCAGAACCGTCGTGCAAAGCTGAAAAGATCACACAGAGAATCTCAGTTTCTAATGGTGAAAAATACTTTCACTTCCAGCCTGCTAGAGTAGAAGGAAGGATGGCTTGCTGTTACAGTACTACTACAGAAAATGAAGAATTATTCATAACCTGTATTAAGTAATGATATAGTAATTATGATTTTATGCCCAGGTTTGAAAGTTTATTATAATTTTCATTCAAATAAACTGTAAATACTTGAAGTATTATTATAATCTACTTTTTGTGGGAAAAGTGAACTTTTCCTTTGTACTTGAGTAAGTATTTTCAAATAAATTGAGATATTTTTGCTGTTTAAAAAATGCAAACCCTGGGTTGCACAAGATTTTCAGCTACTATGAATTACTGCAGATGACTTCACAAAGCTTTATGGTTTAAAAGAAGTCTGTTTCAAGTCTGAAATAAACCAGATGCAAAATAGATTTTGCTGCTGGAAACAGTTTGTCACATTGGAGTTTAAATAGCTTATTTATAAAGAATATGATAGTTTTTATAAAGAGCATAATTTTTAGAAAAAGGTGTCTCAAATGGAAGGACTAATATTCAACTGACTCTTCAGTTTGATCAATTGCTCAGTTAAAAGAAGCTGACAATTATAATCTTTTTATATAATTTTAATTAATTTAGGTTATTTGCCTATTTCATTCTTTAACTTGGTTATCTCCTCTCTCGTCAGTATAAGTGTTCCAGTTATGGAAGTTGCCCTATTATCTTTTAATGACAGAATGCAGCATTTCATGGGATCAAATCAGTGGGGACCAGGCCAGATATCCAGATCACTGCCATTAATTTTAGGGTGTTGAATTCGTTTTTATCAAACAGTACATGAAAGTTGATTATCCTCATATTCGATATTCAGCCTGAAGTCAAGGAGAGCCTTACACGAAAAAACCCCACCCAACTCTTCATGGCCACAATGTAGGAAAACATTGTAAGTACAGGTCCATGCTGCTCTTTGCTCAGCAGAGCTCTAAGCACTTGCCTCAAGTGCTGGTGACTCTCTGTGAGACTCCAGCCTGTGCTTCTTGCTAGACATAAATTCTGCATTATCTCATGAACAAACACAGTTTGCTCTTCCTTTCTCCATGCCTGTATCCAATATCTGTTGTCCAGTAGGATGAAAGGTAAGTTGAGAAGATAGGGTGATAGAAAAAAATCATTTTATGCTGTCTCATGCTAGGAAAAGCTAAACCCCATCAGGAGGGATGATCTGACTTGAGTCCTTACTTAGTATTTTGAATGATAGTTTGAGCTATAAGAGTTTAAATAAAAAACACTTCTATATTTTCTGAAAAATATCTCTGAAAAACTGCATTACTTTAGAACTGGGTGACAGTTATTGGCCTTTCTGTGTTCTTAACTTCATTGACTCATTGCCTTCACTTTTATACAGAACCCTAAAAATCTTGAATTTTGAATTATTTGGCTTTGCTCCTGGAAATCTTATTTTAATATGAAAATAACAAACTTCTATTTGATGTTGAAATGTTAATTTTTTGTGCTTTGTTGGATTTGGGAAATAACATTCCTAACTGAACTTCTGTTGTGTCCTGCATTCCAAAATACTTAAGAGAACATTCACAAGTAAAGCAATTTAAATTGAGCCAGATCCATTTGGAATAGTTTTTCAGAAATTGAAATCTCAATTCAGATACCTGCCTGATCTGGTAAAGGCAAAGACAATATTGGGAATGCATTCTTCTATTTTGTTTTTCTTCACACCTCAAAACATATATTGCCCATAGCTTAACCTTATTGCAGGTAATCTGAAACTATTGTCTACTTTGCTTCTGGAAACAAGGTTTCCAGCAGCAACAGATTAGACTAATCTGTACAGATTGATTGCCTAAGAACCTTACTCTATTATCTGGCAAATACCTAAATACACCTAATGTCTGCTATAATGGAACTTGTCTCAAGTGACGGAAGTCCGACAAAGCAATTTAAGAGAAGCAGTAGAATAGCAGCAGAATAATAATAGCACCAGCCCTGGTATCCTGCTCTCCATTAGCAAATGTTACCAGCAGGATCTTTGGTGTGAGGTACTAGGAGTGCCCCACATAGTGCTAATGGGAAAAGAATTTAAAAGCAGAGTTGCATTATTCGCTTCATTTGGCTTAGCTTGTTCTTCCCAGAGCAAAGGAATCAGCAAGTCAGAAAAGAGCCTCTCACTTCATACTTACTCTGACCAGCATGGGTTTAAATTGTGCCCATCACTTTCTCAAATACAGCTGGATTTTTTTCCACCTTGGAAAGTATTAGTCTGGACCTCACAGGGTCTTTGTCGTGTAGTTGCTGGCAATGTGCGGGGCTGCCTCGGCGATGTGTGTGACAGCTCTGTTACCTGAGCAGGCACTGCCAGCCCAGGGACCGCAGTGCGTGAGGCAGGCGGCAGAGGCCACCCTGGGCTGCAGTCCTGCCCCAGTTCTGCACGCTTTGCCTTGCAGTGTTTCTGTTTGTCTCTCTGCCCTTCAGAATGTAGAAAAGTCTCAGTCTTTTCTGTTCTAGTTCTGGCTTAAGCTCGTGAAGCCACAACCTTTGCTTCCAGCCATGTTGCCTTGCTTTGGCTCCAGTGATCATTTGACCCTTGTGAAAAGCCGATGCATTCGCTAAGATGGAGAAAAACTGTTCTAGCAAACACCCTCTCACTCATAATATGGGCAAGCTGTCATGTCAACAGCCATCAGGAGCTACAATTTAGGCTCAGTCAGGTTGATACTGGGCCTCTGTCTCTGTACTGGGGCTTAAATATTCTAGCAGTGTTTTCCACTGGGCTGCACAATGCTTTTGTTTTAAATTGATGTTCTTCTCTTAATTACTGTCTCTATCTTAATTTTTTTTATATCTACAAATTTCAGCAATGCCCAGTGCTGTCCAAAAAAAGATGAGCTATGCTTATGGCCTAAAAGCAGATTCACATTAATTTATACCAAAGAGCCAATGCTCCCGAAGTTCTGTTTTGACGTTACTTGAAGCACACATAAAAGCATAAAGCTTAAATGTTAGCATCAAAAGCCCAGGTTGAAACACCATCCCTTAATTGTCATTTAACACTTTGAATTTGCAATTATTTAGTTTGTCAAGGCTGTGCTTACAAATAGCAAGCCAGCACACCAGCAAACTACAGGTTAGGATTTTTCTTGTGTGTGTGGATACATCTACATCTTTCTACTTGTTCAAAGTTTTGTACTGGAAATATGTCTGAAGAGATTAAACCTGTGACTTTTATAGTTGTATGAAAGATGATTAACATTGTGCTCAAAGCATTCCTAAAAGGAAACGTGACTTTAAAAATAATCCAGCATTTTTTATGTAACTGGATTTTAACAGAAGTCTTGTATAAAAGCAGCACAAAATAATTTGCAAACTCCTTCAGTTTATCTAACATGAAAATAAGCTAATCTTAAACAATTGAGACCAACTCTCAGATATAACAATCATAAAATCAAAGCTTTCTAGAAATTGGTTGTAAAACAACTTTTTTATTCCTTGGATTGACTTAGTGTCCCTATTGATTTTTAGATTGATGATCTTTGTCCCTTTATTTTAAAGGACTTAATATTACATAACTGCATGGGAAATTTAAGGTATTTTATTTTCAAAAATACTTTGGAGCTATAGTGATTAACTTGAATTATTATTTCCTGTCCTGTTATTCGTGTCATGGATTGACCTTGGATCAAAATCACATTCTGTTAGTTTTACATGAGCTATTTAGAATATCTTATGTACATATTTGATAATGAAACAGTAAGAAAACAAAGTAATCATAATCATTATATGAGAGGGAGCTGGGGCTGTTCAGCCTCTTGGGGGGCATAAAGATCCCACCTGATTGCATCAGGGATGCAATTACAAGAACACAAGAACAAAGGGAGTTCTTGTGGTCACAGTGGGCAACCAGGATTGTTGGTGAGGGAGAGGAATCCAGGGCTGCTGAAGAGCCTTCAGTTCTAGATTCCTTTTGGGAGGAATAGTGCCTGGACTTGCGTGACATGAGGGGAAAGGGCTACACAGAAAATATGGAAACCAGTCTGTCTGTTTTTGGGCACCCCAAGTTGATACTGGTGGGGCCAGCAGTATTTTCAGGAGAATCCCAGGAAGAGTGAAGTGCTGCTTTGCATGGCACAGTGTTACCACCAAAGTTTTGCTTTGTTAGATTAACTAGCAAATTGGAAAACTAATCATGTACTTGTTGAGTTTAGAAACAGCAATAAGGATTTCTTCTAATATCTGGTTTTTTTGCAGGACACTGTTTATTAAGCAAGGACATAAGACCATGATCAAAAATGCTTAGGGATATCCAGGTTTTGGTGTAGCTGGGTGTAATTGCCAATGACTTTCATACCCCTGGGTATGTGCCATATTTGATCACATGGATGTGCAATGGGGCTGGTATTAGAGTGACAGAATAAGTAATGCATTGCTTGTGCCTTAAAAGGAAAATAAAAGGGGAAAAAATGAGAACAAAAAAGCAGTGAAATAACAGATGTTGCAGGTGTGTTTTGATCCATGTTGTGAATCAGTGGGTGTAAAGTCCAGTGTCTCAAGCAAATAGAATGTGTTGTGGATTCACACAGGTGCCAGTAATGCTTTCAATGTTAAATTTTAAGCAGGGTCATCTGGCTTGAGATGTTGTAAGGATACGTAGATGTGGCCAGTAAAATTGATACAACACCTAGACTGAAAGGCAAGTAAATATTCCTTCTTTCTGGATTTATGTTCCAGGGTTTTTTTTCTCCTAGCTCGTAAACCAGGTTTTCATGTGCCACTAGGACGGCTTGAGAACACCATGAGTATAGTCTGTCACTCTTTTCCTTAATCTTGTGCAATTTGGAGCAAAAAGGACAGAAGTAGGCAGGTGGTATAAGATAGTCCCCTTCATTAAAAATTATCTATGTCATTAGTCCTGTTATTAATCACTATATAATTTTGGGAATTTGCAATTTTTAAATTACATGTGTTTCAAACTCGTTATCTCATAATGACCTTTACAAAAAAAAATCCATAACCTTGCACCAACTCAATTATTATACCTTCTTTTTCTCTCATCCTTTCTTGCTCTCTTAGCACTGAATTTTTATTTTACCAGTCCATGACATTTTACTGCTTCTAAGGTTTTAAATGCCTGTCCACAATTTCTAGATTCTGGGGTATTCTCTTTTCTTTATAACCAAATTATGTTTTATATATTAAATGAAAATTAATGTATGTGTTTTAATAATAGATTTCACACTTTTAATCTTTAGAGTTTTATTATATGGATCATAGTAAAACTCCAGAATATCTTGGGATTCAGTTTCTGTGAATGACGCCATATTAAGGAAATTAAGAAGACAGCAGATAAAGTATTCTGCACTAAAAATTGCTGGCTATTTATTTGGCTTTTCCATATAAAGACGGGCTTTAAAGTCATAAATGTTAGAACAGTTTTCGCCTGTATTTGAACTGCCTGGAAAAGTGCTGGGCTGCTTCTGCCCTCTGGTGGCTGGATTTAGTGATGACAGCCCCGCATGCTCTGGAGTGGGGCCGTGGGCACGGGATGCCCGCGGGGGATTGACCGATCCTTCCAATTAACCAGCATTTGTGACCGAACTGATACTGTGCACGCATACAAATGCTCCATGTCAGGCCTGATTTTCCAAAGCTCTGAGTGCTCAGTATTGAACAGAACCTAGTGATGGGTGGGGCTTAATATTTTTGATACTCTGAACAGCCGACCTTTAAAAATCTTGCCTCTAAATGAATTTAGGCTGCTGTCGTGAGTATGTGTCTGTAAGACTGCCCAGCATTGTCAATTTGTGGTAGGAGAATATTTTCGCATTCCAGAAAGAAATTCTGAGGAAGAATTTCTTCCCAGAAAGAGCTGTTAAACATTGGAACAGGCTGCCCAGGGAGATGCTGGAATTGCCATCCCTGGACATGCTCAAGAAACCACTGGATGTGGCATTTAGTGCAATGGTCTGCTTGACAGTGTGGTGATTGGTCAAGGGTTGGACTTGGTCTTACAGGTCTTTTCTAAGCTAAATGATTCTGTGAAAGCTTTTCACAAATTGTCCTGCAGTTCTGAAAACCCCACTCGTGATGGTGTAAAACTTAGAATGACTTCTGGTACAATATCTACTTATGTAATTCTTCTCTGATAATAAATATAGTGTTGTCAGTGCAAATATTTGCTAGGCAGAAACACTTATCACCACCAGATTTTTATTTTTCAACGTTTCATAACATTAGAAGGATAAGAAATTACTTCACGCTAGTGAAATACTGTGCATTTCTTAAACATTTTTATTGCATTTCAAAGCATTTGGTCAGAGCAAAATGTTTTTAAAAATTAAAAAATATGATAGTATCCACTTCAATTTCTGTCGTGATTCAAATATTTGTAGGCTTCTCTCACTTCAGAGTTTAATCTCATTATGTGCTACAGGATGTGACTATCTGACAATATTACTGCAATTTGCTCTAATTCATTTTGGCAGAGAAAGGAAATCAGAGGGAAGCATTCTCAAGTGGCATCAGCACTGGCCTTAGAATGCTGAGACTTTTGTGAAATTTAAGTTGGTTACATGGAAAATCTTTTCTTGGGGATGTTTTTGTTTAAATGAGAAAGCTGATGCAATTTTTTCCTTCTCTCCTCTGTAAACATATGATCCTGGGTAGTTAGTTTTATCACAAATTAGGGTTTAGGAGGGCTGGTATTTTCAGTGATTGTTACTATTATAACCTAATTAGAAAGAAATAATAATTATCTATTGTAACTTACTAGATTAACAAGCTTTAACTTTCCATGGAGTCTTAACAAATCTTGTTCACTGCATTTGATCAGTCTGTTATTATCTGCATATTTATCTTAATGCTTTCCAAAAATAAGCAGCTAACTCAATCCTGATATCCAACTGCTTCAAATTTGTGTTTTAAAATAATATGCCAGACTGCAGATAAAAAGAACCATGAGTTTGTTTGTTGGAGAGGTAGAGCTGCCAGCAACAATTGTCATTCCTAACAGGGCACTTCCTCTGTTTTTTTTAGCCCAGTCATGTAGAATTGCTGTGCATTCTTTTGTAAATCTGTTATAAAATGTTTTTAAATTACATTAGAATATTTTGGGGAATATCTATCATATAAACAAAAAATGCAATTTCCATATGTCTCCAGCCTTTGTATTTTCTTTTGTTTGTGTATTTCCCTTTGTGGGAGTAGAATGAGGTGCTATTGACAAAGGGCTTCCCAATTTTCTTCCACAATGGTTGCACAATAGACTTTTTAAAATTCTTCCAGTCATGTTTCCATTGTTCTGCAGTGGTATCTGTTACAAGTGTCTCTATGCATTTTAATTGCAAAAAAATTCAGAACATTTTCTTTAGCCTTAATTACCCTTAGCTTTTGGCCTCAAATAACAAATGATGTCATCCCAAAGTGCTTGAGCAAATAGCTCTCCCTCAGTTAAATGGGAAAGGGTTTAAGGCAGGTTATGCTCAGTGAGGGGTCCCTTAGTGTGCTAGGATTAATTTTGCAGACATTGCCACAGGATGCTGTTGAATTGCACAATAGACTGTTAAATCAGGTTGGGGTTGCTCTCCCACCCCACCTCCCTCCCCTGTATTTCCCTGCAGAAGGAAAATGACAGGCTGTCTGCACAGGAAGCATTGTGCTGCAATAAGAAGGGGTTGAAAGTAGAATTAAAACTGGAAACTTTTTTAAAGACATTACTTCATTATCATTTCTGGCATTTATTCAAACTGCCTTGTGAGGATCTTGGGTTGCATTTTTAATAGCTGTTTGAGATAAAATTTCTATATTGCAGAAATACATTATTTTAAAATTGAACATTACAAATTATTCACTTGTTGTTAAAGAATAAAACATAGATAACTTTGGGGATACAGTTTGTTCGGAATATTTTTAGTTTAACAGAATTTTTACTGAAAAATGACTCATCCATGCAATTTTTAATTTTCTTTGCATCATAAATCTACTCTTCTCTAAAAGTGCAGTTTCCTATTACACCTAATCCAGCGTAACAGAAGACTGCTGCTGAAAGATGCAGTCCTGCCCTGCTCCCTTAGAAACAACATGTGGCCACAGGGTGAGTCACTTTGGAGTGCTTTTGGAGCAGGGAGGAGTGTGCTTGGTGGCACATCACTAAGTTGAATAATCTTAGAGAACTTCCTTTATTATGTTCATCTGAATAAACAGATACAAAACTCAACAGAAATACAGAAAGTTGACATTTGGCTGCAAACGTTTTCTGCCAGTAGAAGAAGGAGGCCTCTATACAATATAGAGAACTGTGAGGTCTGGGGAGGAGTAATATTATATGAAGATTTGCATCCATGGATCACTGACAAATTGTTAATTTGATGGTGATCAGAAGTAATTTTCATATAATAGCTGTTTGCTTTAGTTCAGTCATTTCCTTTTCATCATCACATACTCCTACATCTGATGCTGACTTGAGCCTCTAGGAATATAGGACTTAAACTTCTCTGGTCATTAAGTGCAATTTCCTGTAGAAGAGATTAAGTCATCCAGAGAGGTCACAAGACCATTCACTCCCTTCTCTCTGAACTCTACGAGCCTCAAAACATCCCCAAATATCTGGAGACAGACTTGAGATTTTTGAGAAAAATCTCAAATATGACACTGTGACAAAAAAGTGAACAGGGGAGAAACATCCCCGCTGGTTCACTCCATGGGATTCTGGAAGGTCTGGCTTAGTCAGCAGGAAGGACTGGATGCTCAGTTTTAGGACCTGTTGCGAAGCATCTGGATATAGAAATGGTGGCTGCCAGTGTCAAAGCAGAATTCATGCATCTAATTCCACTTTCCCATCTGGACATAGCAGCAGCTACTCCGAAGTGCCAATAAATGTGTGGCCACAGCAGGAGGCAGCTGGCTGCCAGGACAGCCTGCTGGGTGCTCTTTGCCTCTCCTGAGAGAGAAGCAGCCATCTGGGTGGAATTGTTCTGGGGGCTTGCACCCACTGGTACTGTCTGGATGCCCTTAGGAAGCAGAGTGTGTCTCTCCAGAAAGCAGCAAATTAAAACCAAAGAATGCTACACACAGAGGTCTTTTCCTGTCCTTCTAAGGCACAGAGTCTTTCCTGACTCCAAATCTAATTATTGGTTTAGCCCTGAGCATGTGTGCAAGACATAAAAGCAGGCATCTTTATGGGATTTTTCTTAAGTTTCCCCAGCTATACAATGGGACTGGTAATACAGATTTTTCTTTGAGAACTCTGTGCTTTGTGAATTTTTGTCACATTTCTCAAGGCCTAATGATTTAACAGTTGCCTTGAACATGATGGGTATTCATAACAATTGATAGATTTGATTCAAATTTCAATTCAATTTTATGTCTTGAGGTTGCTTTTTTATCAGTTAATAACCTTTCACTTGAGCCTGGCCAGATCATTTGAAACTATGGCATATTATAATACAGAAGATTCCATGGAAACAGAATTTTTGTCACCCCTGACACAGGTGGGAATTTTCATGCCCTTGCTGGGAGTGTCCACATTCATTTCACACTTGTTAGTTTTGATCTTAAAGTTTGATACTGGAAGATGGTTCTTCCTCTATTTTATGCTCGGTGCTCATCCCATAGATAAACCATCCCCATGGAAGTGGGACAATTTCAAACAAGTGGCTATTTTCAAAAGATCTGATTTTCTGTCTTCAGGTTATCTGCCAGATGAAGTTCAAGAAGACCCTCACATTGAGGGGTTTCTGTTCTGGGATCTCTTTTAGCACACTGTCTGCATGGTTCACTGCATCTCATCCTGATTTCCTAGCAGTGGGCAGTATCTGTCTGTAACAGGAGTTATTGACTTACTGAAATACTGTGATATTGCAATAGTCATGATTGTCTGACTTAGCTGGATACTCTAGAAGCCTGATGCATGCTTTCTGCCCCAAAGTGAGCTGTTTGCATGATTTCTTTTGCAGTCAAGGCCAGTCTCTCTTGGGAGAGAATTCGGTGCTAGAAGTATGAACTATGGATGGAGCATACAGCTTCCAAGTCCAAGAATGAATTTTTGCTGAGCAATAGAACATTTTTGTTGGGAATTTTTAACCATATTAACAGAAAATTTTGGTACATGAGTTTTCACGTTTTTATAGGAATTGCTGAGTTCTCACTGTCTCCTCCATCTGGGAACAGCTGCTCAGAAAGGGGAAGGAAAAAAAAGGGATTTTTAGCTTTAAGTAAGAGGGGAGAGCGGCAACCAAAACCAGCTGTAGAATGCAGGATATTGATACCCATGACTTTTGGATAGTATGCATTCTATACTGCTCAGAAACAAGAGACTGTTGTAAAAAGGACAAAAGAACCTACAGACAAGCAGAGTCCCCACAGCCACTTTTGCCCTTCCATGAGCTCGCAGCCGTTTGGAGACTCCAGTCAGAAACATTAACTGCAGTCATTTGATTCCTGCCTCTCCACTACTGTTTTCCACAAAAGATTTCAGTGGAAATTATTCGAAATGGATCCGAAGCAATGCAATACTTCTGTATTCAGCCAGTTCACTCCCGGGATAAGTTGGACATGGTGGCAGTGTGGAGGAATTGTTTTTCAGGCGTGTCATTTTGTTATTAGCATAGGCTGAGCTATTGGGAATGAAGTATCAATGCTGGTTTTTTCAGATGGCACCTTTGCTTTGTGCTGCTAAATTTGAGGTCTCAGTAAATATGACCAATCATTTTGCTGCTTTCTGGGTACTGCCAGTGCAACCAGTGGCAGCTGTGAGTTCTTCAGTTATTCTGTGACCAAGGCATTGGCACTATTTGTTGTGTGTCTGTTTTTGTTAAAATCATCATAGGTGAATGCATCAATAGCACAGATAATGCTAATTTTGTCCTCACTTAAAAATTACAGCTTCTCCAGCAGTCTAGATCTCAGTTAACAGAAAAAGCCATACAGTTTTTGCCATGGTTTAATTTAATTGCGGATTAAATGGTGTTCAACAGGGAATCCCTGCTTGTCATAGGTGGTTATGGATATTTACTGACCTTTAAATGAACTGTACATATGTCTTCCTTCCTTTAGCCATGATGCTGTGTTATTTTACATCCTTTGTAATTCAGTCAAACATAAAAGGACTAGTTATTTACAGGTTTTATGCAGCCTGACTTGATTAAAAATAAAAATGCTCATACAGTTTTCATGAGCTGTATCATGAGCTGTTTTCATGTAGCTGTGTTAGATCACTTCTGAGTAATGCGAGGAGAACGTAAAGCAAGAATACCCAAAGAGAAATGTAGTGTACAGTGAGAAAACGTGCTAAACTTCCATTCTGGCCTGGGTATACTTGATCATCAAAAACATCTCATCATAAAATCAGTGAAATTCCACCTAGAGACTTAGTATTACCTTTTCAGAGTTCCAGCCTGCAGGGGCAATGAAGATCAAAAGTAAGAACCTTTTGTTCCCAGAGCCACAAAGAACTATGGCCTCATCTCCAATTTTTGCTAAAAAAAAAGTTTAATGGCAAAAATGTAATTTCTGTTCATGTCACAATGAAGGGCTATGGCCATCCTGAAGTCACAAACCTGTTTTCAAAGGTAACTGTGAGTGCCAGGGCTGTGATCCATCAACTTAAACAAGCAGTTTAAGAAAGTTTTATTGTATTATTTTCACCACTAGTAACAAAGGACAGAAAACCCTGTGACAGGTGTAAAACCAACAGTAGTTAAAAATTACCAGTTGGTCATGTTTCCTTTCAACTGCTTGCCTTAGTGGTGGTTTTACCTACTATTTTAATCCAAACTGTAATGTCTGTCTTTTATAAAATACTGATGGGTTTGTCTGTTCCATTAGGATGACGTTTTTGTCCAAGATCAATCATAGCAAACAGAATGTACTCAAATCAAAGTTTTCAAAACTAATTGGAGTTAAGTGATATGTAAAAGTGATGTATGGCACGGCCCTGGGCTGCCTCATCTAAAACTGAAGGTAGGGCTACTTTGAGCAGAGTGTTAAGGCCTAGTGACCCTTGAGGCCCCTTCCAAGCTGAATCATCCTGTGCCTCAGAGGAGCCTTGGGCTGCTCTGTCTTACATGACTTTGAGGCAAAGGGCTTGAAATTGATGTGATTTACTGATATATTAGACCAGCTTGCATTTGACATTTATCAGAAATGTAATTTATTTAATTTTTTAAAAGTTTTTATCACAGCATGTAATATCAGAATTAACTCCAGTTGAAATATTTATTGCTACGTACAACTTCCTTTGCATTTTCTGCAACTGAAAACTTTATGACAATATATTCTTCCAGTTTGTCTTCCTTAATTAAAGAGTAGATGTGGAAGCTGGTGTTGTTTAGCCTGGAGAAGAGGAGGCTTAGAGGTGACCTTGTCACCCTCTATAGCTACCTGAAAGGAGATTGTAGCCAGTGGGGTCTCCTCTCGCAGGCAGTAACAGGATGAGAAGACACAATCTTAAACTGTGCCAGGGGAGGTTTAGAGTGGACATTGGGAGGAACTTCTTCACAGTAAGGGTGATTAGACACGGGAATGGACTGCCCAAGGAGATGGAGGAGTCACTGTCCCTTGAAAGTGTTTAAGGAAAGGTTGAACATGGCACTTGATCATCTCAGAGGTGTTTTCCAACCTAATTGATTCTGTGATTCTGTAATGCATGAAAGCATGTCAAAGATCTAAGACTGCTCTTTGGCTCGTGGCCCTGATCTTGTGAAGCACCTGGATCATACTCCTGTGGTTTTGTGTCCCTAAGTGATACCTCTCTTCCTTGCAATGTAGTGAGTGGATCAGGAATATGGTACCGCACCACGGAACCAAAACGGGAATTCGGCCAGGTACTGGCTTGACCCCCCGATTTGCAAGAAGGCAGCAGCAGCCCCCCAGCTGTCCCGGGGTACTGAGGGCTCCCCGGGAAGGGAAGGGAAGGGAAGGGAAGGGAAGGGAAGGGAAGGGAAGGGAAGGGAAGGGAAGGGACGAGTGTAAAGCAAAGCAGCCGGACGGAGTCACAATCCCTCCCACTGTGGCGGCTT
>VZRR01000313.1:381444-423212 GCA_013398015.1 Oreocharis arfaki
GGCGGGGGCGGCGGGGCCGGGGCTGGGGCGAACCCCCCGCCCCCGGGCCGGGCGCGCATGCACACACAGCCGCACAGCCAGGCAGCCGGGCACACCGAGACACCGACACGCACCCGGCGGCAGCGCTGCCGCCCCCGCCCCGCCGGGCTCGCTGCAGACCATGGCAGCGGGGCTGCAGCTCGGCTCCTTGCTCCTCGCCCTCGTCGCCTGTCTCGGCGGTCTCCGGCTCGTTGCGGCCGCCGGAGCGGCCGGCGGCAGGAGGGGCCCGGCGGCCGATGCGTGTGCAGGGAGGGTGAGTAGAGCGGAGCGGTGCTGCCGGCTCCCCGCGCAGGCAGCCGGGGCGGGGAAGGGGCTTTGGCGAGGCGCGGAGAGATGCGCGGAGTTCCGCGAGTTCCGCAGCCGCGGGGCTCGGGCGCTGTCCCGCGGCCGGGAGAGCCGCGCGGGGATCGGGCGCCGCTCCGGGAGGGAGGGAGCGGCTGCCCTGGGGACACTTCTGCAACAAATAACGCTGCCCCGGGGCTCTGCATCTGGAAGTTAATTGCGGCCGGGAGAGAGGGTGGCATTTCCCGGCGAGGGATTTTTACTGGTTTCTCGCCGAGGGGGGAGGCAGCTCGTAGCCGGCGAGTGTGAAGAAGTCACTCAACAGGTCCTTTACCACCAGCGCTCTGCACTTCCCCGAGCCGACCTGGATAAAAGCGATCGCTGGGGCTTTGTTATTTTAATGATTCGAGGCCGGCTTGGGGTCTTAGCTCCGGGCCTGATCATTATACAGAGGATGTTGGAAATTTACGGGAGGGGGAAAGGGAGAGGAAGGTGATAAACGTTTTGTTACTGGTCTTTGCCTTTTGTTCCCGTTTCTGGTGTGTTTTACTGTCAGACTTTTCTTCATTGCTTTTCATATTCTTCTTCCTTTTTTTTTTAAAATTTTTTTTAAATATACGTTTCACAACTTTTGAGTTGTGTGTTTTGGTTTGTTCCTTTCCTTTCTCCTGCTGTCTGGTTACAGGTTTAGTTGGAGCGTGGTGATCCGGGAGCACTGGAGGGAACACAACTGACTTTCATTGCTTTTCCTTTTTGTTAGACTGTCACTAAGGATTTTCCTGGTTTCAGATCAGACCTTTTGAGAGCGTTGCTGCAACACACAGTTCAGAAGTTTGTAGGGCATAGTTTAGAAAGGCGAAAGCATGGAAATGTTTAAAAGAAGAGTGTGGAGAAACAAACTTCAAACCCCGATAAAGCTTAGGATCTAAATCTTTGTTTTGAGTGGAACAGTTATAGGTTTAGACGCCCCTATTCGGTATTTTTAACAGAATTAACAATAAAATATTTTGGCTCAGTATGTCTATTGTGTGTTTCACCAGACATGGGCAGGGTACTCCACAGGCTCATAACAGCACTGTATATTTGTGTCAAGTTTTGCACTTTCTATTAAGTAAATTATCACTATTACAAGTCATAGTATGTGAGTTGTAATACACTTGAATTAATGTATATTGACGTTTATAGAAATGTGCAGATGCAGTTTGTTCTGGATTTTTTTTTGCTTACATAATTAATATCATTGTGTGTATTAAATGGGAATGTACCACAATAAAATTGTTTTAATATAATGATTTTGACTGGCTTTTAGATGAGCAAAACTTACAATCTTTCCAGTTAGCATAACCCCCCTCGCCTTTGTCTTTATTGCTCACGCCTAATGTACTATTTTAGCTTATAAAATATTTGTACTAGTTTCTGGTTTTATTGTATTTTCAGCTTCAAGTTCAGACTTCCCTAGCCAGTTTATCAGATACCTTGTCTGATTGTGTAGTTATAATTTTGTAGTCCGATTTTGTAATACCACCCTTGCGCATGACTGCCTCCACAATGCAGGCAGGGCAGCACTTATTAGAGTAATGACTGCAGGATGGTACCCATTGTCTCAGTTATGTGGTTTTTATCTTGGGCTGCATGTAAGTTTTGAGTAGACTTGACGTACTATTAAATGACTGATGGCCCCTCTAACACATTGTCTGCTCTGGAGCAGGGCTGCCTTTGAAGTAGTACCCTGTAGGAAGTAAAGAGACTATTTGCTCTATTAAAATTCCTTGGTATTTCCTCTGTTTAACCACAGGCCACTTCCCCTCTGCCACTCTAAACACTGCAGGGACACTGACTGATTGAAAAGACACAAGCCCTAAGTAATTGTATCCTGTTCAAATAGTTATTCTTACTGCAGGTTTTTTATAAGTAGTGTCTAATTAATGTATGTTAAGGGCATGAATAAATCTTAACATTTTATATGGAGAAAGTAAAAACCTCTAGTTTGCATTAAATGAAGTGGTTGAATTGAGGTAATTCTCAAGGGCATAAATAATCTAAAAATATATAATTTAACTTTTAATGGTTGTTCAAGGAGAAATAAAATTTAGCTAGCTGGGTTTGTATGTGCATTTAGATATATTCACATTGCGTATTTTCCTCTGCTAAAATTGTGCATGTGTGGTGCATTTCCCTACGGTGAATCTTTTTTTTTATCATCTGAGAGTTTTTTTTTCAGAATCCTGTGTTCCATATTTCTCCATGCACACACAGGTAGTGTACATGCATGCACAAGTAATGCACAACTTTCTTTCACTGTATAAAATACAGTTTTAAGTATCTTCAATATTTTGTAGCAGTAAAAAACTGTCTTAATGAGAGCATATTACTGGATTATGGTTAAAAGAATGGGATGAAGAAGTATTTGTTGGCTTTATTCCTAGGTCCTGAAATTATTAATACTTAATGTTTTCAAAACTAAAAATTAAATCTAGTTTAAATCTAGTTTTTTAAACACATCATTCTAGATGTGATTTTTTGTTTGCTTGTTTTTACAACTTCAATCACAAAATATATTTATAAACTTGTATTATTCATCTTCTCTGGTAATACACTGGCATTTGTCTTGCAAACTGAATGTGTGTCTGCAGCAGGAAAGCAGTTAATACCAGGATGAGTAACTTAACATTACCGTGGCTAAGAATTATCAGATTTCAGTGAGTTCAGGATTGTAGAATTTGGATTGACTTTGCTTCGTGTAGGATTTCTTTCATTGGTGTTTAATAGAAATTTTGATGTATTCCAACACTCAATATTATTTCAGATTAGGTAGACGTTTGCTTAAAGTAGAATAGTATTGCAAAGTAGTTTTCCATATGGATGATCTTAGTACCTCATATGCATACCTTTATCTGGAAAAAAATAGTTCAGAGAGGGGCCTCTTTTAATCTAGAATAAGTGTGTCCACATGGGGAGCTGTTCTGGAAAAGCAGTCTCTGAATTTTTCTTGTGCTATAAACAAGCCATGAGGTGCACAGAGAAGACAGAATTGTGATCAGAGGATGATTTGAATATATTTCAGATTCACTTATTCGGTTCTAAACACATGAGCAACTATACTCTCAGGTTGTTTTGTAGATTCGAATGGGACTACACACATGAGTAATTTTTTTCAAATGTTTAATTCCTCTGAAGTCCCTGGCACTGAACCTTGTTCAGTATAAAGCTTAAGTTTAATGTGCCTGTATGATGAGGAAGAATAAATAATCCAGCATTTTACCAAAGCTCCCCTCCTTGTTAGCAGAGTTGTACCTTCCTTTGCTCTGCCAAGCAAAGCTTCTCAGACAGACTGGGGGCTCTGTTCCTGTGCATTCTCCCTGAAACTCCCTGCGTCCCCTTCTGTGCCCTTTATGTAAGGAACTTTCTATTTCCTTTTCACTTCAGAGCAGAGACTCTGAAGATTTCCTACTGTTCCACTATTGGGAGCTCTGCCTGACTCATTATTCTTTAGGCTCATGCTGCTGTGTCCCTACATTTGTCTCCTCAAGCATCCCAAAGCAGAGTCATGCTTCTCCACAGTTAGGAATCTGCCAGGCTCAGAGCTAGGTCGTACGGAAATACTTTTCCCAGCTAAGTACATGTTTTGGGAACTTTATTTTGGAGGAAAAACACCCCGTAAAATGGTAAGAAATTACCAAAGTTTAAATTTCTCCCTTCTATTTCATGTTATTTCCCAACAGTTAAAAACCCCAGATTTTCTCTTGCAGAGGATTAAAAAACTTTAAAAGGTATTAGGCAGAAGACAGACCTAAGATGGAGCATGGTGGAAGGTGTTAATGTTTGCCATCAGGGAGTTCTTTAATCTGTAGACAGTTCCAGAGCTGCTTTACAGCTCTGCAGGCCAGATGCCAGCAGCTCCATATCCACCTTTTTTTGGGAACTTAAAGAATCGATAGATTTCTCTCCGTGGCATCCAGAACAATGTGGTAGAGTTTCAGGATTGATGAGATGTGTCACTCAAAGCTTCGTCTGTTCTGTGGTTAGACAACAATGCAAGATGTTGAGTGCAAGCCTTTGCAAGCGTGGTCAGTCATGCAGGTGGGCAGGTGGGTATCACTTTTGTTTAGCTTAGAATTTGGCTTCAGGGTCCTTCCAGGGTTTGGTTTTGGGTATTTTTTTGTATTTCATTTCTTGAGTAATGTAGCAGAGAATGAGAACCCATTTCTGCTCTAGTATCCAAAAGCGTTGATGACAATCTGCCTGTTTAAATGAATTTAAAAATGCATGAAGTAGCCTAAACATGTTAAAGTAGCAGATCACTGTTTCCTCAGGAGCTGCAAGGCTGTACAGTTTAATGCTGTGTTTCCAGAATTAGCATTCAAATGCATGACCTAGAGGAAAAAAATACGGAAACAAATGTTTATGTAATTGAAACTAACTCTCAGTATTAACAACGAAATTGTGTATTTCCATATGTGTTTGCATGAAACTGGGCAATTTGAATATGATGATGATTCATCAGCTGTTGACTTAACAGGTTTTCTGCAGTTGAAGTTGCTTGGGACCGTTACAGTTTTGATTGATTTCCTCTCTAGAACGTGTCCCTTACTTTAGATGTTGAACTCCACTCCATGCCTTATCTCCCCTCAAAATCTGCTTTTGAGTAAGTACAAGTGTAGAAACTGCTGTATCAGAGTTGTTAATTTGAAATCTTGAGACATTTATTTAAGAACAAGTTCTGCTTTAATAGATTAATACTTTATAGTCCACTGGTGAAAGGATGTTAAGCTGTCATGATTAGATGATACTGGCTTTTCTTTAGTTAATTATTTGGTAATGTTAATATAACATGGATGTTACTTAATTAAAACTGCAACATTTAAAGGGTGTTTAATAAGGACCAGCTGTCTTTTCCAACAGACCAGTGTAAAGATGATGAAACAAAGCTTTGATGTGGACTTGCCTGCTTAATTATGCTCAAAGGCTGAATTTTACCCATAAATTTAGCATGTGTTTTTAGAAGCAAACAAGAGGAGTGTGAAGTATTACTGCAGAACTGTTGAGCTTGAATGCCATTTTTAGTTTTTAAAAGTAAAAATTTTTTCGGGTATATTGCTTTGGTTTTACATATACTGCTACCAGTATAATGAGGTGTACTTGAAATAGATTTTTTTTCTAGAAGTTTAGGTTAGTACTGATGTTCCTATAGTTGTTTTTACATTTAAAAACTAATGTTATGCATTAATACATCACACCTAGGAAAAACTGCGTAAAAGTAGTAAAAGTTACATGAATGCTTATTTTTTATATCCTTATCTCTATATTAATTACAAAAAAGGATTGAATGAAAGTGTAAGTTACAGTAATCTAAAATAATCAGTAGATCACTACATCTGAAGTACTTAATTTTAGGTTATGGTAACATGAGACTTTATTTAAGGGTCAAAATTTAAGTGCAAACTTGAAAAAGGATTTTATCCTTTCATGCATATAGTATTTTATAATTGTTTCCCTGTCCAGCTACTTGTCCTCTCCAGCTCTCCTCAACAGGAGTGGCACATCCTGAAACCCAGTATTCCTATGTGATTTTATCATAAAGACTTTGACCAGATATGTACTTGATAAAGTAGTGAATACAGGCTTATGCCAGTAATGGACAGGCTCATTGCAGTATTCATACTACAGAAACACAGGTGTTATCACTCTGGTTAACCAAAATTCTGCCAGCCAAACCAGGGTATAAATGTGTATTTTAACACACTTCAATCTGTTTCACTTAGTAAATTGTGCTTTCAGCATCATGTCTAAGACATCATTTCTGGATTTTAAAGGTACAAGTGGTAGCATTGTTCTCCTCCTGTCACCTCTCACCCCTGTATGGTAGATTCCAAGAGTGTGAGGAAAATCAAGTGTGCAGGTTGGGATTTGTTCTCCCAAAGTTTGATTTGATTATTAAAAATAATTAAGGCTTGGATTAGAGTTTTATCAGGCATCAGCACATGTTCCAGGAGATACTATATTCTCTGCAATTCTCTTAGTTGAAGGCTGTTATAATATTCTGTCACTACAAGAATTGTTCCAGACATCCTATTTTTATTATTTCTCATTGGGCTGTTATTCAGCAAGACAGTAAATCTGCTTTTGGGGCACATCACTCATACTCCAGTGTGCCCAAATAAATGTGAGAGGTAGCCTTGTCCTAGGAGATTGCATGCTACATCAGGTGTCATATCTGAAAGCATAAACTCTGAGATGAGTGCTCAGGGGAGTTGTATGTCTGTGACTAATCCGAATCGAATTTGTACCTCTCGGTGATCTGTGAGCACACAGAGGTGCCTGTGAGGTGCTGCCCTCTGTGTTGACTGATGCCCCTTTTGTTGGCGAGCCAGCAGCCGCTGAGTCTCTCGCACCAGGCCTCCTTTCCCTGGACACACTGCAGAGCTGCAGCAGCGCCGAGGGCCGTGCAGGCGCTTGGAGGGCAGCGCTGCTGCAATCTGTTCTTCTGCTTTCTCCAGCCTTTGCGTTCAGAGGATCTCACACTGAAAGTAGGAGCTCCTGTGCTGAGCCCTGGCTTCACAGGAGCAGTGAGGGGCTGTTGAGGAGCGTGTGGAGTTCAAAGGGCTCCAACTCTGTGTGTATCAGGACACGGGTTGCTGTGAGCGGTGGGTATTACACCAACATCAGTCAGATCTTGAGGCTGCTGTCTGGAGGACATGATAGGGCTGCAGATCTGCTTGGAGCTGCACATTCTGGGCTTTGAGGTTTCCAAGTGATTGATTTGTAATGATCTATCCATATGATCCTTTATCTCTCAAAATTGGGTGTAATAACCATTTCTATACCCCCTGTTACGTGGCCCTGCTGGATTTTCCTAATGGTTGGTGGGCAGACTTGGATTTTAATTTCTGACCTTGCCTATGTTCTTCACTCTTATATCAGTGGGAGGGACTAGGTATTTCTGATCTTACTTCTGACTACATTCAAATCCAACCAAGCAATCAGTGACTTCCCTGACTTTTTTTGTATACGGCTGTGGGAAAATTCCTGGTTGGCTGGCTATGAATTAATGAAAATCCTTAGAATGCTTCACTAATGATAGCTCCTGTGGCTTTAAAAATGCTTTTCCCTTTTTTAATTTGAGGGAGGTCACAGAGGTTTACAGAAACTAAGAAAAGAAAACTTAACATCTGGTTGTGCTCTGTAGATGACTGCTTTTGTGTGAAGAAAAGTTATGGCGTCGCCTCAGCATCAAACACATTCAAGGTGATCCTTTCTAAGAACTCTTTGCAAGGGCCCTCTTTGCTCAAACTGTGTTTTCTAATTAACTTTGCTTTGTATTTTCAAATGGAGGATTTTAGTTCTCCATGGGAATCCCAAACTCGTATTGTTGCTTAAAGTTCACCCTACCTTTATAAAATAAACTTATTTTCCTGAGTTTTGTAATTATAGCATAAAAATATTTCCATATGTTTTCTAATATTTTCACTTAGAAGTTTTGGAACTCCAAGAGCAAGCAGGCTGCTGGGTTGGATTCTGGTATTCATGAAAGGAGATTTGTTCTGTGTTTGCTTATCTATAATGAAGTTTAGTTTCATCTATTTGTATGTAAAATACTGAAGAATAATCTGATTTGTGGAAGTCCCCTTTTTAAAACCTTAATTTTACAGGCTAAAAGAGAATGATTTTTTTTTTTTCAAATAATGCAGGTTAAAATTATGTGTGAAGTTAGTTTAGCTCATAGAAAAGCATAATATGAGGAGGTTTAGGTCCAGTTAATCTAAATTGTTAAAATTATAAGTTATCATCTGTTCAGTTAAACATACATAATTCCAGGTGTGACTGGCCTGGAATCAGAAAGCATTAAAAAATACAACTTAAAATAGTCACATTATCTTTTCATATTGTACAGTGATTTAAGCAAACTCTAAGCAGGCCTCTGTCATCTGCTTGTAGAAACTACGCCCCAATCTGTTTTGCTTTCAAACATGGAAAACAAAGGGATTTGTTTCTGGTTTTGTTGGGCTGTTTTGTTTAAAGAGCTAAAACCCTACCTATTAAAATCAGTGGCAGCACCTTGATTTCCGTTTTGATGGGGTTTTCTTTTACATTTCAAGTGGCTTGATGCTGTGTGATTGCCCAGCGCTGAGCTGCTGGGACTGACCTCATGCAAGAGCTGGGGGGCACAGGCCTCTCCTCTGGCTGCTTTTTTGTGTTTATGGGGATGTTACTGCCTGCTGAAGGAGATCACGAGTTCACAGTGCACCTCCCTTCCCCAGTGCATCCCATGTGGGGAGGCTTTGGGTGATCTCCTGGGCAGGGGCAGTGCTGCTCAGAGCCACCCTCATGTGCAGCCAGCGAGCTCCGGCGCAGGGCTGGGGGCACGGCTCACCCAGAGCTCGGCAGTGGCTGGCAGGGCAGTCTGTGCTGCTTGGGCTTCGTTGAGAATTGCTGTCTTCAGTCTCAGTGTTCCATTGGTGTATCCTGGAACAACCCATGCAGTGTGTTCTTGCAGAGCTGGGAGTGCACTGTAAAGTTGTATCTTTGTTTATCCCACGGGAGTAACTTCCTTGATTCCAACCTTAATGATTCTGTGATTTTTTTTTCTTTTTCTTTTCCCTCCCCCTTCAAATGTACCAGAGTACCTTTGGTTACAGCTATCCAGCCAATGAACAATTCCATTTTTTCCTCCCTCTGAGCTGTTAGGGTGCCAGTCTGTATCTTGTCTCACAGCCCTTCTTAAGCCTGCCTGCTCTGCTTCCTATTCCTCCAGTTTCTATGGGAATCAGTTTTATCTTCCTGTCCGGGCTTGCCCCCAGTTGTAGGCAGCAGTAACAAAATAAGGATGGAAGTTGAAGCTGGCATATTGTGCAATTTATGCTGAGCATAAAGAGTGCTCTGTCTGGATGAACTTTAAATATGGTGTAGGAAGGGGGCATTGCTGAATTGCAAACCTTTTTGGCAAAGTTTTCAAGCTTGTGCTGGGCTTGCCTTTGAAGTTTGAGAGATATGGGGTATAAATGGGTGATTAAAGCTTTACCCTGTAAGCGTGAGCAGATCCTTAGAAGCTTGGAGTGGGGTTCTGAAAAAGGATGGAGTGCCCTAACTCCTGTTAACTTTCAATGGAATTTGTTCTTTTGTGGCTCAGGGGTGTAGTTATGTTTTATACTGACTCAGCAGTGAAGCTGGTTAGTGAAATTCTCACTCCCATCTGTTTCCTCCCACTTTGGTGTTCGTGTTTGCCCTTCCCTCCTCACCTGCTTTGATGCACCTATTTGTGACCTGCAGTGTAAATCACATTATTAAAGCAGTTTGAATTGAAAGTATCCCTACTTTTTTTGTTTTGTTTGCTTTTTCTCCTTTTCACAATTGGAGTAATTTCAAAGACGTGGAGCAAATGAGGTCCCCTTGCAGTTATGTTAGGTATCTGTTCAGAATTGGTGAACTACAGCATGGAGGTGGAGGAACTGGACAAGGGAGTCAGGAAATCCCCAAGCTAATTTTGTGATTAGGCCCAGTGTTCCATGTAACTATTCAGATGCTTTTAAAATTCCCACCCTTGAGTTGTGTTAATTTAGATACTTTTTAAAAGGTATCTCATCAAAAGAGTTTGAGGTTAGTATAATGAGCATATAAATTACTCAAGATTTTTCGTGTGAGCGTTTTTTAACAGTGAGTTTTTCACAAGCAAGAAGATGATAATGTTTCAGAAATCACTTCAGCATCTGTTGAAGTGCAGCCAAGTCCATGGTGGAATACAGAGCTCAGGGTAATGCTATACAACCCTTCCTGCCAGGAAATGAAGAGTGGTGTATTCGTTTGTAACCCAAGGGGGGCACTTCACCATCCAGCCTAGAGTTTGTGAATGGAATTTGGTCAGATTACCACTAAAATTACAGAATGACCCAGTGGGTCTTACTAACCCTCTCTGTTTCATACCTTGCTCTGAAGACAGTATTTCTTATAAATACAGTGTCTGTGAGCAAATTTGTGTAGTTAGGGAGTACAGTTAAAGATTATTCCCCATTATAAGGAGCTTTCATTTTGTTTACTCTGTCAAAATTTTATCTGAGGTCTCTTGGTACTGCTTCACAAAGCAAGTGTTAACAGCCCCAAAAGGAGAAAGGGCCAGATGTAAAGCCTGATGCTTTAGTTATGAAAGGCTATCTAAGGTTTTGCTTTTTCTGTTGTTTACTACAAGAAGTTTAGCTAAGATGCTTTTCAAAGAAGCAGTAAAATGATCTATTGCATAGTTAAAACTTTGCTTTATTGTTTAATTCTCTGTTTTGAGCAAATGATATTGCTGATGTTTAATAATTAGCTTAGTTTACCTTCTGACAGGAGTAACAGGTTAACTACGAAAAGAGTTAAAATAAGAAACAAAAAAAAAAACCAAACACCTGACTCAGCCATAGCCTTAACAGGTGAAAAGTTATTTTTCCATGCTTTTTCAGAACATCAAAGGAAACAAAGCCTTTATCTTTTATTCATTAGTTGGGAATAATGCAAATTGGGATAGCTTAGGTTTCTCCATATAGTTGCATTTGCAAGAGTAATTCACTAATCATGCCATTCACTTTTGGGGTTCTTTTTCATTAAAGACCACTGGCCGTGAAATGTCATGCAGAGGTTTGAAAATGGGACACTCAGCTCACTAAAGAATGAGCTGCAACGACAGAAGTTTCTTTTTACTACCTTCTGGCAGTAAATGTAGGAATCAAAGCCCCAGATAAGTGATAGAATAACACCCAATATCGCCTAACAGTGCTGGTAGCTGTGGGTGATGATTGCTCAGGGTAACCACATTGCATTTGGTTTACATCTTTCAGTTATTGTATATTATATTCCATTCAACCAGTGAAGCTCCAGCATGCGAACTCCAGTAGTTTATCTACGTGCTTGTCTGTGGCAAGCTGACTTGGAGTTCTAGGTGTGATTCCTCCCTCTCCTCCCACTGCGGTTAGGTTTTACTGCAACAAAAAAAAAAGTACTTGTTTCCATGTTTGTATTTTACAGTTATATCCCAGTAGTATTCCTTTTATAAGTTATCATTTCTACTGCAAGTGAAACTTGATGATCTTTGGATCTACTTCTCAATTTACTACAATAATGTGATTGTATTTTATGTCTTCCTGTTCAGTGTTTTAGGATTAACTATACATGTGTTAAGTTTAATGTTGATAGAAAGAAGTCAAGTGAAAGTTTGAGAGAAACACAGATTCAATTTAGCATTTAAATACGCAGGTTAAAAAGTTATCTTAAAACTCACATTGCATTCTGGCTTCTTAAATAAGATGAATGCTGGAAGACAACTTGTTCATTGTCGTTCTGTAAAGAGACTTTATTTCTTAGAAGTGATTCCTTCCTGCAGAAAAAGATCAGTTAGTGTGCATGGGTGTTTAAAAATAAGTGGTTAAACAATTAGTGTAAATGCTTTTACAAGTATTTTTAAATTCAGATGAAATTTTGTCATAATTTGATCAAAGTCACATAACCTGTGGCTCTGTTTTTGTTGCACATGCTGATGGTCTGTGGATAACATTACATTTTTTCAGCATGAAACTGAACACTTCAAATCCCTAAAGCAGGCTCAAATTTATGGTTAATAAAAGAATTTATTGTACTGGATGTCATCTGTTATATCACTCTGGGAACAGAAACTGGCAGTGAGTGGACAGGAAATATTTCCATTTCAAATCGCTTCAGTCTATGATCTAGGGTGAAAGTGTCTGATTTCAGAAAAATCACTGTGAATATCCATGTAATAGAAATATTTAAGAGGAGTATAAGCTTTTTCAAGTATGTTTTTTTGCTTTATAGTATTTTATGTGAAGATACTGCTTGTTAATATCAGATATTTTCTTTATTTCAGTCTTGATCCCTTAACCTTTTCAAGGCAGAAGGAATAGTAGAAATGTATTTTCAGGTATGTTCAGGTACCTCTACGTGCCAAGTAAGCAACAATTTGATGAGTTGCTGTGCAGTGGCCAAACTGCTTCAAAGTCTCAGAGCTTTGTGTTTGTAATTGGTTGGGTTTTTAAGAGTGTGAATTCCTACGTGTTGGTTGGGTTCTTCCAGCTCAGTGCATTTCTTCAGGTTGTCTCCTCTTCAGATGTATTATAAGGTGTGAGATCCATGGATTGTAACTTTATTAATGGAAACTTCAAGCGAGTTGAAATTTTGGTGTGTTTTTCATGTGTTAAGTAGTAGTTAAACAGCTTTACATTTGAAAGTATTTAAAATGTTTCAAATAACTGTACATTTTAAATGGACATGTGTGTCCAGGGAACATGAAAACCAGCAGAAAAAAAATTTAAATTTTTATCTTTATCATGTATTAACATCCTGAAATACTCAACTGTGCATCAAGTAAGTTATTTAGGTGTGTGGAATTTTTTTCAGCTTTGCAGGAACACAAAATAGGAAACAAGCCTTAATATTGTCAGGATTTATTACTTAATTTGGGCAGTTTGGATAAGTTTTATTATCTGAGGTGTAGGCTAAAAAATAATTAAATCTGTATGCAAAAACAAAGCACTCCTTCCTTTTAAACACGAGAAAAGTTTAATCTAAGGATTCATTGTGAAACCTGTTAGTTACTGTGAGTATCATTGAAGGGCATGAACTGAAACCTGCCTCTCCTTATGCTGTGTGCTGTGTTCATTTGAGCAGCTCATGTGCTTGATGTAGGATTCTAAAAGGATTTTTAATAAAATTTCTGTGTTTATAATTTTAATGAGATGTGCGAAATTACAGTTTAGGATCCCCTCCTTTCAGGTTCCTCTGTCTTGTAAGGACGGTGTGGAATGAGTCTGGATCTTACTGGTGCTGCTCGTGTGGAAACCAGAGTTGTTTCTGTAGAGCAGCACAGCAGGGGTATTTTTCCTGGGGCTAAATGGACTTTGTACCTTTCCTGCATCTTGTCAGAGTAGGCCATGACAGAACAGACCCATATGCCAAGCCTGCGTTTGCACCTCAGGCATTTGATTTTGGGGTTCCTGTAATTCTTCCCACAGAATGATTTCCTATTATTATTGCTTATTAGTGAGTATTGAAATTTATAATTTAAGAAAATCTGATTTGACTGAAAAATTAAATGTTCTCAAGATACAGCTTTTCTTTGCCATGGGTTTGTGTTTGGGTTTGGTTTTTTTTGGGGGGTGGTTTTTTTTGTTTGTTTGTTTGTTTGTTTGTTTGGGGTTTTTTGTTTGGTTGGCTGGTTTGGTTTGGTTTTTTAGTTGGATAATTCAATTTTAACCAATAGTACAAGAACAAAAAGTGTTCCAAGGTTCTGGAAAAAGATTTAGAGTGAAAATCTTTCAAGAGCTTAAATAGTAGTTAAGCAAATGGCACTAATGAAGTAATTTAAAGCCCAAGCAGGTTGTGGTACAGGTTGTGTCAGTGTTTTAGAAGATATCACATTTCATGTCAAGTACTGTATTAATTAGTATGAAAAGGGCAGTTATGAACTGGCCGTGTACCATATAGATAGGATGTGTAACCTTTGCTTTGGCCAACTTTCAAAAGCACTTAACATGAAATACTTAGGAAAAATGCATCTCTTAAAGCGTTCAACCTGATCAGGTGTGTTATAAAGTGTGATATCCGTAGGGTGTGATTTTCGTTACTGGAAACTGAATGCAGTCAGACTGGAGTTTCAGTACCATTTCAGACCTTAAATCTCTCTTTTAAATATTGTATCTGGGTTCCCTTTTTAGGTCGTTAAACACTGCATGGGACTTGATAGCACAGAATGCCTAAAGAGTTTGCCAGTACAGAAATACTTAACAAGCATATTTATTTCCCTGATTTTTTTTCCAACACTAAAATTTAGCAATACTTGCTTTTTGAATCCAAGTACTGAAGATAGAGGAGCACACAGGAAAATTGGAATGTGTTCTGTCTTCTCTTCATCCTTCTTTTCCTTGTGAAAAGCCTCAACAATCCTGATGGAAGAAACTATTCTGTGTTAAGAAGGGGTTGAATCACGAGATGAACTTTATTCAAGGTTGGCAGTTCTCAGAAACATTCTCACAAATGTTTCCTCAGAAAACTGTGTTTTGGATGGTTTTGTGTTGTTGTGTTCAAATTCCTGGTGTTGATTATTTGGTAGAGCTTTTCCTACTTGTCTGTAAGTGAGGAACCTCCAGTTTGCCTGCAGAGACGTGCTGGTGTGGTTGGAATATTCTACTACTATTTCTTCCAAATATCCTTCAGGTGAGCAAGAAGTGTTTGTGCAGCTTTGTGTATGTTTCTGACACTTCCAAATGGAGTTTTTTTGGCTGCAGATATGATGGCTGTACTCCATAGAGGGTAACCAGGGGTGTATAAATTCCATGGCAGCCAAAGCTTTAAATCTGCAGCCACCAGATGTATTTGCCTGTGTCTCTGAAGTTCAGCCATGTGGATCATCAGTACACAAGCAAGCACTGGACCTTCTAATCCTCTCTGTTGAATGCATTGCTGCTTAAGCTGTGGAGTAATTGTCATCTTCTCTGTGGACCTGGACTAGACAGAGGCTTTGAGAAGCAATTATTTCCTAAAAGTGCATAGTTCAGCAGTAAGAATCTCTCTTGGCAGAGATTTTGGGGAGGTGGGAGTAACAAAGTGTAGCAGCAAAGGAACCAAAGCCTGTCCCTATAACACAGCTGAAGGAAGGGCAGCACAGCTGAGGCTTGAGTCTTGCCTGCAGGAAGCAGCTTCTGCAGCTCATCCATTAACTGAGGGAAGGGAAGAAAGGGAGGAGTACTTGATTTCTTCCTAGGAGCAGATTTGTAGGGAAAGGTAATTGATTTTTTTAGCTGAGTTGATGTACAAGAACATTTACTTCTAACCCAAAAGTATTTTTAATCATTTTGTTTGACATAATGGCCCCTCCATTTTTCTGGCTTATGTTTTTCTCCCCATCCACAATTTAAAAAGTCTGGAACAGTAATCATGCTGGTGTGTTCTGAAACTGCAGCGATCTGCCCCTCACTTCTGATGAGCAGATTGTGTAACATGGCTGTGTATGAGATAAATGTGGCACTTCTTGTGTCCCTCCTGATAGTGAACTTAGTGCCAAAGACACCTTTTCATTGCTGCTGATTAGATGCCTATGACATTTCAAGTCCTGGCTTCTCATTGCCCAAGGCTTTTTAAGTTCTGTAGCTCACAAGGATGGGAACTTTGGGAGGAGATGCTTGTGTTATTTTAAAGAAAGTTGGTTTTTTGCCTCATCTCCTGTAAAAACAAGTTTCATGCGAGGTATTAAAATACTATTGGGGGAATGGTGAATGATTCTTTAAAGCTAGAACATGGGGGTTTGGCAAATAAATCATTGGTAATTCCTGGACTAGAACCATACTGCTTATGAATTCACTTTTAAAATCTCATAGATGAGTGTGTGTTTCTAAACAATTGTGTGTTTCTAAATGCGTAAGAATAGGGTTTTATGTCCAAAATAATTGTGTTATTTCAGAGGGAGGGATTAAGATGGAAGAATCCCAAATCCTATATACTTTAAAAGTTTTATGAGTTCTGTGGCACTTTAATCAGTGCAGTTATTGCTAAATTACCTTGCCATCACATCCTCCTGAGCCAAGGCTTTAATCTGTTTATGTGCTGGTCCTACAAAACCAATGTACATTAATATTCTTTGCAGTCAAGGTCTCTTGTGAGTATGTAATACTTTCTGTAGTTGTGCCTGTGTGTTTCATTCATGTAAGAATTAAAGTGAACTTTCTAAGAATATGCATTTCATGTTTTGTGACAGCAAACTCTTAAAGAGTTTCAGAAGGATCTGGGGGGAAACATTGTCTGAATACACCAAGACAAAATAGATGTGCTATGTCAAATTTTTCACATTCCAGCCTTTATGTGATGTTCTGCTTAAAAGACTTCCTTGCCAGCAGCTGTTCTTATCATTTTCAGAAGTTACAAATTGGGTAAACTCACCCTGTACTGCAAACAGAGTATTTGTAGTCTTCTTGGTCTGAGATTGTTTGCAATAAAAATGTCCAACATTGCAGTAAATTTCAGATTAGAATTTTTTTTAGGTCAAGCAGTTATGAGTAAAGCAGTTAATCCACATTTGATGACAGTTTCCCTCAGAATTGTTAGAGGGATTTTTTTTTTGTGTGCATTTTGGCATTATATTGAGAAATGAAGAGTAAAAAACCCACCCTGAATTAGTCATAATTGTGAATTGTGTTTTGGCTGAAGCTTAAAATTGAACCTATGAAGTTAGTACTGGTTACTTTTACAGATTTTCTGTTCCTTTGGATGAAACTTGAAATCAAACAAAGAGCTCGTGCTAGGAGTTTTCATATTGAAAGGTAGGAATCTGGCAGCAAAACATTATTAGAGAACCATTTATGATTTTGGAAATAAGCTCCTTTAGTTGTTTTCCAGGTGCCATTGCATTTGCTCAGCTTTAAAGGCAAACACTTTCTCTTTGGATCTGTCTCGCTTGGAAGTACTTACTCATTTAAGAGAAGCAGCAAACTTTTATGTGCATAAAGTCTTGAAAGGTACAGTTTGTAACTCTGAAGTATTTTTCTCTGCTTTCCTTTTTCCATTATGTTCTCTCCACTGAAAGCTGCATCATTTCTTAATATGGTAAGGAAAATGAATGAATGAACATATCCACGTATATTATGTACATATTAATGTGAATAATATATATCCATTAATCTATCATGCTTCAGTCACTTCTTGAACCCTTTTCTTGTTTGTCTTCTGTGATGGAACATCTTTGTGAGACAGAGACTGTGCCTCTCAGCTTATGGCTCTGTGTGCACAGTAAGTGCACAGTCAATAAAAGGAATGAAAATAGATTGTTTAATTGTTTCATGGATGGGTTAGTTTAGAAGTGGGCATACGCTAAAATTCAGTGCTCATGCAATCATTCCTCTAAGTGTGAGGAACCCTGTGGGCTTACTGAGGTTGTGGATAACTTCCTACCAGGAGAAAGATATTCTTTGAGTGGAGTAGTCAGCTCGTTGATTTTACAGAATGCTGTGCAGTGTGTTAAGCAGTAAACATCCCATAGAAGTTTCATTAGTTTCTTCTCCATGGTTTCAGATATGTCTTATTCTGTTTGTTGTTTACAGCACAAGTCAGTGTTTCTCAAACTGATCTGTCTTGGGCCCCTCTAAAAGCAACTTTACCATTTGTAGCCCCCTTCCTTCCCAGTCACAATCACCACTCCTGCACCTGTCTTGGCATTGCTTTTTTTTCCCCCTTCCCAAACACCTCGTCTTTTCTCGGAATTCTCCTGCCAGGGGTCATGTCCCGCAGTTAAAAGAACAGTGCTTTAACTACAGACTTTTGGCTTTTGTCCATATATCCTTAGACCAGCACATTTCGGTATTGTTTGTGGGAAATGGGCTTTGTTTGAAAATATTTATTCTGTTAACTTCTGGGCCCTTTTTGCTTGTTTTTGGAAGGCTTTTAATTTACCAAACATTATTTGCACAAGAATGTTGGAAAAAATAAACTCTGTCAGTGCAAACAATAGACAACTTCTTAGGCAAACTTTCAAATTGCATGAGAGAAATCAGAGTTGGTACTGCCCATTCTGTGCCACGCTTTGCTGCATTAAATTCCTGAGTTTGACTCGGAGATTTAAGATTTTCATGGTAGGTGGTGAACAGTATAGATTAAACTTGCTTCTTTTGTTGTTAAGTTGTGCTCCTGTTTAGGGAACTGCCTGTTCCTTAAAGAAACCAGTTCACATAATTCCAGTGAGCAGCTGTGTGGAGCCGTGTTGTATCTGAAGAGTTGTGCTGCAAATACTTCTTGTACTATTTCTCCTTAAAATGGTTTCTCACTTCTCTGTCAGACAAACTAATGTGTAGGACAACCTTCCACGCTGCCTTTTGTAAATAGACACCAAACCAGGCAGGAATGGGGCTCAGTGAAAAGGCATTTTTACTGGTTTGGTTTGGTTGGTTTTCTGTTTTCTTTTGTTCAGATGGGATACGCTGTGGCTCGTGCTCTTCAGCCAGTGTGTTTCACCTCAAAAATCCCCAAAGACCCCATGAAATGAGTATCCATGAATACCTTTCAGGACCACCTCCTTCTCTGGTGGGATTTAAGCCAGCAGCTGTTCAATTCAATATCCTTTCTTGATAAGAGAACCTTGAGAATACCATATCTATTTGAAGTGGCAGAAGGATTGTTCAGACAAAATATAATTACAAAATCTGTGAGGTCAACCATAAAACCATGGATAATGTCATTGAGATATTTAATGATCACAAAAGGTCAGGACAACTCAAGGGGAGTGTGAGTTCCTTGTGTTTGGTTTAGGAAAAGAAGTATTACATGTTACTCTTCCAAGTAAGTTTTATCTCACGGATTCTTACTTAAAATGGCTTTTTTTTGCTGTACCTGGATTATAACTCACTTTGCAATGTGATATTACATAATTTAATATCTCACTCTGGGGCATCTATACAGTCCTGGTTTTGAATTTCTTACTTAAAAGGTTTTGACTGTTGGTTAAATCAGTTAGGACATTTTTAAAAAAGGGCTAGTGTGGATGCTTCATAATGTATTTCCAAGTCATAGGGCTCAAATTGGGGTAAAAAGCTGTATTCTGGGAGATGGAGAAGGAATATGCTAGATTTGAACATGCTTGACAGTTCTGGAACAAAGGGATGTGTATTGTGCCTGCCTCCAGTCACCAGGCATCTACTCCCTGGAAGGCTGAGCTGTGCTGAGAAAATCAAAGCTTAAAGAATGCTCACATGAAATGAGGGTTCTTCCAGATCAGAGGAAGGGCCTGATTGATCTACCAGACAACCTAAAGAGCAATTGTGTACAAGTAATGTGCTACCACCTGGAGGTCGACCATTGAATTTTGACAGGCAACATGGAAGAAAAACTGGGATCTTTGTACATGACAGGCTGTTGTTGGCAAGGATGTGTTAGGGAAGAACCAGGTAACCAGCTCCTATGACAGGATAATCAGGGATTTTGGGCCCCTCTCTACAAGAAAAGGTGCTGGAGTGTGTCCAGAGAAGGACAAGGAAGCTGCTGGAGGGGCTGGAGCACAAGTCTGATGAGGAGAAGCTGAGGGAGCGGGGGGTGTTTAACCTTCAGAAAAGGAGGCTCGGGGGGACCGTATCACTCTAACATCTGACAGGAGATTGTAGCCAGGTGGGGTCAGTCTCTTCTCCCAGGTAACGAGTGACAGGACAAGAGGAAACAGCCTCAAGTTAAGCCAGGGAAGGTTTTGTTTGGGTATTAGGGAAAACTTCTAAACCAGAAGAGTTGTCAGTCATTGGCCCTGGTCAGTGGTGGAGTCACCATCCCTGGAGGTGTTTAAAAGCCGGGGAGTTGTGGCCTGAGGGGCCTGGGTTAGTGGTAGCTTGGCAGTGCTGGGTTGGTGGTTGGACTCAGGGATCCAAAAGTATTTTCCAACCTAAATGCTTCTGTTATTCTATGATGTTCCTTCATGCTCAAAAGTGATGGTTTTAATTCCCAGCCAATACATAATTTACAATGCAGGAAAAGCAGCGCTTTGTCTTTCATGTCTCAGGTCAAATTCGAGGTGCTCTGAGGACACATTCAGCTCCTCTGCAGCTGAACCTGTGTGCAGCAGCTCTAGAGATGGACCAGTGAAACACTAAATAGCCACCAACAAAAAACCAACCAAAATCTGGTAGCTTCTTGTAAATTGTGTTGCTTACATAAGAACAAGCACAAAAGATGCCAACTTAGTAAAAGAACTTAAAACCAGCCTGTTTAGAAGAGTCTAGGTTCCTCTTTAAAATATGAAATAGGCACCAAGAAGTCTGTTGCTCCTTTAATGCACTTAAATTCACTTTAAATCACTTAAGTTAAAACTTTTCAGTGTCACTGAGATGTTTTTTAAAATGCTATTCCCATAATTTTTGCATGCAATGCAGGAATGTATATATGTATATATAAAGGTAAATCTGAACAAAATGCATGGTTGCAGTTGTCAGTCACACTGAGTTTATAAGTAGTAACAGCCCATCCACCCAGGGCTTGGAATTCATTCTGCAGTCAATGGAGTACACACAATTTATATAGCAAAAATCAACATGGATTATGTATTTTGTTATGTTCTCTTAAAAGCAATTCAAAATGCAGGCATCTAAATAATACAGATAATTCATCATTTTACTGATGACTCTAGAAAGAGTAAATATTTTTACTTGGTTGAAAGCATCAATGCAGCTTTGAAACAAGAAGAGCAGATGTCAAATATAAAGCCCTTGTTTTACTGAGCAATGAGTATGATAAACATTGATTATTCATCTTGATGTTAGAGTTCAAAAACAATTGTCCCTTCAGTTTGCCTCATGGGAGTGTGAAATTAGGACCATGTGTGCATTGATTAACAACATATGAAAGATGAATCATGATTACTGTTTTGGTCTGCTGCACAGGGCTGTGCTTGAGGGGTAGTGATTTCCTACCTCCTTTACCAGATTTCTGTAATTAGTGCTAGCATCTCTCTGTGTTTCCCAGTGCTGATGTTCAAGTGGCCGCCTGACAGTAACTATTCACACACAGAAACTGGCTTTCTTGAATGAAGGAGTGTTTACTCAGAAGACAAATGTTGGAGTATATTTCAATATTATTTGTAATAAAGATTAGTCATAGAACTATTCTGAAATCACCCATCCATTTCTATCACAGTGCTATCTCTGGCAGGAATTGCCAGATGTCAAAAAAAGATGTTTCTTTCAAACATGAAATAGTATATGATCTAGGCTAAAAAGAAAGGGAAAAGTTCAATAAAATCAAACAGATTTTTCATTTCATTCAGTTGTATTTAATTTATGCCTGACAGCAGACATTAGTTAAATTTAACTTTTCTTGGAGGCACAATTAGTTCCTGTGGTTACACATTTCATTTAAGCTTTATTTCTGGATATGTAATCCTAACTTTGTTCCTCTCTGGCCTAGTAATGGGTGAAAGAGTTGCCATAAATGCATTTCATTACTGAGCTGTTACTATAAATGACGGTTGGGTATTAGAAAAATATAAACAAAATTAGAGGTTAACTTCTTGTAATAATCTTTGCCTTTTATTAATACTTGTGCTCTTTCATGGTGAAAGTGGGATGTTTAAATAAAATGAAATGCCTGTACATGCCTTGAACATGCAAACGAGCTGGTTTTTTTCAGGAGATGATGTGTATTGGTCTTATTTAGATCTGGGCCGACTTAAGATATCTTGGGATCTTAACCTTAATCATTCAGGCTGTTTATATGCACTGAGGAACAGATCCAACTCAGATCCACAGAGTTCATCTCTGTGATTTGAGGTATGTGATGTCTGATGGAAATTCTTCCTGACTTGCTTGCCCATTACAGATAGGGTTTGGGTTTTAGCTTATCATGTTTTCTGTGGAGTTCTGTGCTTTGAGCTTAGATAATGTGAGGTTTAATGTGGTTAATGCCTCCTTTGCTCCCCCAGCTTTTTGACAAATAAGGCTATTTGTAATTTAATATGTGTGCATTTCAGCTTTGATTATCTGTTCAAAGATCAGTGGTCTGGAGTTCTTCAGTAAAGATATTTTGTCTATTTTCTTTCCTATATATTTCTTCTCAGTCCATGTGTATAGGAGTATGTACACCACAGGGATTTTGTAGACAAAGCTCCAGGACACAAAGACTTGCTCTCTAGTAAAGTTCAGAATAAATTAAATTAAACAAATGTAGATTCAACAAATGTTCGTGGTTAACTAATGACAGAATCACAGAATGGTTTGGCTTGGAAGGAACCTTCAAGATCATCTACTTCCAACCCCCCTGCCATGGGCGGGGACAATTAGCTGAGAATGTAGAGCCCTGAGGCCGTAACATTAGTATTTATAGGTTTAAAGTGAGATGTTCTAAACAAGTTCTCTTAGCTATAAGCCATCTAAATAGCACAATTACTTTAATTCAAAACCAAGGGGATGCTTCCTGGAAGAATATATTTTAACCTCACAGCAGTAAGCACTTGAGGGATTAATACTGAAGTTCAGCATGATGAAATCATCTGAGTAGCTTACATGTTTTAACTTGTAACTAATATAACAATTATCTAGTTGAATAGTTTAAGGTGACCCTAATTCTCTCACTAATTACTGCAGCCTTTTTGCACCTTTTGTACACTTGGGAGCAGATTTTTGCAACTAGTAAGTCTTATGTGCTCTGTAAGTTCAGCAGAGTTTGGCTTATGTTATATCTGTTTTTTGCATCTAAATTATCCATGATTGTGGTATATTTATTTGTGATTCTGCTGTTACATATTTTGTTACATCACCATAATGCCAGTAGAAATGTAATTAAAAGAAAAGTGTTGCCTTTTTATTTTCATATAGCATATAAAAATCCTATCTAATGAATTGAAATATATGTGCTAATTTTCTGTGGAGTTTGGTAAAATTTATCTCTCAAGACTTCCTCTCTAGGGCAAAAGGAAGACAAGTATCAATTAATTTGAGGGTTAATCTCCCTTTATAAATATAAAAAGTCAGTAGTTACTTTTTTGTGATTTTTAAAATCAAATAAATCATGTCTTTATTTTGCTGTAAGTTAAATGACATTTAATAAAGTTTAGAGAAACAGAAAGTGAGTCATAATAGAACAGGTATTAATAGAAAACTTAAACTGAAAGACTCCTTCCTGTTTCAGGAAGCTTTTTTGCATAGCAGCTGGTTCAGTGCCAAGCTAAATCAAACTTAAACAAATGAAAAGCCACCTAAGAAGAAAGTGAGGTTACAAATTTAACTTGTAACAATACTAATAAGGTCTGACGTGTTTTAATCCTTTATGTTTTAATCTTTTAATCCTTTACTTTTTTTTTTTAACCTGACAACTCCTACCTTGTTTTTCTTTGTCCGTACCTGGGTCTGACTGTGGAGGGACACCCAGTGAGTGCTTGGGCATGATCCTGACAGCATCTAATTATTGCTGCAGGCCTTTTATACTGTTGATTTTTGCTGTTTGCGCTGTGGCAGTGAACTCAGATACCATTCTATGTAAATGGGTGGTATTTTTTTTAAAGCTAATGGGAAATATGATGTTATTTGCCTTTCAGGGAATGATACTGTATCATAAGAATCAGTGTTCCAGTTTTCAGCTTTGTGTCTTGTGAGGGTGATGCTACATTTTGTGTTTCAAAACAATTTCAGTGCTTTCTGAAGGGGAAGGCATTGTGTCTCTGAGGACCAAAGTTCTTTTCTGTAAGTAGAGAAGAGACAGCAGACTCATCAGCCTGGATTTCTCCCTGGCAGAGCAGTTCTCTGGTTGGTCTTCAGTTTGCAGTATCTGCTTTAATTGTATTTGATAAAAGCAAAGGGTGTCTGAGGTAGTAGAATGGGTTTCTGTAATGTTGCTCTCTTGGAACTTCTGATACTCTTTTTCGTGGCTGTGGAGTCCTTTTTGGCTGACATTCTCTTCTCCTCTCGTGCACCCTCTTTCCCCTAGAGAACCCAATTTGATTTGTCATTAAACCTTGATTAAAGGTATGGTTTTTGTACCAATACAATGCACCTAGATGGTGGAAGTTGAGAATATCATGTAATTTTCTTCCAGAAACAAGCTTCTATAATTCCCATCTACTGGGCAGGTCATACTACTTCAACCACCTGAAGTTTCATGGCTTCATGCAAATACTGTATTCAGACTCTCATTTCTCTTTGTTTTTTCTCTACAGGGGCTGTCATCAGTCACAAAGAACAATGGACTACTCAACATCACCTTTAAATATGACAGTAAGTTGAAAATCTGCACTATAGTCACAAAAATCAAGGACTCCATCACAGTTGTCAATATATAGCAACATGTCTCTTGAACTGGTTCTAAGAATGGCATAAGCTCTTCAATACTGACATAATTTTAGATCTCCTTTGGTGTTTCAGTGATAATAAAACTGTCTAGCAATTTGTAGTAGTTTCTCTTCCAGGTTGGCTGACATCATTTGCCCAGTGTTTGACTGGAACATTACAGAGAATTATTTTATTCTGTGTAAAAATGTAGTTACTGAAAGGTTCAGTACACACGAAGACATAGGAAAGGATTCTTTTGAGCTTTATACAGCATTTCTTTAATGTGTAATTTTGGGTGAAAATGGCATAAAGTGTGTCTCAAGGCAGAAGATGGGTAGTTTGTATTTGTATACAGGTAATTTATTTTAAAAATTGTCTTTGCAAGGATTAATGTTGAATATGAATATTGAAGGATATTGAATAGCATCTCTTCATTTAGTTGAATCAGTGAGAACTTTTCATTAGCTACAGTCTTTAAGGCCCAGGCCAGTGGAAAACTGCTGTCTGCATTTGCAGTGCAGACAGATGGTTTTAGAGCTGTGGCAGATGTGCTGTGTTTTGCAGCTAAACTGAGAACAAAGTAATCTCTGCCATAATACCAGTGATAAACAGGTTGCAGCAATAATACTTCAGACCTCTTCAAACATCTGCTAAATGGCTGTACCTTATTGTCGGGGGTTGTTCTAGATGTTTTGTCATCTTTCTTGTCTAGTTGTCAAAGTAGGACTGCTGACTACATTAAGAATTCATCCTTGTGTGGGCAGTTAGTTGCCATCATCAATATAAACTCAATGTACAGTCAAGGTCCTAATTTACTTTAAAACAATGTTTGTTTTAATGCCTGTGGAAGCCAATGGTGGTTTTTCCTGATTACCCAAAGAAATTATCTCAGATGCTGAATGTAGGTAAAGTTTCATCATTGAGAGCATGCATCAGGAAACCTAACAATAGTGATCTGTTCATTCTGATCGTCCTTCTGCTCCTCGATTTTTATGTGAATTTCTAAATTGGCAATCCTTCACTGTGGATTTATTTAAAATCTAATTTGATCTTAATACTTAAAATGAGCAAGATTTAAGTGTGTCAGATTGTACAAGATGTAGGTGATCACTACAAAAGAAGTGTGATTTTTTAAAAAAAAAATCTACTTAAAACTAGGAAATAATACCAGTCAGAACAGAGATCCCCACATTTAGTTAACACAATGAGTCTGTTTAAATCCCAGTATGTGTCATGTTTTTTCCATTAATTCTGGCAGCAGAAATTGTGTTTAACCAATGAGAAGTATTAATTCACAATTCTGCTGGCACTGTGTGCTTCCTGGACAAAGGAGTTATTTGAGTTCTGCAGGACTAGGAAAAGAGTTTGCTGATATGAAGACTAAAGAGCTCTTGTGGTATGGAAATACGTATTTACCTTTAATAAGCCAGCACAAAAGAGAATTTGGCATGCTGGCTGTGATTTAAAGGCTTTTATTTTGCCACATAGCAACTCTAGTGTTTTATGATGCTAAATTAGTTGGTTAGATTATTTTTTCAGGTGAAAAAGAAATGTGTATTTTTTAGTATGCCACTTGTATTCAAGTAAAAGAAGTGGTTTCCTAAAAAGTGTAATTTTTCCGTGCTATTTTCTTCTTAGAACTGTGAATCAGTGACTTGCAGTCAAACTTCAGGCGTTTTTGCTATATTCCATTTTGGCAAATTGTCATTTGACCATAAAATTCTAGTAACCAGGATCCAAAATCTTGGGCTTGCTATTAATTAGATCCAGACCTAGCAAAAACCAGTTACTTCAAACTTTCCATTGAAGGAGATCCTCTATCCTCCTAGGAGGAAGTTCATGCTGTCACTGAGTTCACTCATAGCAACCGAATTCTGCAAACAGCAGAGTCAGTACCAAGTGCCCAGCTTTTGTAAAAGGCAGTGTTGTACAGACTGTTCTATTCTTATGTCTGTGACAGTTACATAAAAGACCCCTTGCCATGGTTATTCCTAGCAAAAAGCCATTTTCTAAATCTCCTTCGCAGTTACTAATTTTTCTTTCCTTGCCTTTAAGATCACACCTCTGAATTAAATTCGAATTTCCTGTGCTGGCATGTCATAGCACTTGATTTTTCATGTTTTTTTCCTACAAGCTCTGTGTAGATGAATATATTGCATTTAAATGATCTCAGGTTTTTTGAATTAATCATCAGCCAGTAATATACAATCTGCTGATCAATTTTTTCTGGATTTTGTTGGTTTCGCTAGGTCAGAAACAGAATGTTTGTTTGTTTTTGCACACCTATTTCGTGTATACTGTGCTCCAGAACTAATGGATTCCCTGCCTGCTACTTCTCTTCCTGCCACACAATTTACTAAATATTGTAAAGCTTTAAAAGTAATAAAATTCGGGTTTGTTTTCTTGTTTTGATAGCAAAAAGACATGGTAAAGTTCAACAACAAAGTCAGGAATCTTTTGCTTATATTTTGTTTTCTTAATTAAAGCTAAAGTTTTCTATAATTAACATGTTTGTGGAGCTGTAACTGTAGGGAATGCACTGTGTTTTGTGAGGATAACAAGACAAAACCAGTCTGAGTGAATCCAGTGGCAGTTAAGTGGTCTGCAGGGATGTGGCTGCAGAATGGGCGGCAGAGAGGAGATGGATTTAGGCAGTAGGTTCTTCGTGGTCAGGATCAAGCAGTATTGTGGTTTAAAAGCACTTCTTGAGCAGTTCTCAAGCTTCACATGGTTTATTGTTCTCATATGTGCCTGATCATTGACCAACATTCTCTTGCTCTGAGCACTGTACATGAACAAAATTAATGTCAGTCTTCACATTCCTTTGAACAACTACAAGGAAAAGTTGTTCTCTTTTGGGAGTCCCAACAAATCATGTGGTACAGGTTACACTGGTGGTATAAACTGGTAATTTCCTTGGGAGTCTTGTGAACTATGGGTTGGGAACCAGTGAAAGTGGTTGTGCTCAATGATTTGTGAAGTTTTGTGGGTTTTTGTGTCTTGAGACAAAAACTTCATCTAGATTTGCTGGATAGTCCTTACAGAAAATAATGCACTGGTACTTTTACTTTGCTCAGTCTTGAAGACATGTTAGGGAATTTCTGTCAGCTAGAACATTTTTCTTACAGTGTTTATTTGTCCATATTTTTAGACTGCACTCCTTACATGAATTCAGTGGGAAGACACGTGATTGGAGACGTGCAGAACATCACCATCAGTCAGTTTGCATGCCAGGAGCAGGTGGCTGTGATGATCCTTTGGACAGCAAATGCCATTGGTAAGTTCTAGAGGGAAATGGACTCATTGATGGTGGGTTTGGTAATAACTTCCTGCTTATAGGTATTAAGTCAAATAATTTAATTATGCTTGGAATCACTGACGCAAACTGCCTAAGAAGAAAGGAGTTCTTAACATCTTTGCAAAGCTTCTGTTTTTTCTGACTTGCTTCAAAAACACCCCTAAAACTAGGATGTTCTCTGCAGCCATAGGCTGCTTTTACTATCCCAGTTTATTGAATTCCTATTCTTCAGAACTGTACAAACGTCCCTGGTTTCATTTTCTGCCCTTAGGCTTTGATGCATTTCAGTGGCATTGATTGAGTTTAATTCCTGATACACTTAAAGGCTCTTTAAGATGCAGTTTGTCTTACAGGTGGAAAACATTATGTAATCACAGCTATACAAACTTTAATGTGTTTCCTTGCCAGGTCTGGTCATTAAGAGTATTCCTCAATTACTTCAGTGTCACTGGAAGTACCTTGTTGCTCACTAGAGCAGTAGTGTCCAAAATTGAGGATGTGCAGAAAGCCATTTCCACTGAGAAACTTATTCCTGGGCCTTAAAAGAATATGTGAAAATTCCACTGAATTCTGCAGAACTGTGCAGTTGAAAGCATTTGGTAATCTTCAGCTGCAGACTGGATGGATCAAACATCCATGGGAAACAAAGCCTGGTGTTCTTCTTTGTAATCATCAGAGGTTAATCCTTTGGGAAGTGTGAGGACAGAACTGCAGTTCAGACAGCTCGGGTAACATGGGAACTGAACACCTTCTCTTTCAGGGTCTTCATGTAAGGACAAATAGTGCTTTTGTTCCATAGAATAATAAGAACACGTTTGGCAATGCTTTATCTTCTACAAAATAATAAAACATTAATCAAAACACACAAACCTGTGAAAACTAGTGAACCAGAGGAGGTGGTGGAAAATGTGAAAATGACATTTGGGATTTTATTTTTTGGTTTGACAAGCATAGCATAAACTGAAATGAGTCCTTTTTGATTTATGTAGCATTTAGCTTACAAAAGCTGTGTGTGTGTCATTGATAAATGTGTGTAATGCTGTTGAGGAGATGTAATTAGATGGAGGTAGTGAGAGTTAAAGAGCTGAGCCTTTGATACCTGAGCCACAAAACTGTCACAGGGTAACACTGCCATTTTCCTGGGATATTCACATCACTGTGACTCAGTTTAGTCATGTAATGAAGTAATTCTGTGATGAGAACATTGTAAAGACACTGTGCTGAGATAAGTTGTATTAGAGTAACTTGAACAAAATGGGTGTAGTTCTGGCAGCAGTTATAAATAACTGGAAGTATACATGCACTGGAATAAATTCCATTCCATTTAAGTCAAGTTTTCTGTTATCCCTTACTGTACTAGAACTAAAGAAGTTGTAACGATTGTTATAATTTTAATCTGGTAATCTCAGAGATGATAGTAAAATTTATAAAGGAATATTTCTATAATTTGCCAGCAAAATATTGTATTTGATTGCTAGTAATGGAAATGTGACGTTACTATAGGGTATTTCTGAAGGTGAAGAAGGTACTTGTAACTTCTATTGCAGTGGTAATTTGGAAGCCCCAGATGAGACATGGGCCCCTCTGTTCTAAGCATTACACAAGTATGTAGTAATTGCAGCTTTTGCCAAGGACTGAATTGTAGGTAGGCAGGACAGAATGTGCAGAACTGACATACAACAACAACAGGTATTAAATAGAAACATACTTTGTATGACTGATAAGTTTTATTTTTAAAGGCAGATGAAATACAAATTACATAAAATACCACATTTTGCATTTTGAAATACTGATCTTCTGTTTGAATGCTCTGCTGTTTGTAGGGATTGAATACCTGAAGGGATTTCGAGTAATACTTGAGGAGTTAAAATCAGAAGGAAGACAATGCCAGCAGATGGTTTTGAAAGATCCAAAGCAGCTCAGCCCCAATTTTAAACGAACAGTAAGTGCTTTGTTTCAATAAGAGTTTCAGTGTTGTTTGACTGTGTGAGTAGTCTTCTAAAGTGTTTATCATCCTAGAACGGTTTGGGTCATTAAAGGTCATCCAGTTCCAACCCCTCTGCCATGGGCAGGGACACCTCCCACTACCACAAGTTGATCCAAGCCCCATCCAGCCTGGTCTGGAACACTTGGAGGGATGGGGCAGCCACAGCTTCTGTGGGCATCCTGTGCCAGGGCCTCACTTCCTTCACACGGAGGAATTGCTTCCCAATATCCCATCTAACCCTACCCTCTTTCAGTTTGAAGCCGTTCCCCCTCGTCCTATTGCTCCATGCCCTTGTCAAAAAGTTGGTTGGTTCCTGGAAGTATTATTGGTGAAATTAATGATGGTTGTTGCTTTAGAGACAGATCTTGTCCCTTTCGATAGAAGCTTCCCTGAGGCTGGGAACTCTCATTTTGGTGACTCTGGAGTACAGATGCTCATCTGTAATAGTCTACATCCAACTGTGTATTGAGATTCCTCTTGTCAGATTGGAATAGAGGGGTAGATAAAGGATTCTTAATGTATTAATTTGAGCCTTTGATTGCAAAACTGTGGGCTTGTTTTGTAAAATACTTTCAGTATTTCAACTAGTACATCAACTATAATAGTTGATTTTAAAATATGTTGCAATCTTGTCTTTTTTCTAGGGAATGGAGTCCCAGCCCTTTGTAAATTTGAAGTTTGAAACAGATTACTTTGTAAAGATTGTTCCTTTTCCTTCCATTAAAAATGAAAGTAATTATCATCCATTTTTCTTCCGAACTAGATGTAAGTATTGCATATAATATAATATTGCATATCATCTCTTCGGTGGGCCTCCCCTCTCCCTGGCGTTTTCCCAACAAAAGAATGTAGTGGATGACGATGTTGGATGAGTCTGGGATAAGTAGTTATTGACACTGTCTTGGAAGGAAGATCTGGGTGTTAAGCAGAAAGAATTTGCATGCCATAGATAAATCTGTGGTGTGCGATCATATGTGTTAGGCAGCAACCAGAAGAAAAGTCTCAGGTAGGCCTGAGATTATCTCAGGTTTGCCTAGAGTAGGATTGTTCCTGTGGTTCTCAGGATCATTTAACTCAGGGAGATGGTTTGCTCCTCTCTGGACATTGTGAAGAAGGGCAGGTTGTTTTTCGCTTTTGAGATTACAATTTAAAAACAGTTGTCTAGAGACAGATGTAGAGGAGGACATCTACAATTAGATTGCAGCAGATCAAGTTGAATTTTTTGAAATTACATAGCAATTTTCAGTGGAGGAAGAAACTTGAGGGAGAAGAATTTTGAATGAGCTCATCAGAGCTTCACACAGTATGGTGATATTTGTCCTGCTAAGGGGAGGTTTTTCCCTATAACACTTTCTTAAGGTATTTTAAAGTCCGCCTGTTAGTGCAGAGCCCTGTACCATTGGTAGTAGTGCTCAGCATACTTACTTACTCTGAGTAAATGTATCTAAGACTAGTTGTAACTTTCTCTCCTGACATGGTGTGCCTGGTGTTATCCCTTTTGTCTCACTAAGAAATGTGATATTCAAATTAATTGATCTCTGTTTCGCATATAAAGATGAGAAGAGACTTGAAATCATAGCAAAGAAGTTAAGTTTGCAAAATGTATTTAGTCTGGGAAAGAAGCGGGGAGTATTGAAAATGATGAACTCCCTACTTTTACTTTTGTTCTTTTTCTGTTTAAATAGCATAGCAGTTTGATACTGCATAATTAATAATTTTTCTTTATATTTGTAGCGTGTGAATTGTTGCTACAGCCAGAAAACCTTGTCTGCAAACCCTGTAAGTAAAATGTAATACTTAATATATTAAACTTTACAAAAAGTTACTGTACTATAAGGGTCATTTTGTGATTCATGAATATCTCCTCTGACAGACTGGAAGCCAAGGAATGTGAATGTTACCCAGCAAGGTTTTAACATGCAAGTGTCCTTTGATCATGCACCTCACAACTTTGGGTTTAGGTACTACTTTCTTCACTACAAACTTAAGCATGAAGGGCCATTTAAACAAAAGACCTGCAAACAGGTACGTAGCTGCATTCTGAAGCTCTTAAAAGCACAAAACCTATTAACATGAGGTGTTCTAAGGTCTTCTAGAAGCTTTAAAAACTTAATATAAAATAGTATCTGTTTCAAAATTGTAAAACTATTTGGAAGTATTTATGTAAGTAACAGTTGTGCTGTGATAGCACTCATCGGTCAAAACCAGGCTTGAGGGCTCCGTTGGACCTGGATAACACAAGTTAGTTCTGCAGGCAGAGGATTGTGTCATTGAATGGGCAGACTTAGTTTTGCTGGTTTGAAGTGTGCTAATTCAAGAGTGCACTGCCTGTTTCTAAATCAATGTGAATTCTTTATTAGGTTTTAAAAGTATGTGAATGGCTTGCAAAGTATTTTTTTCTCTGATGTAGGAGCAGAACACGGACACTACAAGTTGTGTTCTTCAGAACGTGTCTCCAGGGGATTATATAATTGAGGTAATATTTCTGAATATTCTTTTGTACGACACCTAAGTGAGCATGTTAATGGGAAAATGGAGTAAAATTAAAATATTTCAAATCACACTGGTAGAATTGAACTTTAGGCATCCCTGCTGAAGTAACTTGGGCAAGTAAATTTTCTAAAATGTTCTTGACCTTTCCATAGCTTTGCTTCCCTGAGTGCACAGCACTTTCATCTGTGCCTTAAATTGAAGTTGAGGGCCTGCATAATTCCTGGACTTTGATTTTTATTTTTGTTAATTGGAATTCTGTTGCTTGGTTAATTTTTATTATACTAGTTTGTGCTGCTCTTTAGTTTTAATTATTTGAACAGTAGCTTTCTTCACATTTGGTCATAAGAGCTGTTACAGTTATTTTACATATTTACATATTTACAGAAAATAATAAAAATTAATTTTTTACTTTTCCAAGCTGGTTGATGACACTAATACAACAAGGAAGACAATGCACTATGCTCTAAAACCAGGTATGAGTTCTGTTTTTTAAACAATATACTATATTAAACATATTAATTTAGATTCAGTTTTAGTTATGTTGGAAATAAGTGTCTTTTTGACCTCTGTTTGCCATAAGCTAGACTACTGAGGTAATTGTGCTGTGATTTTTTTGACCTAATGAAAAAAGAGTAGAGCTGACACTTGAGCCTACACATGTGCATCTCTGTACATTTATATTTAGTGGAGTTTAGATCAATCCATCATTGGAAATCTTTGTGGGAAAGTGGCTTTTGTTGTATGTGTGGATATGAGGAATCATGACTTTAATTGCATAGAAGTAACAGTGCAGTAGTGGGGAACAGTGTAATGAAACTGTGGGAGCAGCCTAAATACATCACCTGTGTCCTTCAGCCCTGGTACCAAACCGAACGGGCTGGAGAACCTGTCAGGTGGATGCTTCACATGCCTGTGGGTCAGACCTGGTTTTGAGGAGCTAAACAGGGATTTCAGAGTGAAACTGCAGCCTCAAAACAGCCACAGATGGAGGCAGTGGGTAAAATGCACTGCAATGCACGTTGCTGAGGGCGATCTCTGCAGGAAGGCAGTTCTTTCTAAGTGGCAAGTTCAGCACCCTGGAACCAAAACATGTCAGGTCCGAATGACCACTGCATATCTCATCAAAACTACACCTGACACAGGGTTGTTCTCCTGGGGCTGGTGTGAGTTGCAGCTCTTGTTACTTGTGTGAGTCACTGATGCTGTGGCAGTGGGGCAACCACCTATAAAACCTAATTTGAAATGGAGTAGAACATGATGTTTGGGCCTACTGTATCTGCAAGAATTACCTGATAATAGAGAACTGCAGCAGTTTTGCACTCCTCGTGTGAAGATTTGTTCACATAATTGTAATACAGCATGTTTGCATGTGGCTAATTCTGCTTTCTTTTTCCAGTGCACTCCCCGTGGGCTGGCCCCATCAGAGCCATTGCCATCACAGTCCCTTTGGTTGTGATCTCTGCATTTGCCACGCTCTTCACAGTGATGTGCCGCAAGAAACAGCAAGGTAGGAGGGTTTATTCAGTCCAAAGTGCCATTTAAAGATAGGCTTTTGCAACTAAAAGAGTCTTAATTGGTAGGTTAACTCCAGAAATACCTTTATTTGAACAGCTTTCTTTTCTCTTTCTCTGTCCTTCCTCCCCTCAGCTTTTTTGTGTATTGAAACCTGTAGCAAATTCTTACTCGGTGCTTGATGGTAATTAGTTGTCTAGACAGTGTTGTATCACAGATCAAGGCTTCACTGTAGAAAGAGGAGAACAAAACAGATACTGGAAAATATTTTTTATTTCACATTTCTTTTTATTTTAGAAAGTGCTATGTGACCATGTAGATTACAAATAGATTTGTGAATAGATATGTTTTAAACATTCCCTTATTTTACTCAGAAATATCTAATTCATATTTAGTTTAAGTCAGAAGGAAAATAAAGTCGTGTGATGCCAGTACCATTCACAGTGCTGTCTGGAATACTATCTACAGTTACTATTCCAGATTTGCTCACTTTCCTGGAAGTTGCATTTGCCTTTCATTTTTGCCATCTACCTAAATTTACTCTAAGCCCTGCTTGCAGATGTTTTTCTAACTTAGATTCCATCCCTCCTTGCTGACTTCTCCTCTGTATCCAGGAGCTGGCAAGCAAGACTCAATACATTTAAATGTTAAAAATCCCTTGGCTTTTTATATAGAATTTGGAGAATCATGTGGTTTCATGAATAATGGAAAAAGAGATTACTTCTCCAAATCTCACATATCTGTGTTATCCACCTGAATTTTGGCACTGAGATATACTGCAAGTGCTGTATGCCAGCTGGGTTAAATCCTTTTACCTTCTGGTCTCCTGTAGTTATCCCTTTGCTCACAGCTAGCACAGTTCCAACAAAAATCCCAGACAAATCACTGAGGATTTGTCTACAGAGAGAGTTGTTCCAGAATAGTTATTCCTGATGCATTGTTCTGAATTGAATCCCTAGAAGGATATTTGTATTTTGAAATACTCATGCTGTATCCCAAATTAGCTTAATCAGCTGTAGAACTAGATTGAATTAGTCTGGCATTAGGCCAGATGTTGATGTTCCAGCATAAAAGCATCTATGCAAGGAAGGAAACACTGATAGCTATTTTGATTTAAATTAATCATATCTTAATTCAAATTAATGTCAAATTAATGTCCAAACACGGGTGTATATAAATACACTAGAGAGCTCCTGTATGATATCCTGAAGGGGTCTGTGGACCTGGAGTTTATTATTCTTACCTGGCTTATGTTGTGGTTTGGGGTTTTTATAACAAGAGACTTTGTTAGACAGGAAACTCTTGAAGATGATACATCTTTTAGGCTTGTAATATTTGAACAGAGATTTGAAGACTGTTGAAGCTGGATGAAGGTGAAACAGCCTCATTCTATCTGTAAAAGAAACCTTCCTTGTGTTTTCTCGGTTGGACAGAAATAACTGCACATTTAACTTCAAAAGTGTATTCCACATGCAGCAACTCTTCAGCTGGATAAATAGAGTGTGTGCAACTTTTCTTTTTCAGGATGGAGAGGAAAATCTTCAGAAAAAAACCAACATTACTGTATGCATTAGTAAAGAGCCTACAAAAGTAATAAAAACCTAAAACAAAATCAAGTTTTATAGTGTGGACTCTCTTTTCTCTTCCAATTTAGAAAATATATATTCCCATCTAGATGAGGAGAGCTCAGAATCTTCAGCATATGCTGCAGGTCTCCATGTGGAAAGACTCCGTCCCCGGCCAAAAGTGTTCATCTGCTATTCCAGTAAAGATTGCCAGAAACACATTAATGTCATCCAGTGCTTTGCTTATTTTCTTCAGGACTTTTGTGGCTGTGAGGTAAACTCAACGTTTCATATGTAAACAACTTTTCCTTGATTAAGGCAGCACTCCCAATATTCTGTGCTTGAAAAGTAGGTATTTCAATCCCTTCTTTCCACAGAGATAACTTTTGTTATTTTTTCTAAATATTGGCTGTATAAATTTTCTTTACTTGGGGAAATGAACAGATCTTATCCAGTGTAAAAAAATAAACAACAAAAACAAACAAACAAACCCAAAATAACCCAAACCAACAGAATAGTGGAAGATCATGATTCCAGGACTTTCATTCAGCTGTGTTTAGCTTGCTTTGAATTAAGTGCTTTTTCTGTTCAGTAGGTCTTTCATCTTTATAGCCAGCAGCCACAAAGAGGTGGTGTTGTCTTCCTAATATACTTTGGTATTCCTAAAACATGTTTTGTATTGTAATTTAAAAGTTTAATCTATCAAGACTTCTACTCCTAGAGCAAAAAATGCATTATTAGGATTACTTGTTGACAGTATGTACTTACTAATTGATTTTTATTTTTTTACTTCCCTTCTGTTCCATTAATATTGTAAAACCAGCAACTCTTTTTTTTCTTGTTTTCCTTTGAAAGCTATGAGAGAGACATTCAAATTGCTACTTTGAATGAGGAGGCTTAGAATCTCATACTGCTTTCTAAGATAGAGTCAATATGTGGCATGTTTTTCAGTTTCCAGCTGGAAAAAGGCAGGACAATCGTTGGTCTTTTTGTGCTGCGTTTTTCCTCCCACCCCTGGGATGTGAACGGGATGAGCTGGAGCTGGGTTTCATTACAGCAGCTCTGCTCTCTGGTGACCAAACACAGAAACGCAACTGAGACCTCACGTTTTTGGTGGGGATGGTCACAACTTTTTCATCTGTTTAAAACAGTTCAGGATAAAGTGTTTCATAAGTAACTTACTTGAAACCCCTTTTAGAGATGTACTTTAGCCCTGCTGCACTGTTCCTCTTTGGAATAGTGTTGAGGTGAGCTCTTACGGCTCTAAGTAAGTACCATGGAATACATGGTCTGGGGCATCACTTAAAATTTATATAACGAAATATTGATAGCATCTATGTACAGAAATAATATATTCTGCTAATAAAACTGTGGAGTTTAATACAAACAGTGATGCTCAGTGCATCAAAAGAGTTGCACAAGTATTTTTCGTACGGAATTGCAATGTTTTCTCATAAAGGATAAAACCAGTGGCATGTGATAGCCATTTAAAATAATAACTAGTCCATAATAAAAAGCCTTTCTCACAGATAGCAGGTCACACAGGATTTTGAAAAACAGAAAAAAAACCAGACACAAAACTACCTGCATCTCCCAAGCAGCAGTAAAATGACTCTTCTTCCCCAGGCATAGAATTGAGTTGTCTGTTGGGAAGGAACTGACAATGATCATCCAGTCCAGCTGACTGAGCACTTCAGGCAGGATCACTTTCTTCCTGTAGCCAGCAGTGTGGTAGCAGTTTTCAGGAGTCCTTGTGTTCTGGGCATCCACCTGCTCTGTCTTCTGATGGGGCAAAGTTTTCCACTCTGCTATGGGTGATACAGCAGAGCAAAAATTTTTGTTCTCTGGAAGAATGCTTCAAAGAGGATTTTAAAAGTGGTTTTGATATGTGTCTATTATGGAAGTTTTTTGCATCTATTTTTTTTTTCTTATCCTCCTACTCCTTTCTACTGTGAGATAAAGCATTGTATCCTCATTTTGATTCCTTATCCACACCAGCATTTCAGATCATGTAGAATGGTCAGAGAGCTTGACAAAGTACAAAATAAAGTGACTCTTAGGATAAAATTTTCCGAGCTTTCTCATCAGATAAAACTGCTGCTGTTTTGCATTCTAACTGGAAGGACTTGATATTATAGGCACAAATTATTTTTCTATCTAGATATGAAAATTCTTGGCATCACACTTCATTAATATGCAAGGATGATAAGTGAATATGACACTTAGGGGCACGGTTTAATGGTAGATTTGGCAGTGCTGGGTGAATGGTTGGACTTGATCTTAAAGGTCTTTTTCAATGTAAACAATTCCATGATTCTGTTACTTCCGTTACATTCAGCACATTATGGACCCAGACATACAATGGTAAATTGTTTGAGGCAAGCACAATTGTTTCTTGTGGGTTGATGATATCAAATGTAATTCCATAAGTAAATTGTAATTTACTTGATGCAGCTGCATTTTCTATGTTCTTTTTATTCCCCAAGAAGTACTGCTCTGTATCAAATCCATAGTGCTTTTTTTTTTTTAAAGGAACTACTTGGGTTTATGTACATAAAAGTTTATATCAACCAGATTTTTTTTCTTTTCCAGGTGGCTTTAGATTTGTGGGACGATCTAAAAAACTGTAAAGAAGATCAGAAGGAGTGGCTTATTAAAAAAATAAATGAGTCTCAGTTTATCATCATTGTGTGTTCCAAAGGAATGAAATACTTTGTTGAGAAAAAGAACTGGAAGCACAGAGGAGTCACCAAAGATGCAGGAAAAGGAGAACTCTTTCTCTTTGCTGTGTTGACTGTTGCAGAGAAGCTTCGTCAGGCAAAGCAGAATTCAGCTGACCTTTGCAAGTTCATTGCAGTCTACTTTGATTACTCCTGTGAGGGAGACATCCCTGCTATTCTGGATCTAAGCACAAAGTACAAACTCATGGACAATCTCCCCCAGCTCTACTCACACTTACACTCCAGAGATCTTAGTGTACAGGATTCAGATGTGTTTCCTGTTAACATTAGTAAAAGGAATTATTTCAGGAGCAAATCTGGGAGGTCCCTTTATGTTGCTATTTGCAATATGCATCAGTTCATTGATCAGGAACCAGATTGGTTTGAGAAACAATTTATTCCCTTTCCTCCACCTTCTTTACACTACTTGGAGCCTGTCATGGAAAAATTTGATTCAGGCTTGGTTTTAAATGACTTGGTGAATAAACAGGTAATGGATGGTGATTTTTACCAGAAAACAGATACAAGTATTTCAGTGGGGAATTCAGACTCTCACTGTGTAATTCAGCACTTAAACCTTGGAGAAGATATAGAAGCTCAGGACATTCAAGGTGGTGGCAGCTCTGTCCTTCAGCCATTGTTACATGTTGTTAAAGCTTCAAATCTGAAAGACATGCCTCGAGATTCTGGAATCTATGATTCATCCGTTCCTTCATCTGAATTATCTTTACCTTTAATGGAAGGACTATTGACAGACCAAATGGAGACATCTTCCATTACAGGAAGTGTTTCATCATCATCAGGTTTAGGTAAGATACAGCAGTGTTTCAAAACTTATATTCAGTTACTGTGCATATTTCTGCCATCTCCAGATAGGTAAGATAATATGTGAGGAGCCATACAGAAGGCTGCAGAGAAAGGTAAGCGTTGTATAAAGATGGTAGAACAGGTACAGCAACTTTGGAAAAATGAATCTTTTTCTAAACTTACAGTATGTGGAGGAAATCTTAGCTAGGTAAGATTTCAATAAAATTCTATTAATAGGTCACTACTCATTAACTGACCTATTCTTTGAGAGATAGCTCCTTTCTTCCTTCCAGGGACTCCTTGGCAGCTGGGATTTCAGCTGACAGCTGTGTGGTATAAGCAAGAGGGTGATACGGTGAAGCATTCTCACAGACAGCCATAAATCTAAACCTGACATCCTATTTTGCTCCAGCACATACTGGATCCTTTAGGGGTATTGTCTGTACTGGGGTTAACTCAGGTTTGAATGACATCAGGCTTCTGACAAATGAACAAATGGGTTTCAGTGGAGGAATTAAAGTGCTTGGAAGACACTCCAGAATAGATACCCAGCTTAGATGCCTCCAGTTAGAAGGTGTAAATTTTGCCTCAGGCCATATTAAAAACTGGTCTGACCTTACTAGTTACAGGATATTGAACTAGCATCACAACTGCATCAGTGTGGAATGTTCCAGCAGTTGTATTGATATGATAAAACTGCTCTTCGCTGAGATTTTCTATAAGCAGCTACAACAGGTGAATATGGCATTTTGATGGTAGTATGCTGTTCTGCTTTCTGGAATGAGTGTTGACAGTGAGTTAACTAGACTTTTCTCTTGGCTAAATTAATTTTCTAATATTATTGAGATAATTCATAACTAATGTTTGATTAGGCCAGAATTTTCTTGGAGGAAGAGAACACAAATGCTGATTTACAGATACAGCACCTGTATTTATCAGGTAGATAGTCAGTAGGACTAAATAGTTAAAATCTGAAAAAATCTTCAGCTGGAAAAAAATACAGATTTACTGATTTAATTAATTAAGCTACAATTACTCTGTTTTCAAAATTAAAACTATGTTTTTTAGTTTCCTACCATTTTCTTTAGCCTTTTCTCACATTTGTGGGAGAAATTACAGATGATCTCTAACGGTTCTAGTGAAAGTAGGATGCTCGCTTAAAATGTATGGCCTCCCTGTAAGAATGCTTTCCCAGTGTCCCCCTCCTGATTCAATTACTGAGCTGTCATCTGGGTATCCCAGCTGCAAGGAGGCACTGGAAGAAAGAGGCAGTCTTCCCAGTAATTAATTCTCAAGTCACATAGCCCCTTGTTAACATGCTTCAGCTGGAGAGGTTAAATGTTAGAGCTCTTGCTGGTAGAGTTGGATTTGATGTTCCAGTGTCTTAAGAAACCACAATAATTTCTGCCGTTGTCCCATTTACTGTCCTCATCCAAAAGCACCACCCTGACTGACTCTCCCCCAAGCCTCCCTCACCCAAACCACAGTCCTAGTGAGGTACAGGGTACAAAGGAGACAGTATCTGGAACTGAGTATCATCTTCCTTTTAAAGTGCAACTCATTAAATTTCTTTAGTGTCCCAGACGTACAAAACATCTATAGCCCTAATACTTATATGCCTGATAATGAGAGGATTAAATAGAATTTTTTAACTTCTATTGTTCTGAGAGATGGACATGTCCAAATTATTACTCTGAATTCACACTACATTTTGGTTTTTTACTTATTTTTTACCCATTACTTGGTCAGAATAGATGTGAATAGCTCTGACCTTTAGCATCTCAAAGTAGATCTTTCCTTTCTTCCTTAAGGGACAGTTTGATATAATATTTTGAATTAAAATCCTAAATCACATAATTTGTAATCCTTTCTGTCATTCAGTGCAGACTATTGATCTGCAAAGAAAAGATTGTCAAAGAGATCACCATGCTTGGCATGCTCAGTGGAAGTTCAAACCAGTTTAATTTTGAGGAAGTACCAACAACCAGACCTTCACTAGGTCCGTTCACTAATAAGGTGTCATGATCCGCTCACATAAAGCGGGTATTGTGATGGTTCGTTAACCGGGATTTGAGGCTGGGGGGGGGCGGGGGCGCAAGGTGAAACGGGTTTCCGATAGTACCAGTTAGTTACTACCTTACTCAACTTCTCGAGGGGCAACCCATCCATTAAATCCTGGGGGACCCCTTTCTTGATACCTACTGACCACCAGTGCTGATGGGTGTGGGTCTGTTTTTTATTCTCTGGGTCCTCGCTATGAGGGGCTACCACGTTTCTAACACCTCTCGTTTTTTCTGGTCTGGCCTCTGGGGTTCTTATGTGTCCATATTTTCTACTGTAGTTAATCAAATCTTCTGCAACCTCACTCCATGTGCAAATTTTATAATCACTGGCAGGTGAATTCGAGTATAAACCTGACGGTTGGGAGGGGGTTGAGTACGGGGTGAGACCGGGATCGGTAGATCCAGATCGATCACTCAGGTTTCCCAGGAATCTTTCTAGCCTTTCTACTGGACCCATAGCCGCTATGGTTTTCTGAAGGACAATTGCTGTGGGCTTGAGTGATTCTGGGAGGCCTCAAATTAAAGGGGTCATCATCTCAGGCTTTACAGGTAATTGCATAGGAGATTCACAACCAGGAATTAATTTTCTTTCATGTATCATTTGCAGGCAAGCAGCTTTGTGGATGCTTTCTAAAAGCTGGTCGGGGGTACCAACTATAGCTAAAGGGTCTCCCCTTTCTAGAGGGTTGAGTCTCCCAGCCCAAAAAGCTGCACGCTGAGTTAGGGACCGTGTTGCACACTTGTCCCCTGTTGTTAAGAAAACTCCATGCCCCCAGTATCCACTGGCTTCCTGGTCAGTTAGCTGAATTTGATCTCCCCCATTAAAGGACAATCGGAAGACATATTCTGTTTCAGATTCGTGAGGAAGCCGCCCATATTCCTTTTTCAATTTAACTAATTCAGTAGCAGTGAGTGGTATTTGTTTGGTGGTAATATGCAGGTCAGTGTCCTCGTCATCAAGATAAAAGTATTCTGTTTTAGTTAAGGGTCTCATACGAGGACAGCAATTTTCTCCACAGTTTTTTACCAGGGTTAAATCTTTTTAGGGGTGTATTTGGTTAATGTGAGGAGTTTCCTTTTTCTCTGTCTCCTCTGGTAAGTCAGCATTTTTTGAATTTTTAAAATATTCCTCTTTTAAGGCAGCCCGCAGCAAATGAATTTAATTTCTGTCCTCATCTAATTGTTTCAGCAAAATTTCCACCAGGTTTTGAAGAGAATCTATGATTGCTTTCTCTTCACT
>VZRR01000314.1:0-124909 GCA_013398015.1 Oreocharis arfaki
GGACACTGAGCAAAATGCCGCTCCCACCACCACACAGTGGTGGTTTAGGGCATGAGCCCTATTCCCCACTTCGTAGTTACGGTGAGAACCCATAATTCCCCAGTTACCCATTTTACAAATTTTGTTGTTATTGGCCCCTGTTCTCCCCTCCCTGTTTTACGTATAGGGGTTTGAATATTCATTCTCCCTTGTTAAAATGCATATGTTCCAGAAAGTTCTGTTGTACTTGACGCCCCATTGGTTCTCTAAGTTGTCAATTTGTTGTACCCTCCCTTTGTTAAATCCCATTCGTTGTTGTACTCTCTACTCCTCCCCTGTCTTTCCCTGCCATTGGTCCTCTGTGCTTCCTCTGACCCTGTCTTTCCCTGTATGAAACCTCTGTCAGCCCCCAAAATCCAGCTTTTGTTCCTGCTCCCCTCCAGCGTGGGTCCCTGTCCCCCTTGGAATAAACCACCTGGAACTGCATACAGAAGCCGTCCCTCTGCTCTTTTGTCTCGGCTGCGCTATTCTCCACCTGCCGCTCGGGCTCGCCGCAGCCCTCTGCGCCTTTTGGGTTGGTAGCATGGGGCACAAGCCGTGCCCTGAGGCAAGCGACCTCTGGGGTCTCCAGCTGACCACCGACCCCACCCTATCCGGGTCACCTGAGCAAGCATCAATCTATCCAGCTCCAGGAACTGATTACATAGTTAGGGCTGTTTCTTTTCCCTGGGGGTTGGGTTTTGAGGTGGTAGTTTGAGCGGGGGAAGGGCAGAACTTTAAAACATGCTTGTCTCAGTCTTACTTAAAGCCACAGCAGAACATCAAAGCCATTCCTAGCTCCTTCATAGGTCTAAAAGATAATTAAGCTTTTTTCCTTCACTGTCTTCAGCTTGCTGAGTGTCACTCAACTTAAAAAGGAAGGAAACAGTCTAATAATGTACACACTGAAGTGTACTTAGCTATTCATAGCTCATAATATCTTACAGAGAAGGGAGGTTTATTGGCCCAAAATCCTAGGCCAAGTTCAAAATCTCTTTCTTTCCTCCCATACAATAAAGAACAAAACATGCAGACATGCACACACACATATGGTGGCTGGGAAAGGGTGTCCTTCACTCAGAAAAAAGCTGTATAAACTATTAGACAGAAAATTAGAAAATAATTTCCCAAGGAATGAGTATGGCTTCCTGGTTTCAAAAAGCGAATCAGGTGGATGCCTTTATGAGCACAGAAATTAATCTATCACATGGTCTCCCACTTACTGATGGAAAGATGGGAAAACTAACTGAATGGACTCACAGCTGCACTAATACACAAAAACAAAGGTAGTTTTCTACGCCAAAGACTTAACTCAGAATGTATTCAAACAAGATTCTATTCTTCTATCTTGGTAATTAGATTGAAGATAAAATGTACTTTCTTCTCACATTTCTGCTCTTTTTATACAAATAAAAATGCTAACTTCTGCTACACTTCATCTGCAGTTCACAGCTACTTTTGAAAATCTTAACAAATGTTTATAGAATAAATTACTCTGATGCGTATCATAGAAAAATGTTAGCATGGAAGCTGAACGCGACTGTATTATTTTGCAGATTTTTTTTTTCAAATAATGAAATTGTGAAAAATGAAATTAGCCATAACAAAACATGTCAAAAAGAATCAATTAAAAAAAACGCACAAAATGAACCCCGAAAGTACAGAAGTTTGTTGTAAGTAGAAATTTATCTTACAGACCAAATGACGACTTCCTTACAAAAGATGCCTCTGCTATCAGTTTAAAGTGATCACATCCCTCACAGGTATATGCAACCCAGATTCATAGCCGCTACTAGAGTCATACTGAAATCTCTTAATATAAAGCATAAGATAAAAACATATAGCCAGCAGTCTGGAACACCTTATCTACGGGGCACTAGTGATGCACTTCGGAAAAATTACTACAAAGTACTTAACACCTCTTTACAAGTCATCTTCACTACACATTAAAAAAAAAAAAAAAGTAAACCTATAAGACCATGAATCTATTTTGCATATGATAAAAGGCTGTTTTTCACTTGTGGTTTCAGGGGGGCAGGTAACAAAACCAACATGTCTTGAGGTACCAAGACTAATTTCAACAAAATCTGAGGATCACAGAAATACTCCTGAGGCTATTAGGCTTCAATCAACAGACCACTGAGAGTCCACAAATTAGTTTTAAGAGAGTAATGAATTTATTTCTAAAAACCACAGTAGTTTCAGTAGGTTTTAGTGAACCTTGGACTTTATGAAAAACAGACTGGAAAATCTTTTTAAAGAAAATGATTAGCTGATCTGCAGCAATAGAAGCCCCAGTTCATCAAGATGCTGTTCTGGTTTTGACTGGGTCAGAGTTCATTTTCTTTTTAGTAGCTGGTACAGTGCTGTGTTTTGGATTCAGTGGGAGAATAATATTGATAACACACTGATGTTTTAGCTGCTGCTCAGTCGTAATTACCCTGAGGCAAGGAGTTTTCAGTGTCTCATGCTCTGCTAGCAAAGAGGTACACAAAAAGCTGGGAGAGATCACGACCGGGAAAGATGATCCAAACTGTCCAAATGGATGTTCCATACTATAATACATCATGCCCAGTATATAAACTGGGGGGAGTTACTTTTGAAGAGAGATGGTCACTGCTCAGGAGGAGGCTGGGCCTTCGTCAGGGGGTGGTGAGCAATTGTAGTGTGCACCCCTTGTTTCTCATGGGTTTTGTCTCCTTTCCCTCTCCTTTTTATTAAAATTGCTAGTGCTAGAAGTATCATTATTATATTTCACTGTGACATAATTATTAAACTTGAGTTTTATTTTCTTTTCTTTCCTGACTCTCCTCCTTATCCCACCAGGGGGGCAGAAGGGAAGTGAGTGAGCAGCTGTGTGGTGCTTGGCTGCCAGCTGGGGTTAAACCATGACAGATGCACAACCAAAAGCTTGGAGATAAGCAAGTTGCATATTTTTTGATCTGATATAAATTCCAGTTCTCAAGTGATAGAAACAACAGCTAAGGTGTCAGGGAGGGGTAACACATTAAGATCCTCATTTTAAATCATTTTGCAGTTTCAATGAGAAAGAGAATATTCTGCTGGAATGAGCACGTTTGCTGAAGGGTGATATGCTTCATCAACGGGTGTGTTACAGGAGATGATTTCAACCACGGAGAGAAATTAGGAGTGACAAGCTAAATAGTCCTGACATTTCTGTGTGTGGGCAGGGTCTATTCTGGTACCACTTTTACCACTGGAACTCTGCAACAGACCTGGCTGCCAGCCAACATTCACAGTCCTTTGAAATAGAAACAGTAAGCAAAAGACTCATTTCTTGGGCCATTTCCATGTTGGGGGGGCAGGGGGTTGGTTAATAGTAGAATTCACACTTTAGCCAGCTGGATGGGATCTTAAAAATTTTTAAAATTTGCATAGAAATTCACTGCAACTAAAGGATATCTGAGATCCAAAAGCCTACCAATGTCATTTATTTGAAACCAAGGTTCAGCCCACCCATCCATCTGCATTTCTTTATATTTCCATTATGTTAATTTCAAATTATTTCAACAAAGAAGACATAATTTTAAGCCTAGTGAAAACCATTCCCTGTGAAACAATGAAAGCGTCACATATATCCAATAGCAGAGCTTAGTTATAAAGGAATTTGTTATTGAATTGGAGGAAGCTTCATATCTTATTCCCATAGAACTAGATAAAAGGGATAATTTGAAGTGTATTGTTGTAAAACACTGAGCTTTTGATTTCATGGACATTCTTTGTTTTTCCTGTGTAATGTATTTCATTTCAGATAATGAATTAGCATAAGAAAGCTATCTCAGCAATGCAAAGGGAAAGACAGCTGTCATTATTCTTAGGGACAGAGCTGATGACAGTATTTACCACAAAGTTTTCCAAATTTCCCTAGCAAAGACCAATTTTTCCTTGCTCATGCTGTCATGAACTTTGAAGTCACTTAGGCTGAAACTTCCTGTGCTCCAAATGCCTCCGGCAAGTGAATTATGGGTGCATGAGCAAGGAAAGCTTCAGTCCAATCAGTATCAAAGAGCTCATCTTGAAAAACTGACCAAAAGCAAAGAATTGGCTGTTTAAGTCTTGCAAACTGTGCTTTGTTACAAAGTTTATTTTGCATATACTTTAGCCTCACTCTCAGAGCAGTGGATCAGATTTAATTGAGTATTTCTTAACCACAACTTATTACTTCACAATGAATCATGAAATGGTTTGGGTAGGAAGGGACCTTAAAGATGATCTAGTTCTGACCCACCTGCCGTGGACAGAGACACATTTCTGTAGACCAGGCTGATCAAAGCCCCATCCAAGCTGGCCTTGAAGACTACTGTAAATAGAGTCAGAAGTTCCATCTACTTGTAGCTGTTACCGGGGTGCAGGAAAGAGTGAAAAAAAAAAAGAAACAAACTCACACACAAAACTTGCATATCGTTGGAATCCTGTTGGACTTGGGTAACTGAGTCGTGTGCAAATTGTGGCTGCATCTGTCAAAGAATTTCTATGGATTTTCATTTTCTTATGTCTCTAGATGGTGCTGTGTGCAGGGTCTGAAAGGTATTTTCCCAGTAACTCCCTTGAATGCAAAACCAGACTGCTACCTCCATTATCTGTAAAGAAACATTGCATAGCAGAGGGGAAAAAATGGGACAAGGATCATGGGTGACAGGTTGGGACTGAGGCTGTGGAAAGTACTATGGAGGGAGAAGACCTGATACACGCGAATGCCATTGTGAGGAGTCTGGGGGTGCACAGGGAACTGGAAGGGGACACATATGGGGCAGTTAGCCCCACCTGACCATGAGGATATTTAAAATCATATGGCATCATGCTTAGCAAGAAAACCAGAAGAATCACAGAATAACAGAGTTAATTAGGTTGGAAAAAACCTTTGAGATCATTGAGTCCAACCTATGAACAAACCATGTCAATTAGATTATGTCACTAAGTTCCACATCCGTTCTTTCCTAGAAAACCTCCCATGAGAGTGATTCCGCCACCTCTCTGGGCAGTCCATTCCAATGTCTAATCACCCTTTCTGTGAAGAATTTCCTCCTGATATACAACCTGAACCTCCCCTGGCACAGCTTGAGGCTGTTTCCTGTCATCCTGGTTGCCTGGGAGAAGCCCCCGACTCCACCTGGCTACAACCTCCTTTCAGGCAGTTGAAGAGTGTGCTAAGGTCTCCCCTGAACCTCCTCTTCTCCAGGCTGAACAATCACTCATAAGTGCTCTAATAAGACTTGTGCTCCAGACCATTCACCAGCTTCATCTGCCTTCTCTGGACTTGTTCCAACACCTCAATGTCCTGCCTGAACTGAAGCAGGAAGGAGAGGATATTTAGCTATGGTATTTGCCTTCCCAAGTAATTGCTGGGCATGATAGAGCCCTGCTTTCCCGGGAATGGCTGAACACCTGCCTACCCTTAGGAAGTCTAGAGTGAATTCCTTGCTTTTCTTGCACAGGTCCCTTTTGCTTTACCTATTAAACCGTCTTTATCTCAACCCACGAGTTTTCTCACTTTTACCCTCTCCTATTCTCTCCCCCATCCCAGCAGGGGTAAAGTTGTGCTTGGTTAGTGGCTGGGGTTAAACCATGGCATCTTCAATTTTTAGTATCATTATTCTAACCCAGGAATATTATGTGTATGTCCATGTTCCTACATGGAAAAGTTACATAAGTAGCTGTGACATTTAGCATGACTGAGGTAGGCTCTCTGCTCAAAGCAGTGATTCAGCCCTTTTGTTAGTCTATTCCCAAAAATATTCAGCTTTAATTTTCAGGACCAGACTGAGCTGGCGAAATTAATTAATAGGCGTACCTTTTGACTATTTTTGGGAAAAAGCCCTGTCTCAGTTTCTTCTTTCGCTCTAGTGATATCATTAATAATCACAGATTTACCTCTTATTGAAAATCTTATAGTCAGGTTTAACTAAGGTGTTAGCAATTATTTGCTTATATTATTGTAACACTATGAACAGACTCTCAATAATTTTTAAAAGGACACCAGAGTACTCATCATCTTTCTTGTACTCATGACTTGCACCAGCAAGTTTTTTTGTTGTGATAATTCAGTAATAAGGCAGAGACTGACATGTGTCGAGAGTTCTTACCAATCCTTGGCTTCCCCCATTTGCCACTCCAGGCTTTAGCTGCACGATACCATGAAAATTGTTTTCCAGAACTGGTAATTATGCTTCTGTAGCTGATACAATTCAAACAGCAGCACCAGAAACACAAGAAGGGCTTTGGAAGATATATTTAATCCTGTAATAAAAAGGTTGTTTGTTTGCTTTTGAGAAAGATTTAAGGATATTTTTTCATTAAATATAACTCAAGTTAATATTTTCTTGGGATTTAATTCAGGATTAGTGATTATGTATGAAATCCACTATTTTGTAGAAACTATAATTTCCAAAAAAATAGTATTATATTTGCATAGAATTAAAGCAGATAGCATATAAGTAACAAAATGAAAAGAATAATTTTCTCATAGTCAAGTTACATTATACCTGGGAATCCAGACTTACATTTAAAATGTAAAGAAACTATGCACTCCAGAAAAAAAGACCTTAATTAAATTCTGTCTAAAAAAATACAGAAATTAATGGGTTTTGCATATCCTAATGATCTATATCTACAGTAAGATTTTTTCCATCTATCCTTCACATGATGTCAATTATTATAACAATAAATATCCCTGATTTGAACATACGAATGGGAAAAACTAACAAATTCAGCCACTATCTTATCTTAAATTAACTAGTAGGTTGAGCTAAACTAGAGTATTTTTAACTCAGGGAGCACAATTTGACTATGCTTTAGGATTATGATTTTTTTAAAAAATAATTTATAAATTGCTAGTTGTTGCAATAGAAATAAGAAAAAAGTATTAAAGAAATTTAAAAACACATTTTAACAATCTCACAAGCACCCACATTAAGTGAAAATTTATCAAGCAAGCATTACACAAGAAAAAAACTTTACATAATTTGGTAAAAGCAACATTTTATGCACATCTTAGCATTAATGGTCTTTTTTCAGTTCATTCTTTTCACTCTGTTTGGAACAGTCCTTCTCATTTTTTTTAGACATAGTTTTAAACAACTTGGTAAACAAAATAATACAACATCTGGTAATGTAGGATTGAAAAAGAAACAGACTTCAGTTTGACATTCGCAACTATGCAGAGTAAAGACAATTCTGCTCATCCTGTGAGTATTCACAACATTAATTAGGGAACACCTAAACTTTTATATCAGTATGATTTTAATCTTTTTAATATTTTAATGGTGAGGGTTTCTCAGGGAGAATTTTTACACTAAGATTATTTATACTGTAAGTAGGAGTATTATTTAACATTGGCTCGTCCTACACTATTTGCAAAACTGACAGAGAAACTGAACTATTCTGTATGAAAAGGAGAAAAAACCCAAAATCTGTCAAAAATCAAATGTCATAACAACAAAGAAAAGACAAAGCTCTTCAGTTAGAAAATTTCAGAAATTACTAGGCAGACAAAAAATTAACAGAGGCAAAGATTTCCATCAGTTTATAAGAGCTAGAGATACAGCCTTCAAACAAGCTTAATGTGCTGTACATCACTGACTTCAACAGACCACACACAGATCCTCCCAAAGCCCTTCAATGTTAGTTTTGTTCTTCATATGTCAAGAACTGCCATCTGTCTTAAACTGCATGCATTCTCTGATTTGGTAAAATCAAATGTGGGTAGCAAAATGTTCCTGCAGAGCCCTCCTCTCCACTGCTTTCCCCAGCCACACCCAAAGGACCCTTAAACTCAATAGATAGAAACCTACAAGACCAGATGAATAAAATAATTACCATCGTTTGACAGTTCCTAGTCATACATGTAAGAAAACACTATTCTTTTCAGCTATAACGAAAAAAAAAAGCCAATAATATCCCTTCATTTCATCTACCATGATGGATATATTCTTTCCTTTTAATCTGAACTAATTGACTCCAGGTGCCCCTCTGCAGGAGTGGTGCTGGGAGGAATCACTGATTTAAAGGTTTTGACAGGTCCTGTATAGCACTACAACATTCAAATATTTCTGCGTCTTTGTCATAGCAGGTTATTCTTCAAAATGTTTTTGCCATCTGAAGCGTTGAAAGAAACTGTTTTCACCTATGAGAGAAAAAATGGGGTAACTATTGTCTTAGAGAAAAAATATAAGGTAAATCAGAAAGGTTAAGTTCCAACAGAAAGCAGCTTGTGGAATCTTAAGAATGTCTGCATGGGAAAACTACCAGTGTGTTAGTGTGTTAGAGGGAAAAATTAAGGCACAGGAAATAAATCCCTCTACAGGTATCCAATGAATTCACACTTCCAGTTACTACATTGTTGTTCCACCAGATGTACAAGTTTTTACAGGAGGAGTGCAGGTTGCTTTATATTATGGCAGTGCAATAGCAAGTTGCAATGTTTGAAAGTGACTCAGTGACTTAGGACTTCTTTTCTACATTGTAACTCAGAAGTTCAAGTTTTTTAAAAAAGTCCTCTTGAATGTATAAAAAGGAATTGCTGGTATAAATCATGTGTATATTTTTTATATAAGTTTTTATATATGAAAATTTAAATCACACTGAATCAGCCACATAATTATAAAAGCTGACCCTGCATATTTTTGTAACTGCCTTTCAAAAAAGAGTAGAAGCAGCACAGTATTAATACACTATTTCTTACATTGCAAGGAGAGAAGAAACCATTAAAACATGTACACTCATTTCTAGTCTGCAAACACATATTTGACCTTAATCCAGATACACTTTTTAATTGAGATATTAATAAAACTCAGAATCAACCTTGGGACTGTCTAGACCACACATATAAACATTTTAAGTCTAGCCACTATCTTTAGTTTCAGACTGAAGTTTTGCTCTAGGGACTCATGTCTGTCAAGGATCCTCCTTCTGTACAAAATTTACTCCACTTAATTTTAGCAGCCGGAGATTAGAAAAAAGCAATTATCACTCACAGCCATGGCTGGCAGAGAACAGATTGGAGTGACATGGCCAGATGATAGTGTTACTTAGAGGAGGACAATTTTTTTCCTCATAGCAGCTCAAGAACTTGTTCAGACCTAAAGAGGTGAGAAAATTATGGAAGTCGAACAAGTGCAAGCATCTCTCCAGAACCCTCAGAACTCTGGTCCTTTGCTCTGGCATCTCATCTAACGGTAGCACAGTCAAAAAATCAGGAGAAACAAAAACAAACCTCAGACCATATCTTCACAATTTGTAGGTCCTACAGTTGTCCACACCAAAGCATGTGATAAATTCCCTAGCCATTTATTTTGCAAGCGCTAAGGTGATACATCTCAGTCTGTTTTGCAGACAAAGATCTCCATAAGACAACTAAGCGAAGTGCCAAATACAAACAAAATACAGAAGTATGGTCATTTCTTCACCCTTAATCTCTCATCCAACTTACAACCACTTTCTATATCTTTGAATAACTATTCTCAAATCTCAAATATTGAATTATAAAGCAGCAATGAAGGAAAACTTCTGAACTTTGAAAATAGACGTGAGAAAATATCTAAGGAAACTTTCAAACTGATAGTACTCAAAATGTATTGTGAAAAGCCAAGAACACATCATTGCATGGGGAGTTTCAGGAGAAAATCTTCCTTATAAAGATAGTCTGATAACAGAAACCTGGAAAGCTAACCTTTAAAAAAATTACCAATTTTCCCATGTCATGATGCCAGGCTACAACACAAAAAATAATAGAATAGTAAAACAATTCCAATCTCTCTAAAAAAGGTCCCAAAATCTTTCAGTTACAAACCCCTGACTAAGCCAAATAGAATAATTTGTTATTTAAAAGGAAAAGTAATAAATTGGATTTTATGCCCGGAGAGCAACCTAATCAAGGTGATGTTGGATGCTGATAATGAGACTTTACCAGGAAATCTGGAGATTAGTATATCACCGTCCTATATGTTATTTGAGTTCAGACCCTATTTATAAATGCAGGCACATTCTCTGCTAGGTCATTTCAATTACTTGGTATATAATTCAGCACCTGAATCAATTCTATCAAGTTGAAGATGATGCACTTGATAGGATCCTATTTGCTGAACAATGGTGGATAGAAGCTTCCTTAATAAAAGAAATAGAAAAAACCTGTGAGTAAGTAAGACAAAGCGGAAAGTCGCTCTACAAATGCAGGCCCGTTTCCTGTGGCACAATGAGTCCCAGCCCAGCATCTGCGTGGTGGAGTGTTACTTACAGATGGAACTGTCAAAATCTGGTTTTTATTGTACAGGATGACAAATGTAGTCCTCATGGGAGAAACTTCTCGGCATAATGAAATCTAATCTCTCTGGAAGGCAAAAGATTCATTCCCTGCACATTCTATTTCTCCTCAACTTCCCTCTAACTACTACATGTTTTATAAGGGTTTCATACCTTTGTCAGCCACGAACAGATAGCAAGGGGATAGAGGGGGAAGAGACAGAATTGGCCATAATTTAAAATTTTTCTCCCTTCTATGCACAGCTGATTTCTTCTGTTTCTGCTCTGTACCACAGTGATGCCCAGCTGGTCGAACACAACAAGGAGTACAAAGAAGATCTGCCAGACCTGTACCAGCTGGACCCAGCTCAGTTCTCTGATTTTTCCTCTGCTGTGACTTCATGCACATCTTCAGATCTTCCCGTGCATTTGAAATATGTAACTAAAGGCATTGTGTTGCAATTACATTTTCCTCATTTCTTTGATCATTTGCTATGGCATTAGCTTCCTCTATGATGCTTTGCTTTTCCCTTAAAATTACTGATGGCCTGGAACATCTTTCTGGCTGTAGCCTAGTATTTGGTCCACTTAACAAAACTGGCAATACTGTTACCACACTTTTATTAAGTCGGATGTTTCCATTAAAGTTTTTTCATTATAATCTATGTACACAGAGTTAAATTATATTATTACCTTGGTATTTTGGTATAGTTTATTCTATTTCCCAAGCATGATCAAATCTTGTTTCTCAACACCTGGAAGGACAAAGAGGTACAGCTTATGAATGCCAGTCAATAAAGGAGTCACTATACTTCTAATCATTTTAATGGTCTGGAGGAGGCTATAGATCAGATGAAGTCAATCTGTGCACTATCTGTACAATAGAAAGTTGTTTCAAACACTCAGGAAGAAAACCAATGATGAAATCAGATGGATTTATACAATTTCTCTTTTCTAATTTGTTTCTTGCCACAAGCTGCTTCTGCTGATCCAATGCCACTAATCTACTTCAGAAGCTGCTCTTGACAGTGAGTGAATGGCTCATGGAAGATTCATGGCCAGTGAGGGGCAGTTCTTGTGTTTTATACTTAGAAACTAGTCCCCAAAGATGTATTTCTTTGGTTTATGCTTTGGGATTCAATCAGTGATCTATGGCAAAGAAATGTAGATTTGAACTTTTCCAGCTAGCATGGCTGCACGGGGGAAGTCAGCCCTGTCATATGACTATAAGAAAAAGACCATGTATTTCAAGAGGAATCACTTTCTTATAACTGAGAAATCTATGGGCTAAAATCAGTGTTCACTTCAGAGCTAGTTACTGCCTTTCTTCTTTAACCCATAGACTTTGCTCATGACCTGTCATATCTCCCCACCCTAAGCTTCCTGCTGCAATTTTAAAATGTATAAAATGTATAAAAACATATATATAGCTCACAAACTCCAGATTGGTAGCCACTTCCCTTGTGAGTTTTCTTTCACAAACATGAATTTTGAATTTGCTGATGGAGCTCCATGTCTAGATGTTCTGCTGCCAGAGGCCTCAGAGCACTATACAACCAAAGCATCACATTCCTTAGCATGTTCACCCTCCAATTTCTACACCATGGTATTTCTGCTCTTGTGCATCTTACCAACACCTGTGATGGTGGGAAATGAGCACAACATACAAGATAACTAAAAGGCTGAAAGTCAATGTAATCATACTGAAATTATTCTAAATTAAGAAGACTGAGTACAGATTCACTTTTATATCTGTAAGGAGGGATGAAGATTACACTGTGAGCAGTACTTAATGCTGTCTTCATTTGTTCTTATTCAGCATGGGTTCACTTTTCAGACAGCCTGTCTGTGTCTGTGGGAGTATGTGCAAACTTCAGCACTGGTGTTTGTAGAAACAAACAGGTGTTTGTCACCTGATTTCAGTTATAATGTCCATAATAACTAGTTTGCACAAACCGATGTGTTTGTGTGAGGTAAACACATGGCATCACATTTTCCCTCCTGATGCAAGCACTTTTTAAAAGCTTTTGCAAATGTTACTTAAGGATAGTTAACAGTGTCAAATGCAAACATATTTAGCACCTCTTTTCAGTTCTATATCAAGGTATGGATGCATTTAATATTTCTCTATCCATATCCATATGCCTCAAGATATACATTATCCTTCTGATATTATTCTTGATTGTAATTGGGCAGTCTTCAATTCAGAAGGACTTCTGTCATTGATGGTAAGAAGATTACCTCTACATTAAAGCTTTTTGTTTTAACCATAATCTTTCTCCATATTTCAAAATCCTTCCACTGCAGCTTGAGTCTTCCAAGTACACAGTGGGCAATGCTTTCACCTTGATACAGCTCATATTCTTGAGAGGGAAGCACATGCTTACATATTTGTAGAATACTGTGAACAAAGCCTCAGAGTTTTGCCAACACTGTGTAAATTCCATGCACTTTGATTATTTTTCCTACAAGTCTTGGATCAAATTAAGACATCAAAAATCTAATTAATGAATAATTTCTCTGGACAAGAAAATATTTCATTTAATTACCTAAATGACAGCTGAATATTATTTACTGACTCTGTCTCAGGACACAAGTCATGGTCATTCCTATTCCTTCTGCTCCCTTCATTTGATTTTCTTTGCACAAAAGGGACAAGTGTTCTCTGTTTAATCACCTGTAGGAGCCTCTGTCAGAACCAGCAGTGCAATATGCAGGGCAAATGTACAGCACCACAAAAAACAACCAGCTGACAGATCTGGTAGGATTCACCTCACTTAATTCAAACTTCCTTCATGAAAGCTAGCTTGCTAACCTTGCTTCACCCCAATAAGGAGAAAGAGGCATTGCTGGATATGCAGCTCATGTTACTTTCTTTAGATTTACTTTCATATGAAAAGACAGGATATTGATTACATTGACTATAAAGAGTGACTAGGAAAATTAACTCCTGATGTAGATGATAGTTCTCTGGTCAGAAGAGCTTACTATTTAATTTGGAAGTTAGATTCAAGCCATTGCTGCTAATCCACAGGCTGCCAAAGTAACAGAGAGAGATCCTGCAGTGCTGATTCCTGATTCTATAGACATTTCATTTGGAAATTGTGTTTGGAAATATAAAAAAAATATTAGCAGAAAAATTTTTTCTAAGACCACATTAAGAAATACAGAGCAAGACTAAAGTACCATCAGGAAACAACATTTTTTGCAATGCTGCATCTTCACAATGCCTTTGATGGATGGAAAGACTTTAAAGAAGAATAGAATCATCCTTCCATCCACTTCTCTCACAGCTCCATGAAGAAAAGCAGAACAGTCAAGGAATAGTATGAAGTAAAACAGCAGAAGAATAAGCAGCTGAGGGCCCTGCAGCTGCTGGCATGGCCTGACACAGTGTTCGTCTGCGAAACACAGTGCTCTATTTGCATTGTCACCTCCCATGCATTCCTTTAACAATAAAAAGACAGGATAATTCAAGGCAGGGGGGAAAAAAGTATTTACAAACAGAAATGACACATTTAGAGGAACACAGGGTCTCTATGTAGAATTCAAAATGTTCAGAGTTCGATAGATACAGAGATCCAGTGTCAGATGAAGAGTCTGAAACTGTGTCATAAAAAAAAGCAAACACCTAGACTACAGATGAATCAATTTCTTTTTAGAAATATGATTCAGATTTAATGTCTCTTTCATTGTGGCAGAAAACAAAAATGAAAAATAAAGACATTTAGATAGCAGTTTAAAAAATTGTGAAAATACTGTCTAAAAGTACTATTTACTCTCTCCTTCAGTAAATTTATTACTGAGTAGCCATTGACAATAATGCTATAAGCACACTAGCAGGGCTGCTAAATTTTGATGAACCCTGTTAAGTAATCAAAGTTTCAGACACTTCATTCTAATAGCATTAGCATTTAGGACAGTAATAAAAGGGAATTTAGGAAGAAAAACAAGTAAAGAATGAATATTAGCAGAGAATTACTGTGAAGGACAGGAGGACAGCCTTGCTACAGGGGGAAACCTGCTGGCAATTTCTGTACCTAATTCAATGCTCAGGTGCAAGACATACTGAACCCAGTATGAAACTGTATCATTAATTTTTTGTTATTCTATGTTTATTGATTGTCTACTGACAGAAAGAAAGAAAAAAATAAGAAAGAAAAAGAAAGAAAGAGAAAGAAAGACAACTTTAACAGTTTTCATTTCCAAGTTAAACCTATATTCTTGCACATTTTTATAGAAATCATATTTTGTGACATGCTATTAATACAAATTTACATTTCAATGAAGATCAAAGCCTCCTTTTCCAAACACAGATCCTTTAGATATTCCTGAAATATAGGACATTTTCATTTAGATTAAATCTACTTTTATTTAGTATTAGGCACCCAAGTATAAAAGTAGATCAGTGTCTCAGTTAGAATATATCTTCTCAGATCACATCAGAAAGCCTGACTGTACTGAAAAGCCCTCCACAAGCTGATGACTGGTTATCTTAATTCAGGAAGCCATGAGTCCCATATGCCAAGTCCCATGAGCCTTAGGACACTGAAACAGAGCATCTGTTCTACTGCACCACTGCAGATTTAGATGACTGACTTCTATATGGTTCCAAGCAGGTGGGAAACCAGTTTCAGATAAATCAACAGGCACAGAGACTCTAAAACTCTAATCTTTTATTTCAAATGAAGTTACAACTTGACTTCTTGCTCAATTTTTCCAAAGTAATATGTTTCTTTTCCTTTTAGTGTTTAGTATAGTATTTAAACCTCTGATGTTCTCCTTATCCCCATCAGTGGTTATCAATGCCATTCCATTTGGTGATACTCTGCTTAGCTTATCCCACTTGTGTGACCAGATAAAGGAACAAATTCCTTCATGCCTTTTCATTCTGGATACTGACCCATAGAATGAGTATTGTTTCTATGTCATGATAACAAGAACATGAGTGAAGTATTCCAATATGTGTAATAACCAACATAATATCACAGGGGTTTTTTTATTTTTATGATAGGAATAAGGGGAAGAAATACAATTTATTCCAAGTTCATATGATAAATAAAACCATGTGTTGAAGTCTGAGAATGGACAGTTTTTAAAGATAATGAAAATAACCCTCCATTCTATTTGACATGTGAAAATATTTCATGTCAATCTTTCATGTGTGTCTTATTTCAACCTGTGATTATACCAAAGACCAAGATTCATGTAATACATGTGAATAATTTTTTGTTTGTGTGATTGCATTTGTAGGTGAGCTAGGCTACTTCCTGCCATGTCTCACATTTCAGTCATGGGATAGCTGGAATCACTTTATATGTCTTTCAAAGACATGTAAAGAGGCTGTGGAGATGAAGGAGTGTAACTACTGATGTCAAAACTGTTTTGCTTTGGATAGAGGGAACTGTAAATATTAATGTTTCCAAAAGCCTGAATAGTTTCAAAAACTTCAGTTTTGCATCAAATATTCAACTACCCAAATTAATTAACTGCTAATTTGATATTAGGAACAACATAGCAAATGTGGTATAAGTAGCTCCTTTTTCTTCTAGCATATTCTTCATTGTTCTGAAAACTCATAATCTCTGTAACAAAATTAAGAAACAACTGTAAAAATCTATACTCAAACCCTAGAGCCATCCAGATTTGCTTTCCAACTCTGTGTAAAGCTGAGTTATCCACAGTTCTTGATCAAAGAAATGTGCAACAACAGTACTTACTCAGCCTCTCAGAAATGCTAAGAAGGACACAGAATTGATGCATGGGGAAATGTGTGAAACCCTTATTTAGAACTACAGACAGTCATTCATCTGCACTATTACTTGATTCAGAGCTGTATAAAACTACCTGATACAGAAATTGAAAATCAGAATATTATTTGAGCATTCAAGAGATTTTTTATAGAATTCTATTTCTTTATTTTAAAAATATATTGATAAGCAATATTTAGTAGCAAATTCCTTTAAAATGGAATATAACTGAAGATCAGAGTGTACTAGCAAACTTTATGCACCTCTCAGAAACCCGAAAGTGGCAGGCACTCTTCTGTGTATAACTCTACTTCTGTTTGATGTATCTAGTTTTCAAAACATACTCACGTAAATTATTGTTCTTGTGGTAACACATTCAAACTCTCTTTAGTAAAACAGGTGGACTGAAATACAGTGGGAAAATTTCCTATCAATACAGCAATGATCCTGAAGAACAGAAGTTCTGAAGAGTTAACAAAGAGTACAGGAAGAAGGAGGGAAAGGACCGCATATATATTACATTATTTGATCATTTTTAACGTGGAGATGAGAAACCTCTACTGACAGTTGTTTATTTCAGAAGGGACTAGAACAGCCAGCTTAATGCAGGACTCTTAAGTGGTTTTGCTAGTACAAATTAATCAGGCCCTTGACTTTGTGGCATTTGATGTCTACATTTAGAGGATTATAAGTGTTATTAATATCAGTTCCCTGAAAAAAAGATGAAGATACAAAGATAATGTGGAATTATTCTGGAAAAGTATTCTCATGGAACTCTAAATATGATTTCATGGAGAGGAGAAAAAGACTTAAAGCATTTCAGGACTACAACAGAGAAAGAGTGCTTCCTAACAAATAATTACAGAATAACGATGTAATATTAGTTTGGCTTTCAGGCAAGTATTAATTAGAAAAAACAGCAAAAAGAACTGCACAAAATCAGATTCAGAGAATAGTTCCAGTTGGAAGAGACCTATTGAGGTCATCTAAGTCCAACTCCCCTATTCAAGCAGGGCCACCTAGAACTGGTTACCCAGAACTGTGTCCAGTTGGTCTCCTGGCAGTCTGCACAGGTGCTTAGTCACCCTCAGAGTGAAAATTTCCTTCTTGCGGTAACATGGAATTTCATCTGTTTTCATTGGTGCCTTTGATTCTTCTCCTGTCAGTGGGCATTGCTGAAAATATCCTGGTTTCCTTGGGTTCATTCACTTCCACAAGAAGGGAATATATGCAGATAAGGTCCCCTCTTGAGCCTTCTCTTCTCCAGGTTGAACAGTCACAGCTCTCAGACTCTCCACATGAAAAAGATGCTTCAATATCTTAATTGTCAAGCAACCTTTTTTCAGACTCACTCAGTCCATATCACCATATATGGGTGATCCCTGTAAATCCAAATAAGCCCAAATATGTTTGTGCATTGCGTTCTAGAATGTTGTAGAAAAAGAAATGATACAAAATCTACTGCAAATGAGAAGAAAATCTACAAGAGGATTTTGCATGTCGCAAAAGTTCCTTTATTTTTATTTGTATTTGATCTCTTTCTGGTCAATGAAAGACTTAGTAGACACCAAAAGCAAAGGGAAACTTGCTGCAACATGCAAAAAGAGAGAAAATCAGTGAAGAAAAGAAAACCAAGTGAATCATATGTTCATGGCTTATTTGTTTCCTATGGATGTAAGGCCAAACTGATACCAAGGAAAGCAGTGAGGCAGTGCTACAGGAGCAGTAGCTGTCAGCACAGTCAAGGCACCTTGTGAAAAACAGGAAATCAAGCACCTCACAGCAACAACAATCTATGGACAATCTGTGGGAATATTCATCAAAGTATGTTGAATGGATAATCTGGAGTGAGTATGCACAAGGTACAAATAGGCAACAAAGCTGTTCAAACATTACCTGACTTCTCATTTTGCGGTTTCCTCACATAATATTTATTTTTTCGTCTTTCTGCTCTGGGTTTCTTCCACGACTGAAATGAGCAGACGTACATATTGAGGCTCACCATATGTGCTCTGGCTCTTTTCTATGACTGTTGGATGCTATTCCACTGAAACAGGAACTTAAGATGCATGCAAGCCCAGATCTGCTTCTTTTAATTTGTTAGCATAACTCCAGATATGCCCGCAAGCCGCCCCCTGGATCAAATTGTTCCTCAGAATACCTGTGCGTTATTTGGGCCTTCATACCCCATCACAGTATGCTGACAGACCCACACAGAGGTTTTACACAAATGTTGTCCTTAGGCCACCATTCACTGGAGACAACCTACTATTTGCCCTGACATTCCACAGATTAGGTTTTGTGAGTAGCATTTAAATAGCATGAAGGTTTCAAAATTCAGTCTCTTCTGTTGCATACTGCTTGCAGTGCACCTGGAGATCTAGGCTTTGTGGTTTTCTCAACCCTAAATCTAGGCGCAACCCTAACACTAAGTGGAGCAGTAAAAGAAGCCATTTGTCAGGCTGAGATTCCCAGCACATGGGTGGTGCCAAAGAGAAAGATATGGAGGGAACAATGCTGTGACAGTGCCATGCTCCTCTTGGCATGCCTTTTGTAGTTGCAGTATCCCTGGAGCTGTGCAGTTTGTGGTTTTCTCAACCCTAAGCAGAGCATTAAAAGCAGCCATTTGCCAGGCTGAGGATCCCAGCAAAAGGATGGTGCCAAGGAAAATAGTGTGGAGGGAGCAATGCTGTGGCAGTGCCGTGCTCCCCTTGACATGCCTTTTGTTCCAGTGTTCCTGGAGTTCTAGGCTTTGTGGTTTTCTCAACCCTAACCCTAAGCAGAGCAATGAAAGCAGCCATTTGTCAGGCTGAGGTTCCAAGGACATGGGTGGTGCCAAGGAAAAGGTTGTGGATGGAGCAGTGTTGTGACAGTGCCTTGCTCCCCTCGGAATCATCCCCTCACAATCGGCTGCTTTTAATGCTCCACTTAGGGTTAAGGTTGCGCTTAGGGTTAGGGTGGAGGAAACCACAAAGCCCAGAGCTCCAGGGACACTGGAACCATGAAAGGCATGTCAAGGGGAGCACAGCACTGCCACAACGTTGCTCCCTCCACAACTTTCTCCTTGGCACCACTCATGTTCTGGGAAGCTCAGCCTCACAAATGCCTGCTTTTAACTTTTAAGATCTCAGTACAACACGTTCTCCACACTTCGCCTCTCACTCCAGTGCAAAATTTGGAGGTTCAAAGGCACTACTATGGGGAGTCACACCTTTTGCAGTACATGAGTTAAAGCTATGGAACATATTTCTTAAGATACATTAAAACCTAAAGTAACTTCTTTACTATTTTAGTTCATGAATTTCTTTTCCTCTGACAATTTATAATTGATATAAGGTCATTATTTTCATACCAGGGTTAGAGTTTAGGAAGGGTAAGTACAAATATTGGTATAAATTACATGAATCAGTTCACTGATTTTTGTGTTGCTTCATACCTATTGAAGAGCAATATGGTTATTTTGCTTTCTCTCTCATCTACAACAATTTTAATTATACTTTCAGTTACAGCTTTGTCTTGCCACACTTTTGTTTCTATTCTGTCATATATCCACAACACAGTTTTTTTGCTTCTCTCTGCAAAATTTTTTAAACAGCAAAAATATACTCTCAAGCAGCTCATCCACAAACCACCTCACTCTGATGTTACTGCAATTTTCCATCTCATATGTTTGTTTATTTTCTCACTTGCTGGAATTTTGAATTTCTCAACCAGACACATTGGCACAATTATTTTTACCTTATTTTATGCACCCCGCTGAGTATGTCTACAGGCTCACAGTCAAATGTCTGCTTCCTCAGCAGCTGATAATCTTCTAAGCTCTGTGGGACTTGTTTACTAGTGTGTGCCAAAGGGGCACAGTGTTCTTTGAGTGGCTCTCATAGAGAGCTGTTGAATTTTTTACCAAGAGGAAAATCAGCAGTGAGCAGAAGAAAGGATGAATTTTCTTTCACTTAATTAACTCAGAAAACTGCACTTTCAGAAGACTGTCCCATTTACTCAAGTCTGCTATAGTAAAGACATAAACTTCATAATTATTTGGGGGTTTGCTTAACTAAAGCATATGCATCCAATCAGAACCTAAGAAAATTAAAAGGGGGTCTTGGTTCTTTCTTAAAATATCCCAGTTAAAATAGTGGTAGATGATGGTAGATGCACAGCATAGGTGTATAAAACCATCATACAGTCTAAGTAAGTGCTTAATCATGACAAGCTTGTAGTCACTATAAATCCAATATTTGCTGTTGAATCAGACCATCGCTTGTTTTCTTAAGCAATGATCTACCCTATGGCATAATTAAGGTGAAACAAATAGGATTTCCCCCTCTGCCCTCTCCTGTACATGGGAGACATCTTGTCCCACTAGGCAACAGAACTTAAGCACTTACCTGCTCCTTTGTAATTCAGCCCCTGTATGCCGGACAAGTCACTTCTGCTTTTCCTGGGAAGCAGTAATAATAATACAGACTTCCACTGCAAATTGCTCTGAGATTTAATGATAGAAACAAAATAGAGAAGACAGGAATTATCACAACAAGATGATAATCATTTAATTGTTCACCCACTAGTAAAATTTAAATCAAAAGGTAGTGCAATAACCTTAGAACTGTATGAAAATTCAGCTTTTGAAGACTGCTCTGCTGTGCATTTGCTAAACAATACACAGTGGTTCCCAACATTCATTTTTCAAGAAGAAATTATTACTTGCCACCCAGAGGTATAGCAATTATCTGCAATGTCATTGATAGGCAATAACTTACAATAGATAATTGAGGTCCTTCTTCTGTGAAAATCGAGCATTTGTTTTAGAATATTTGATTATTTTCAGCCTGCTCAGATTTTCTTTTTCTGAGAAGTGGATTAGCTGTTAACTACTTCTGTCAAACTACCAAGTGACTGGATAAGCTCCATGCAAAATTAAACACAACCAAATTTCAGTGAAAGGTACATCTCTAACAGCATCCCTCTGAGCTGAATTCCCTCATGGGGGTAAATGGAGAAATGATCTTTCACATTTATAACCTCAAAGTTCCCAGTCTCACAAGATTTTTCTATGAAGGTCTTACTAAACATAATCCTTAGAAAACCCTTCTGGTATTGGCATCATCCCTTCAACAGCTTCCATTAACCGAGACAGAAAGACTAAAAATTATTTGTGCTAATTAAGAGGATTCAGCATGAGGTTCTGCAGTTCATCCTAATGTCAAAGAAGTTATAATAGGACACTTATGCCAGATACCAGGGTATCGTTCTCCCCATGCTCCACAAAAAAATAAACAGGCCCCTCATTGATATTCACTGTGGTGGTAGTAAGAGCAGCTGAAGCTGCCCAGGATTGTCAGGAAAGCAACACCACTGCCCATTGGTGGGTTAGAACACAGCTTTTATCCCCCATCCTTTAACTATACCCCTCGGGTTGTCAATCCCAAGTTCTCCCTACCTGTTTTATTATAATAAGTTAGTAAATATTCAGTTCTTATGTTAAATATTCATATGTTCCAGAAAGTTCTAAGTTCCTTGATGCCCCGTTGATCCAAGTTTCTGTCAATTTAGGATACCCTCCCCTGTTCACGTTTTATTGGCTATACCCTTTGTTCCTCCCCTGTTTTTCCCCGACATTGGTGCCTTGTATTCTCTCCACCACCTTCTCCTTTTCCATGAAAGTTGTAACCCCGCCCGAAGGGGTTTCTGCAACTGCCTCCCTTCAGTGCGGTGTCTTGTTCCTCTGCCTTCCCTTCAATAAACGCCACTGGAACGGCGAGCACCAGCCTGTCCCTCTCCTTTCCATCCCGGAGCCGCGGCAGCGCCCTGCGCTCCAGGCGGGCTGCCCGTGCAGGAGCTGGGAGTGCGGGACCGGGTCTGAGCTGCGAGGCGGAGATCCCCGGAGTGTCCCAGCCGGCCACGGACGCCGCTCTCGCCGGCCACCCGGACCGCGCGTCAATTCAGTCTAGTTCCTTTGGTGAATACAGTTTCAGGAATAAGGTGTAAATTGGTATTTGGTTGAAATGCATGCATTTTCTGATTAAGAGAAACATCTTCTCTGTAATTTTGTGTTGTTAATTGCGTTTTTAGTCCAATGCTGAAATATAAAACGTAGTCATTGTTGTAACAGCCATGTGCCATATAGCTGTATGTTTATCTTGGCAGTGATACAGCACAGAACAAATTGATGCTGGGGTTTGTTTACGTTTATCTGGGGAACAAATAGAATGGATTTTTTTCTTATATTTAACCAGTATCTTCTATAGTAGCAGGAGTCTGGGAAAATTAAAAACAGATATGTACCAAGAGAAATTATGTGACTGCTTTTTTCCTAGGGGCCTCTCATGGAGCCCTCACAATAACAAAGGCAGGGATACCAGGGGTAAACAGTCAGACAGAATTCAGTGTGAAAAATACGATTCATACATCAGCTTCAAGAAGGATGAAATTATTTATGGCTTGAGTACTAGGCCAAATTTGAGGTATCTTGCTGAGTTGATGGTCAGATTTCTTCTGTCACATCTTGTAGACTCACCAGATGAAACAAATTGTTAAATAAGGGTCGAAAAAACCTTCTAATATTCAATGATGGTAGCTTTTTCATCTCTACATAACATACAACTGAAGTATTTGAATGAACAGCGCAATATAGGAAGCTACAGCAGAAGTGATAGATGCAGTCATTAGATTAGAAATGGGGAAAGTTGTCTTCTGCAGATCGAATATCTAAGAATTCAAGGAAATAGGCAAAGTAAAACAAGCATCTATAATAGAACAAAGATAAAAGAGGCAATAGGGATTCATTAATTAATTTTGAAATATTCATGTTGTTCTTTTCCATTTGACATATTCACTGGCTTTTTAAATTATTATTCCTATCATTGGATAGTAGTAGCAAAAAGCTGCATACTTTGGTTTGATGTGAATATATTGTCATTAGGCCTAATGAAATAAGAACAAATAAAATTTTCGATGTTATACTGTATTTCATATGTAGTATTGCTGTATCACAATATGTTTTGTGGGCTGTCTATGTATCTGCATAAAATACTGTGATTATATGGAATGCAGATAAATTCATTTAATAATGAAAATTAGTAATTATTCCATAGCTTCATAAGTTGGGCCATATGGGAGATATTCAAATGTTTTCCTCTAGGGAACCTATATTTCATAAGGAAAATAGAAATACATTTGGGAGCACATTGTAATCCAGTGTATAAGGCTAGAGATGCAGCTACACAATTCAGAAATTCCACATTTTAATCAAGTATGTATCAAAAATTTATTTAGAAAATTTATTTTGTTTGGTGAAATTTAGCATCCCTGACTGACATGAAGTTCTATCCCATAAGATATTCCCCTGGTTTATCACTTCTTTAAGACTGATAAGCATAAATTCTTGTAGAAATTCTCTGCATTAACAAATCCAATTATCTGTTGTGCGCACAGGCTTCGACCCTTAAATTAGGTGAGGACTGTTGACTTGCATTTTTTTTGCATTCAGAAACAGCACTACTATTGTCACACATTGTAACGTAGATAAATATATCACTACTTATAAATTTCCATGCCAAAAATATGTATCATTACAAATATCACAACTTATAAAATTAGGGAGTAGCTCCAGGAAATCTTTACACAATTGAAAATTCAGTTTTAGCTGTTGGGAAATTTGGCATGCAGGGCAGAGACCGTGGAATGGCTTTTGGATTTTCAAAGAGAATGGCAGTGTTCATTACTGGTGATTACAAACTCAAAGTGATAGATGAATTCATCAGTGGTTTCTGATGGGCAGGTCATGTAAGTTCTGCAGGGAGGAATTTCTAGAACACTGAACTGCTTTTATCATGGTTATTAAGATTATGCTGAAAATCACCTACACACTTAATATTTATATCTTTAGGAAGAACACACACTCGTAAGTGACCTAAACCACTTATCCACAATAATTGAGAGCAATTACTGTTAGAATGATGAGTGGTTAAGCATCATTTTTCGTTTCTTTGTTCTTCAAGTCCAGATTAACTTTGGGAAAATAAAATCTCCAATACCATGTTTAAAAATTGCAAGCAAAATACTTCCCTGTGTAGTATTTTCTTTCTTAACATGTTTTCTGTATAATGTAAATATCTGCTACAAATATGTAAATTACAGTGAGAAATTTTTATAAAGCCTTGAGCCAATGTTTTGTGCCAAGATGGCACATTCAGGTCTCTAAAAAGCTAAATGAGTCTAAGCAAATTCTTTTCATCTCCTAACTGGAACCTTTTCCTACTGTGTTTGAATCAAATGCATTAATGCACCAAGGCCCACAGAACTGTATGTCTGTGTCTGGAAACTTCTGTTACATCCAGTTTAATGGATCTTTTAGGGTGGGATGCCAATTGCAGCTGCACTTTCTGTGGAGCATGAGGTGTAACTTACAAAAATTTGCTTTCCTCAAAGTGGATTTCACGTTTGTCTGTAGTGCCCTTGTATAGCAAAAAGATGAGTGAATCTTCTCAACATTGCTAATCTTCTTGCATTTAACTTCGATAGATTTAAGATCCAGACAAGGCTCCAAATCGCTTCTCATTTCAGATAAAAGGGTGTGAATTGAAAATAAAGCACACTAGGAATTTTTGTGTCAAGATCAAGAAAGTCCTGCGTATTATGTTACTAAACCCAAAATTTCCTTTAACAGAGAAAAGAAACACAAAAAAATCCCCATATTCTATGTTGGATGTTATGACCAATACCTGATCTTTACAGTACCGAGGATGAAAAACCCAACATTCAGAATACCAACTGCTTCCCAGTTAAATGAAGATAAGCACAACTCAGTCAGTATTTCCAGTCTGATTGTCCAGAGCCATGGTCTCTGGCAAAATCTGACCATGGACTGGGGTCCTTGTTAAGCTCGTAAAACCCTGCAGTGCACTTGCTTTAGATCCTGTAATCAATGCCTACACAGCCTGAACCCACACTCACATTTGCATGCTCTTCATCAAAGTATCATCGTCTTTTAGTGGTTATTCCTCGGCTTTCTGGAATCCTCATTAAGGTTTCTTTTAGACAAATACACTAGAAAACAAGGGAGCACAGACTTAGCCATGCTAAGCCAGGCTTAACCAAGGAACATGCTGCATCCTTGTCTTTTAAAAGCATTACAGAATTGTGGTGATAATCTGTTCTCCTGTTGAGAGAAGCAGTCCTTTCTTTCTTACATGCAGGCAAGCTGAATATTTACAGCAGCTCAAACTACTGCTGAGGAGACAATTCACTGTTATGAGGCACTGGGCCAGCAGTTGTGAAGCAGTAAAAGACGATGGTCCTTAACTGCTGTGTCATCTTTCCCAGTCACGAGCCTTCCAGAGTTTGTCACAAACCTTCTGTGGAATACATCACAGCAGGTTTGCCTGCTCAAGCTTAGACACACACTCAGTACTTACCGCAAAAAACCCAATTGCACCCTGTGCGTCACAGCCACCTTCCACCTTTCACCAGCCCACTTTCAGTTTAGAAGTAAAACTGAGCTGATGGTCATTAACAGTACCTGACATTACCATAATATTTTTCTTCATTATTTTATCACTGGTGTCTAATCCTGATTCTGAACAGATTTTTACTATATTCTACCTTCTCATACTCCTTGTTATCCTTTAACTGGATTGGATATTCTCTTTCACATCCCATTCTAAACTAATAAATATTTCTAAGCAAGTTTCCATTTCCCTACTTTTAACTAACCAAAGTAATTGCTGCAATTATTTTACCTACTTGCAATTTTTATGTTAAAACTGGTGCAGTTAGTACTACTGCTCTTTCCTATATATTCAATCTACTGAGATCTATAGAAGCTCAAATCAATGTATCTCATATCCACACTTACTATAACTAAAGAAACAGCTTCCTAAAAAATCCGCCCCAAATGAAAATGTATTAAATGAATAATTCAAAGCAAAAGCATGTGATAGCAATGGGATAATGTAATCTTAATCTTACTTATCTCATAGGAATCATGGCATTGATGATTTATAATAAGGGACACCGCAGGAGGTACTTACGTAGAACTGTAGGGATTATAGCTGAACATAAACAAAACAATCCATGAAACTGGAAATAGCTTTAAGATCGTCCTTTTTCCATAAATATGTATGAATTTATCAAAGAAAGAAAAGGCTCAGTTATTTTGTCTTATGGGCTTCTTATCACTTGTCACAAATGATAACTACTCTACACTCTCTCAGTATATTACCCCTTCACTCTCAATCTCTGATTTTTCAATATGACGAGATTCTGCTTTCAGCAAAACACATTCAAACTATGTGGAAGGACACAGATTATCTGTGCATCGACTTGGATGTAAAAGCCAGCCTCCAAAAACGTTCCAGTGACACCACTCCAAGTTCCATAGCCTGCTTTCTCATCTGATTTTTCCTGAGAAAGTGTTGGTTACATAGTTCAGAAAATCTGCAGATAGAATAATGCATCTCTACTGCAGACAGATCTCCTGAGACTACTGGTTTTTTACCAGAAATAAAGGAGCACCAGTGATAGAACTAAAATTATGCAATTTGCATAGCTCTCTATGACCACAGATTTTTATCATAAATAGAAATAAAGCTAACTTTTTAAATGGCTCCTGCACCCTCAAGGCTTTGGCTCTAAAAATTCTCATTTTCCTTCTACAAGTGTCTCCTCAAATCTCCACACTTTGTCCTTCAAAATTGTCCGTCTTTATAAAGCTTTTTCTTCTAAGAAAACAGGTATCCAGCCTTATATGCCTTTTAACAAATGGCCGCACTCTACAAGGCAACTTCTTTGAGAGATCAAGGAGGATTCGGAGTTCCTTTAAAACCTTTCTGTTCTGGAGGATTTAGCAGGATTTAATCCCTTAATCCGTCTTCTAAGCAAAAAAATCTAGTGTAAATTTACGATCCACAGATACTCTCACCAGATCAGCACCCTCATGATTTAAAACACTGTGTCTGTGAGTCCTTCCTTAAATTTCATCAAGAGGAAATTAAAATGATAGAGTATCTTTCAACTGCAGCCATATAATCAAAACAAAAATGGTTATCCAATAAATCTATTTGCTGGTGTGACTAATGGGAATCATTGATCTAGTAAGTTAATTACAGCTTTGATTTAACCATATTTTTGTTCTTTTTGTAATAGATGTAGTAGTAAAAGCTCAAGAATAAATTATACATAAAAATAACTTTGATTTCATTATAAAGTTGAGCAAGCAATGTAAGAAAAAAATGCACAAACGGAAGAGGGAGTGGATCCCCACTCATCTGCATCATGTCACTGTCAGACACCATTGCCTTTGCTTTAGTTCACTCCAGCTAGCTCTTTTCAAAGCAGCTCTTCTATGGGGGAGACAAGTCCTAAGATACTCAGACATGATCCAGACATTTGCATTTATACTGAGTACTAATGGCCCCTTCTTAGCCCTTCTTTACTTAGTAGTATGGACACAGGATGCACAAAACTTGGCAGCTCCAAAGATCTTGGGAAAGCAGCCTACACACCACAAAACTCCACTTCCAAATGAAAACCAGTCCGTTCAGGTAACTGCAAAGGACTACATCAAATTCTTATAGACTAACATGACAATTAAAAAGCTGTGAATATATTCAGCCCAGCATTTTAATAAGTTTTTTTAAACATGCTTCTGAATCTTTTTGAGAAGAACATGGTCTGAGTGCAGTCCTGCAACATGCAAGATTTAACAGCTCTCAAAGGCCAGTTACATCTGAGACACTTTCACTCAAAGTGAAAACTGAAATTATGAAGAGTCATGATGTAAATTGTATGGAATGTACAGTGCTCAATAATATAAATAGTGACCTTTTAAAACTGACAGAGTGAATTTGAGAATCCACAGCACTAACACTTCCCTAAAACTGTAAGTTTTACACGAGGGAAATGGATGTAACAGGATATGCCATCACCTTAACCTAGCAGCATTCTTAACCGACAGGTTTCTGACTTAAGTACACATCAGGTCTCTTCCTGGATTTTACCTTTTGTGTGCTGCAATGAAAACTTGTTTGAAGATCCAAGTCTGTCAGGAACAGATACCATTAGTGATAGGAATCACATTCCTATAATCCAAATACTGATGTCCGGTAGTGGAGCTGAAGAGCCATTCAACTCCTGAGACTTTTCAGAGCCTGAGACTTTTGAGCAGCACTTGGCCAAAGTCACTGCTAGATTTATCACTGCTCAAAAACTAATATTTACCTTGAAATATACATCGTTCTCCTTTTACTTCTACATCCATTTTTCTCTCTTATGGATGTCTTTCATGACATCATTTATTCTAATGAGTGAGCCATACCAGTTATGTTTCAGTATTTATGGAATCGTGCCATTTCTAGTGGCTCAGTTGCTACGCCAGATACAGAAATATGAGACAAATCCTACAAATTTACTGGCATAGTAGTTGCACTGACTGTATTATTTACTAATGTGGGTAACACAGCCGTGAGCTGTGACACACTCAATTCAGCTACACCAACTGTTTGTCAGCATATAAAAGTTCTGAAAATTATTAGGGCTATACACTGTTATTTTACCTTATGAGTGTCCCGAAGAGATAACAGGAGGACTTTAAAAACCATGGGTTCCGTTCCTTCATTCTATCCTTTGAGGTTAGAGTATCCCAAAACTTTTTTGTCATACTTAGTCCAGACAAGGCTGAATAGTTCAGTTCTTATTTCACATAAAAGTCTTACACATATTGGCAATCCTTGCCCTTCTTTCCTCATTTTGAAATAGTCACTGGCGTTCACTGTTTCTTCTTAAGTCCATGAAGGGATTGATTATATACACTTCTCCTATTTCTACTCCTCCTATTGCACAACACCAAATGTCACTATTACGACTTTTTCCCCTCTTTTTTGCTTCCTTTAAGAGAAGACAGTCTTTTAAATACAGATTTTGCTTATGTGGGAGGGTTTTTCCCGACAGTAGTTTTCCTGACACGGTTCTGGATTTGTCGTTTAAATACATCCATATATTTTCCATATGTAGTGTGGATTGGATGGATAGATTAGACAACACAGAGGCAAATCAAGAAAGGGGCATATGAACCAAGAAAGGAACACTGTGATCCTGTGGTCCTGCAACATACGTGTGATTGCTGGGTACGTTTTCCATCTTGTTTTTACTGGAGGTCATGAAATGTAAATGCTAGCAAATAGTACTGAACACATTAAAGATTTTTCTGGTTCTGATTCAGCAGTTTATGATAAGGGTGCACTGTCCCCTCCAAGGATATCTGAAGAAATTATGCCCTTTGACAATTATCTCCAAATTAAAGGCAGAATTTTATGCCGAAAACAGCATAAAGCAGATTTGTTTTCAGAGTACTCCCTAAAAAAATCTTTTATTTTTAAGTTATTTTTAACAGGTGTAATGCACATCAAGAGCTTTGAAGGGAGAGAAAAAATAAACAACAAATAAAATGGGTAAATGGAATGAATAAAATCACATAAATGAACATAAAATAAAACATATTTATAGAATGAAAAAAAAATAGAAGTAATAAAACCAACTTTAAAACTAGCTCTTAAAACTTTCAGGTGCTAAACCAAGAGCTCCCAAAGAAGAAATAAGAAGCTACTTGAAGTCATACAAATTACCAGTAAAGTCATGAACCTGATGGAAATTCTACTGCAAATGTGGCTTTTGCAATCAAACCTGGGAACCAGCAGCTTCCAAAGAAGCCTGGTTCTCAGGCTAACAAAGAACTTCATTTAAAAGCAGAATCTCAAATACAGTGATAAATAAAGAATAGTGCACTGCAGATGAAAATAGGGAGTTCACGTGCTAAAGCAGTATAAAATCAGAGTGCCTTAATAACAAGCAAAAACATAAATGTCTGTACTCAAAACTTCGAATATTAACTTGAATATCACTAATGAGTCACCATTTCATTGGACAGGCAGATAACTTCCATTCAGAGACACATTTTCAAAGACTCAGGGGACTGAATTCAATGGAAACTAGAACCTGTTCCTGAACATGAGTTTGGTGCAAGGTAAATATCATCTTAAAACACAGCATCTCCTCGTAATCATGTCTTTAATGCAGTTATTTTCCTAGTCTGAATGAGTTAAGTGAGTATTATTATATGATTCTCAACTACGTAAGACAAATAACTACACTTTTTAAAATTTTAATGATTTAAAATTATTTAATGTTTTAAAACAAATTATTGGTCTATTTGGAATTAAAATGCCTTTCAAACTTTGCCCATAAAAAGTCCTGAATCCTTTGTTCTTTCTGATTCTCCTTCCTGACAACAGTTTCCAGTCATCTTATTTGCTATTCATATAACTAAAGCCAAACCAGGTCTGTAATATCTGTGACTTTTGCTTATGCTTTGCTAAGCTTTTACCTATATTTATTAAAGCTTTTTTAAGGACTATAAAATGAATGAAGCCTTGATGATAGACCTCAGAAATAAGGTCAAGAGACTGGAAATAAGGTCACCTGTGAATATTTTCAAAACTGCTGTCGTGGAGAATGAAGATCTCTTCAGATTGATAGGAAGTGTAAAGAGCATTCTCAAAGCTGCTTTGTGTACATGGGTTATTTAGCTCAGATACTAATAGCAACTCCATAATGAAGGAACCTTCTATCCCTGTCTAGATGAATAAAGAGAGTGCTTCACTGGCACAAGATTTCTATGCAGATATCTTTTTGAAAGACACTTTGTGAGCCACAACAATTTAGCATAAGTCGGTACTAATTAGCAGTAAACTCAGACAAGAAAATCTTCCATCTTAAGCCCAGGAATTTAGCTTTGGCAATGAAAGTTTTGCTTAAGGATCTCAGATATATTAGTTTTCTGCTCAAGTGTTTTATGAACTATATGGTTCAGCACATGAACTAATAACGAAGGGTGATACAGAGATGATTTTCTGGGAGAATGCAATACAAAGAAAATCTTTGTTGAAGTCCCAGAGGACGACAGCACAAACAAGCTTTCCTAGTCTTTTGCTATATAATTTTGAAATCGCTAAATCTAAATGAGGTGAGGGAAATATGAGGATTAGGCCCAACATCACTTGTTGAGGAATTTTCCTCGTGGGCATATCAAAATTGTAGAGCTGTAATACTTGTTGAAACCAAACTATAAGTTTGGGACAAGGAAGGGGAAGGGATAATGGAAAGGATAGTTTGTCTCTCATAGATGCATGTGTCTATGTGAAGAATCATTTAACATCTTCCTGACAACCCTTTTATGCTTCCTTTTTCATTTGTTACATGACTGTCACACTCCATATTCAGTTTTTATGTCATTTCTTTTCCTTCTCTCCTCTCTTCTTCCCCACCCCCTCAATTCTCTCTATTTCAATTTTCAACTTACACAGTCGGCAATCCAAGCAGCCAAAGTAAGAAGTTCCATGTTAGATCCAAAAAAAAAAAAAAAAAAAAGTGCTGTCTCGCTGTCTCTGCCAGTCCTCCAGTTGCTAATACTAACAGAATAACTTAAGCCCTGAAGTATAATGTTGGACATCTTTTCAAAATAAGGGCTGTAATACTCTCACAGTGATGGTATTCCTTCTGCCTACCAATATGTCCCTTCCTTTAAAAAAATTGCTAGTATATTGATGAGTTCTACTAATTTTGAGTCTTATGTACATGAAGGAAAAGGGTGGGAAGGGGGAGAATTTAATCATTTTAGTCAGAAAATCTTTTGATTTATTTCGGTCTCGGTTTGCTCTTGTGTTGCTCTGTTTGCCCTATCAGCACACTATGCCAGATGTAATAAAGTCCATTCGTGCTTCACTGCCATTTTTATTTAAAGACTATTAAAGCACTGATATTTAGAAATTTCAATTTAGTTAAAGGTGAAGGTTTGCGTTTCTTAAGTGTCCTCAGATGCTTAAGCAGAAATGTTAAGGTATCAAAGGGTGGCTAAATCTCAGTTTTTGGATTACTGATCTTAATCTGAACTTTTGACATCTGACATTTCACTCAACTCCTTAAAAACGTGCTTCAGAAGTGATATTGCTGTGGAGATCATGACATAAGCTAATTAGCACCAACAGATGAAGTGTTGATTTCTCACCACAACTGAAACCTGCTATAAGAAGAAAATTAAAATAACTGATAAATGTTGGTGATTAGCATTTCTAATCTTTGTTTTTGTGGTACACACAAAAAGTATGGAAGGAGGTTTGCATAGACAGCCTGTATGAAAATACCTGCACCTGTACTGTGGGGAAGGGAGGAGATAGGAGGCAGCAGATGGAGGAGCCACATGGACTCTTCACTTTCTGTGCTTTCAACTAAGTGCTTTCTGTCACCAGCTCCATAACCCAAAGCAGAAAGCATGGCAGGTACAGGCTATATGATAGTCCAGATGAACATACGGATTTCTAATAACAAGAACCCTGACAAGCTCTGTAATGGAAGGGATTTGGCTGTTCTTTGGTTGGAATAGCAGCCACAAAGGAAGTTACACAATTACCAGGTAAACCCTGCTCTTGCATGCCATATTGACGCCTGCAGAGACACTAACCATGAAATCCTCACTGAGTTGCCTTCCAGAGAAAAAAACTTTTAAAAGCCTTGAATTGTTGTAGCCCAATCCTTACGATAAACCTCTATATTTGGAAAACAAAGGACTGGAGAAATAAATTGCATTCTTAGTCTAAAAACCATCAGCACTGCTCTGTGTTCAATGAAGAGGGATGGACACAGAAAAAAGGTAATTCATCTTTTCTGTGTTAAGATGGAATGAATAGCTCTTTGGAGATAGCTCTTTCTCTCCACTGACTGCAGAGTGAGCCTGGATGACTACCTTAGATTAGATCTGTATCTTTTTTGATGACTGAAATAAAGTAAGATGAATCTAGGCAAAAATTACTAGAACTTCTAGAAGCCCATTTATTTTTCTTCAGTCTCAGGTTACCTGCAATCACTGGGAACCATACAGATGAGTACATTTTCTCTGCTCATTAAATTTAATTCAGTAATGTTCCTTATATAGTGTAATATAAATTTCTTCCAAAATGCCATATGCTGTTCAACTCTAATAAATTCCTACTGACCCTTCAACTCTGTTTAATTTTTGAAATCGATTATTTTAACCCTACATCATAAATTATGCAATATTTCAGTTTATTTTAAAAGTCTGAACAGTGGTCTGTGAGATCTAAAATCTCTGTTCGTTAATTCTCTGTCACTGTTCCATTTTGTCTTTTTACTCTTAGTGGCTATTTAAAAGACAAATCTGTAGGAACTATCATATGTTAGAGCTGGCATTAATTAATTAGTAAAAAAAAATATTTTAATTCAACAGAAAGACTTTAGCAAATTTAGATTTGCTTCTTTGTGCTGGAATAACTTTAAGGTTTAGTTTAGGATATATCCTGACTGGGCCTGTGCTTCCTTCTTTGACATAAGATGATGTTAAAATCTCTTCTCCAGCTTGCAGAGGATAATTTGCATTCAAAGGCACAAGGAATCACTCCAATTATTTCTGCTTAATTATCTCTCTTTCCCTCTCCAGAGCAAATGTAAAGGAGAAGTGAAGAATGAGTTGGACTTTGGTTGGGCCTTTTGCAGAGCACTCTGCATTACTGAGCTGATGCCAGCCAGAAGCTGGCAGACCCTGGAGTCCCTGAAGCTGGACAGAATTTGGATCAACAGTATTTCAAGAGAACACTTTTGTAGAGGATTTGATGTTCCATTCATCAAATCCAGAATTATCAGCAGCATCGTTCTGCTTAGGGGAGACACAGTGTCTAGCAGCCTAGACACCTAGGCTACCTAGGTGACACAGTGGTAATAAATATTATAAAACCAGGGAAATGGTTTTATAAACTTCTTGTCCAGAAAAGGGCAACAAAACTGGTGAAGTGGCTGGAGCTCCTCTTATGAGGAGCAGCTGAGGGAGCTGGGGGTGTTTCATCTGGAGAAAAAGAGGCTCAGGGGGGACCTTATCGCTCTCTACAACTCCCTGAAAGGAGGTTGTAGCCAGGTGGGGGTGTCTCTCCTCCCAGGTAACAAGTGACAGAACAAGACAAAATGGCCTCAGGTTGCACCAGGGGAGGTTTAGATTGGATATTAGGAAGAATTTCTACACCAAAAGGGTGTTTAGGCACCAGAACAGGCTAGCCATGGATGTGATGGAGTCACCATTCCTGGAAGTGTTAGAAAAATGTGTAGTTGTGCCACCTGGGGACGTGATTTAGTGGTGTATGCTGTGGCTTTGGGTTAAAACTTGTAGTCCATGATATTAGAGGTCTTTTCTAACATTAGCAGTTCTATTGTTCTATGAACAGTTTGCCACATAGGTTGAAAATAACCTGTCTAAACTCCTCTTTGTGCACAAAATAAAGGTGCTTTTTTCTTGGCCAACAAGCCACAGTTGTGGTTCTCCCAAGCACAGCTGCTGGGCACAGAAGAAGTCTGGGCATGAACTGGTTTAACTAATGGTGCTCCACTATCTTCCCGTGTCATGCTACTTTAGTCGAGACTAGATTTAATCAGGACTAAATTTAATCGGCACTACTTTCTTGTCTGCTGGCTGCATCCTGTGGGCTGAGGTGGAATCCTCTCCCTGCAGGGTGGCCTGACATGGGGGGCATTTGGGGGCTGCTCCTGAGGGCTCTGCAAATGGAGTGGCCACTGGCAGGGCAGGGTGTCCATCTGCTGTTTGTGGTCGGCACACACAGGGTGCAGGACTGGACTAGACATGGCTTGGAGAAACACAGTCACTCTAGGTCTAGCTGAGCAGGAGATGGATTAAGATGGCCTCTGGGGGTCTCTTTTCACCCAAATTAGGATTCAATAACATTATTGTCACTGAATGTTGATAAACAGTCTGGAGCAGTGCTCAACAGCAGAGCGAAAAAGGTGGAGCTACAGTGTTAGTGTGATGCCTGGACATTAGCCCAGGCAAAGTTTGTGGCATGAGGTGATGCTGTGGGACAGTGTGTAATAATACATACTTGACAAATGTTAATAATTAGATGCAAGTCTAAGGGAGCCTAATTCACATGTTAAGCTGCTTGGAAGAGTCTCCTTAAGCTTATACCTGAATGCAGACTATAACAGAGAGCTGAGTAGGCTGGAATTGCTGCCTTGGCTTGATGTTCACTGTGCTCATCAGCACTCAGTGACACCTCTATGTAGGCAGGGAATTAGGCAAGAAAAAGTACACCAGAGGCAATGGGAATGGGAAAGGAAAAGGACCTGTAAAATGAGAAAGACTTTGATACTTGAAATCAAAATTCCATACTTTATCATTAGTTTTGAATAAATATATTCAAGCACAAATCTATTAATAATTTGATTATCAGTGGAACTTCTGTAAATATGAATCATTAGTTCACAAGCTTATATTTGAAAGTCATTTCATTTAACTGAAATGAATGAGTTTTTTCTTTTTACTTTGAGAATTTTTCGAAGATATTAGAAAGAAATGGTATTTGGAGTAAAACTCCTGCTGCTTACTGTGTGCAGTGATCTGCCAGAACCTCTCAGAGGGGGCATCATGTTCCTTTAGGCAGCTCCCACCTTTGGGGAGTTACCCAGTCTGTGGGCAGAAAGCTGCACGGCTTTTCACACTACAGTTAATTTTTCTAACTGAACCCTACAAACCAGGTCAGACCTCACTCAGACACATGCACATACACACAGTGCATGAGACGACAGGGGTTTCTGACTTCCTGTGGACCACTCCAGCAGTTAAAATATGTTAATACTGGTGGTTTGGGTGATTAACATCTCCCCCATAATTCTGGCAAATGCTGCCCTGACAGCCTCACTTTCTCAAGCCCACTGGTTTCTTTTCCTTTTTTTCCTTCCTGGTAGAAGGAGAGCAATTGCTCATAATTATGTTATGGCTGGTTCTGCAGTAGCGTTTATCTAGAAATCACCCTGTGCAGGGCCCAGCTGACATCAGTGCTGAGGCAGGTACACTACATGAGCAAATACGCTTTGGGAAGATAAAGTGACATTTCAGCTAAAATTGTGATTCTGGAACAAAACCAGCAATCTTAACTCCAGTTTCACTGGGGGGAAAAACAACAAGGTTTGTCAAGGCAGTGATTATTTTCAGTCTTCTTAAAGAGTGTTACAGATGAAAAAAATATCTCACTTCAGCCTGTACTCTGGTTTCACTTAACCTGTAGAATGCCTGCCTCCCTTATAGTGGGTTTCAGGACTGAAGAGGCCTTATCAATCTGATCTGTAATTTTGCTGTACTTCATTATAGTTTTATGGATTCTCTACAATACCTGGCACCTTTCAGTTTGGTAACTTCTCAACAGAGGAAAGGGGTTAATTCTATAGTTCTGAATCTTTTATGGATAGCTCCTAAAAGAGAATGTATTTTTCACAAAGGAAACTTGGCAATGATAACTACATAACCTAGTGAATGCATAATTGTTTAATCCTGACTTCAGATTGAAAGAGTTTTAAATGTTCCTTCCATCCTGCTTGTCAACAATTGGCACAAATTTCACAGATTACCATTAGCACTAATTGGAATTAATTTGCTTTGTAGTACGTGACAATTTTGTCATTTTTAAACTTTCCAGAGTTTTGCAGAGTTATCAGAATAGAAAATCTGGAACTATGTGATCTCAAAAGTTCAACAATCATTTGATGCCAGCAAATGTCTATTCCAAATGGCAGCTGTTTCCTGTTGAGATTAAGAAGGATGTATTTTTATTTACATTTCCCATTCCATTCTTGCTTATAAGTCTAAAGAAAACCTATTATAACATAGAAGTAAATCAGATGAAATTTAGATGCACCTCTGCTTTCATAATTATATAAATAAGTCTGAAAATTCTACATGGTTTCCATTGCTATATTAACTCAGCTTTGTGTCTCTAGAAATTGATTAAATTAGATCAAATCAATGGTCTGGCCTTCCTTTTGATATATTGCAGAGACAAAACACAAAGCAATGAGCTAACAGTGATTCCATCTAGAAGGTAGTTCCATTCTGATAGGTCTGCAATAGCAATTGCCTCAGAATTAAGTCTTTCAATGCTCAAATCCCCTACCAGTGGAAATGAAGAGTAGAGTGCTCCTGCATGGCTAAAAGGCAATTTAAAATATTTTAAAAATAGAAGATATGAATGAACAAATGGTTATTCAGCTGGGACAACATCCAAATACCCAGCAATACCATGCTCTGGGCATGCATTAAAGACATGGGTCTTCACAGTCCATTACTTGCATCAACTAATTTTCAACTAATTTTTTAAGAATTTTAAATTAATTTCCAGATGCATTGCAAATGCTATTACTTTTTCACTGTAGAAATACCCATCTACCCTGATTGTTTTGAAATCTATGAATAAACAGAAATTCCACAAATGCTGTATGAGTAGCTGAATCTCAGATACTCTTTTCTGAGGAATGACTCAACACAATGAAATCCTAATAATTAAAATTAGCATGCAATTAAAAATAGGAAGAATTTAATATACATTTTTTAAGGTTATGATGTGCTCTCCGAGGGTCTATCCACATAGCTATTCCGGAAGCTTCTTGTACACCATTAACTAGTGCAAAGCACTGCAGATAAGTGAGGCCCCACTTGGTAAATAATGAATGTCATGTTACAATTATTTGTAGCTCCATGACATATGAGCAATGCAATAGGGTAAGTAATGGAGGAAGGAAGTGTATGAAGTGAGATATTTAGACATGCTACATACTAACTGAACCCAGAGTACCAATGGTATCAGGTGACAGAGCTAAAACTTTTTATTGCCCTTTACTTGGCAGATAACTGACCTTAGAACTGGACTGTTCATGTCATAGCATCAGATATTTTCATTCCATTTTTCTTATGAGAATGTAGCGTTCAATTTTCCAGTTTGTTGCATTGCAACATTTTCAGAAAAGAAAACTTAATATTAAGACTTCCTTTAGGCATTCTAAAACAGTTGTAATGTATATATAGAATATCTATATGACTATAATGTAATCAAAGATTTATGAGTGACTCCAGGGTACATTGCTTTATCGTTAGTAAACTACAAGAACAGTTATGTATGTTTTTCAGTTCATATGTGCCCATAATTTCAGAGACCCCCACAAACATACCACAAGTAGGAAGAAGCGTTCCTTTGTCCCTCACCTCCCAACTCTGGTTCCCTTGACAAACAGGTTGATGTAAATTCAGGTCTAGTATTGATACACAGACCTTACTAAATACGTTTCCTACTTAACCATTTGGCAGTTTTGCCACAAGCTGTGTTGGGAGCATGCTTTCATTTATTTGAAGAAGGTCTCTAATTTTGTTTGGAAAATAAGCTTGCATTGCTTTTGTTCAATTAAAATATGAACCACTCTCAGATCAAGCATTAATAGGACAGAATAATTTAAGAACTATGTGGCCAAACATGGCATTGGTCATTGGATTGCAACAGACCTTGTCCAAAAAACTGGCAGGGTGTTCTTGGAAAAATTCCTTCCCGATTGACCTTTAAGGCATTTTAGAAGGGCGTACTAGTTAGTGTGTTACATACGAACCTTTCAGTACTTTGAAATGGTTACCAGCCCTGAATTTGAGGCATGGATTTTGCAGGAAGAGAGTTAAATCTCTGCCCCAAAAAAATCATTATCAGATGCCATATGATAACCTGACCTTAGGCTGATCTATGCATCCCCATATTCATCTAACATAGATCCAGCCTGTACCTACGCCAGGATCCAGACGAGTTTATTTCTATCTGTCATTAAAACTGGTATTTCCAGTATTTTTAATAGCTGTTTACTGCACCAGTGTTTGTTTTCCACTAACACCTGCTCTCTAACAGAAATTACTTAAGCTTTAAGTTTTTTGCCAGTCTGGTTTTTAGCACATGAAAGCGCTGTCAATTGTCAGTTTTCTTAAGATAGGTTTTAAAATAGAAAATAGCCAATACCAATGCACTATTACTTTGTAAATAACGAGAAGTTTACATCTAAGTCTGCCTTTCTTCTTCTACAAGCCCAGTGCATCAGCTTTGGCAAATATCACTGAAAATGGGGCAGCAGGATCAAAGAGTCCTGCACAGGTGGAGTCAGAGATGCGCACCCTAAGAACCCAGTCTTCTAACACTAAAGTCAGTGATTAAGCAGAAAATACAGTTTCTGAAAAACTGGAATCAGCTTCCACTACTATAAGGTATGTTTTCTGCAAAAAAGTGACGGTAGGAAGGAATGTCCTCATGAGAACAGTGTCACTAGGGTGTAAGAAGCATAAAAGTACTTTTTTTCCCAGATATGAAAGCCAAAGTGAAAAAACACAACCTTTAGGAATTTCATGATCTCCTAATTACTCAGACCAAGGGTTTTCCTTATGGATTTACAATTTCCAGATGTTTTGGTATTATAATGCCAGCCTAAATTCAGAGTTGACATCAAAAGGAGAAAAAAAGGATGAATAACAAGTTTCAAAGGGAAGCAAAGGACAAAACATGTTTGTTGGAGAGTTCTTCATACATTTTTAAAAGCAATGATTGCTTTCAAATGTCACACAGATGTTCCTGCAAAAGTGACTTCTCCCAAAGCATTGATACCTCACACTCTCAGACTAGACCCTGAGTAAAATCACTCAACTATTTTATGTCTTCATTTACCCAGCTATAAGGCTCAGGAGCATAGGAGGTTTTCCAACCTCACACCCTTTCGGTTACAGAATGTGCAACTGTTTAATTGGTTTATTCACAATTACTACAAGTTTACAAATTTTTGATCCTTTAAAAAGTTATATCTGGACAAGTAGAAAAGTTGCTTCATTTTCTTTGACCCAGCATGTGCACTCTGAGTCAAGGACATCTGGAAAAAGGGGAAAGTTACTCCTTTATTGAGGGCAGCTGAGGGGAAACCAATGGGAAGAAATGGGTAGTCAGCACTCTGGCAGTATCAGATTCCAGAGTGATTTCTTAAAAAAAATACCACCTTAAATGATTCATCAATGTTTAACCAAGCTGGGCATACACTGACTTTAAAAATAAATGAATAAATAAGCAAACAAACAAATTTCAGATCACTTAATTCTGTATTATCTTCTTTTACTTGGATAACTAGCTTGGATTTTGACAAAAATAACTGAATTTGGGATCTTCTGTACAAACATGTTTTTTACTAAGCCTTTCAGAGATAAAGCAATAATGACGTCTCACAGCTACAAGGCACTTTTAGTCAGTACTCTCCACAAACTCTCCCAAGGCTTGTGTTTTTATAGTCACAGCGAGTTTTGGCATTTTCATTTTTTCTTTCTGTGCTCTGACTTGACTTTTCTTCTCTCCAAATACCTCCCAAATAAAAATAAAATCATTCCACCTAAATAACTTCAACCTTTTAGTGATTATACATGTGCCTTATTTTTCTATTTGGAAAATTTTATCTCATAGGTTCTGCAATCATAAGTTCAGGGCAGGGCTACATCCTCACTCAGCTAAGCTTTTTTTTGGGTTTATTAGCTTATTACTAATAAGTATTGAATTTATTTCCTGTTTTTTAAAGTACACTATTCTTTTACTCACTTTGAGCTTTCTAGAAAGAAACGGGATTTTTAAACACCTTTTTTGCCTCAGTTTACCAGATGATCTTTAAGGTCTCTTCCATTCCAAACCATTCTGTGATACTAGGATTCTACAATAAATATTATAATAATAATAATAACAATAATAATAATTATAATAATACTTGCCTATTTCAAAATTGCTCAATATTATGCTAAATATTATATATATAAATGTTTTTTAAAAAGGTACTTGTCAGAGTTTTTTTGTTGGTATTGAGACATATTTATTGCAGTGCCAAAAACCCCTCATTTTTCTCTGTGTCAAATTCTTTTATTCCTCTGCTTCCAGCAGGTCTCCAGGTAAGTTTAAGGAGTGAAAAAATAGTAAAGACTGGTGGCCTCCCTCTTGTCAAGTGCAATATGTGGCCTTACTTCTTCAGCCTTAGAGGATGAAATTTGGTCTCCAATATCTGTGTGTCCCCAGTTCCTAAGCACTTCATAGCACTTCTCTGTGGTTTTTTCCCCTCAGAAGCAGGTAACTGATTCTTGCGAAACAGGATTTTTTCTCCCAGTTTAAAAGGAGACAGCTTCTCCCTCCAGCTGCTTTCTTCTTTGAAGCTGTTACACAAATTCTTTTCATTGATTTACATAATCTTCTATAACATTTATATAACCTTTTAACTTTAACATTTGACTAAATTTAGTCAAATGTATGTTCTCATACACACTTGTTCTGTGATAATTTTGTTTAGTTTAAATAACTCTTCTCTCCCTGTTACTTTCACTCCTAGTATGGAGAATCTCGTCCCAGACTTTGTTATACAAGCTGTTCCTGTTTATTTTCATTAAATATACATTTTGTTCACCTTCTCCTTTGATTCTGCTTTTCAATTTCTTATTTTCAGATAAGATTCTAAAAAACTTTCTTGTTCCCCACTAACCTGCAATAAGACTTACTTAATGACTTTTGCTGGGAAATAATTTAATGAGAAAGAAGAAGTTGAGCATTGTAATTCTCTGCTTTTGAATCACTGGGGAAAACCAGACTTCATCACTCAAAAAGCAAGCAGATAATAATAGCACACCTACATCCACCTTGGGCCATTTTTTGGAAAGAACTGTCAATGATGGAGAAAAGTTATGGAAAGTTAAATCTTGTGGACATTATGATGAAAAATTCACTGTGAAACTGAGGTTTGTCTAGGATGATTAAGTAATAATCCCCTATTTTCTATAGAAAGGTGAGAATTTTTTTAAATCTTCTAGCCATAACCATGTAATCTGTGGTAAAGAAACTTTCCAGATTTTTCTTCCAAACAATGAAGACAAATGGACACCTCCTAACAGACTTTTTTATGCCCAGTTTGACATCTGTCTTCCTGTTTCACAAACAGCAAGTTATCTGCTTCACGTTAGCAGTCAAACAGGTACTTAACTTTTCTTTTGAATGAGCAGCTATCAGGAAAAACAAATTGTTATCATATAGCCCATAGTTTGTAGTATAATATAATATGCCTAAAACTCTTCAGTCGTAGTGCAGCATTGTGCTGAAAGTCAGTTGTATCTCATGCAAACATAAAGACATGTGTGAAGAGTGGTCTGAGACCAGGACCGCAAATTCCAGGACTCTAGATCTATTACAGAATAATGTTCAAAATAAGTTAATTTTCCCTGTGATATTCAAATAGCCTGAATGTGCAAGTAATTCCTGGTCAGCCTGAGTCCCACTCATGTCCAACTAATAAAGAATGTTAAAGTTGAAAATGTTTGTTTCCATATAATCTTTCTAGATACTTCTGTCTCTCCTGGGTGGGGGATATCGGTTGGTTCTATCCTAACTGTTTATTTCATATCAACAAGTTATTTGACAGCTTTGTGGGTGAAGGCATATCATGGTATTTAAAATATTACCTTTTTCAATCTACAATTCTTTGAATTTGTTCTCTATCAAATTTTCAATTAGTTGTCGCCCTTAAGCCAGGTTGCCAAAAAGAAATTATTCCAGTACAGATGCTCCTGAGCCACAGAAATGCAAGACTGTAAGGCTGGCTCGAAGGATCCTCATTATTTTCTGACAGCTCTTTAGGAAGAGTTGTTTTGAAAACATTGTGAAATAGGTTGCATTTAAATAATGTAGAGGTGCCTGTAAATGCAGCCTGGTTCAAAGCAAAAGCAACAAAATGTCAAGGCTGGCTAATTTTAGTAGGGGTAAAAATGAATAGTTTTAAACTTATCTTATCAGGTTTTTATTTTCCAGCTCTGCCTAGATCTGTCCTTCATCCTCTTTTTCTCTCTCCGAACCTTTATCTCTGCTTATCCCTGTCCTTCTATTTAAAAAACACTACAACCCCACTCCAACCTCAGCTCCTCAGCTCCAGCTCTATGCTCAAGCCCCCATGCCACCCCTCACTTTCTTGACACCTACAAAGCCCCAGATGGGAGGATGCAGTAGGGGTCAGTACCTATGTAGGCAACTTCACTGGTCTTCAAATCTGGACATTGAAAGCAACATTGCTAAATGAGGCCATTCAAGAGCTGAAGTACTTAGAACTATTTTGGATGGGGGGAAGAAAAAAACCACTCTCATTATTAATCCCAGGAGTGTTTGAATTTATTTTTTTGAAGTACAGACTTTATATATTCAAGCTTTTCCTCTGCATTTTAGAAACATAATTCCCATTTAAAGGAAAGCTGAATCTCACATAACCGTGTGATTTGGGGACTATGGCCTATTAGAGACAAATACAGTGTATTACAAGACTCACCCATGAGAATTGGCAGAAATGAGTGCAATGCTGGCATTTCAATCATCATAACGGAATGTTTGGAATCAAATATATAAAACCAGAATAAAATGTGACAAATATTTCTGCCAGTGTCAATTGTATAAAAGTTTGTTTATATTCAGTGTACAAGCCAAATCTAAGTTGGCATAGTGCCCGTAATCCAGAATCAGGAAGAAATGTCTAGACAAATATGGATAATACTTTTCAAGAACAAAAGCTTATCTGAATCTAAATAAAAGTATTTCTCTTGAAGACAAGATAAACATTACTTCTTGCTATATTTTCCTTACATAATATACCCTTAGTGATTATTTAGGGAGTTATAGAAAAGGATTTTCAAAGGCAGAAGAAATAACATGTAAAAATGAATAAGAAATGTGAAGCTTTGCTATGCTTCTTTTCATAATAGAAAACATAGTCACAGCATAAATTAATAATCACAAGCAATAACTTCTAAAAAATTGAGAATCACAGTGTCCCTATTTGTCTATAAGATGTTGTTTTTCTCACAGTACTTAACACCATGATGCCTTATTGGGGCACACAGCTAAGGAGTTTACTTTTTGGTGACTTCAGTATGCTTTGAACTTGGTTCCAGTTGAGAATCCCAACAAAATATATTACATTATGTGAAACAGATGTGTCTGTTGTTTTAAAAATTCCAGCTGCTTATGAGACTGATTATTTGAGTGCCCGGAATCACTGTTTGGAAAAAATATAGGGAAAAAAATTGGTATTACCCGAATCAGTCCCTTGCATAAACATAGCAGTAGTGGTGCAAAGTATTTACTGGCAGGTAGATTGTGGTCAGCCTTCCTCCAGCAATACTGTTCATGGCTGTGGGTCAGTTCTCGCTCTGCACGCTATTTCAGAGAAATCTTCATACAACCATCTCTTTTAAAACACCTGCTCTTCTCTATCACTGTTTCATTACAGGCACTTTTAGGAATCATTCTATGTGTTTTTTGAAGTAACCGTCTGCATTTAAGCTATATATGCACTGGTAAAGTACAGTACTGCTCATTGGTGTGTGCTCCTGACACACATTCATAAACACAATTAGCGGACACAATCATTCAATTCAAAGCGTCGAAGTCCTAGAAAACATTTTCAAGAAATTTGTCTCCTCAGTCACCTCATGAGGTTCAGAAATTGCTGGTTATTTGTGAAGGGTTGGCTTTTGTTGGAGGATACTAATGGATTACACCTAGTCAGGAGGATGAACCATGTATACAATGAGAAGCACATGCCAAGATGAAAGCTGCTTTAGTAACTGCCCAGAAGCACCTTGAAGGACTAAATGTATGAAAGGAATATGAATAACAAAATAAAAGGCTGAAACCACATGTGACTGCAGCATAAAAAGACACTTCCTTGTCTGGTTTACACTGAAAAACTAGCTCTCATTTGGTTTGCTGAACACTTTTGATTTCATTTATTATGATGGTAGGTGTTTGTAGCTTTTGTACTCCCATGTTAGAAAAGTGACCTTTTCTGTAGTATACAGGACAGAATTATATACTGGAGATTAAAATAATTTAGAGATACACTTAAACATATTAAATATATAATGCAAATATTAGTAAAGAAAATGTAGAGAAATAATAAATATACAAAGTGTACCTGTAGATTTGCTTGCAAAATAATGAGTACATTACATAGAGCTAGAGCCCTAGAGGGATATTTCCTCTGCATTTTATAAGACCATTATAGAAAAGAAAACATGGAAATGATTGTATGTAGCACTAACAGTACATAATAGACTCTCCCAACAGTGGCAGGCTAATTAGAGGATCTGTCGATGAACAGCTATGGACCCACATCCAGTGCTAGTAAGACCAGTGCAAGCAATGTTGTCTCTTCTCTATCCACAGATGAAGGATGTGAAAATGTAAAGGCAGTTCAAAGGAGGGCCAAAATAATGAACTAAGGGATAGGAAAAATAAAGCCCATTATATGAGTCTTAAAGAGCTCAGCTTATAAAATGAGTGCTTGATCATGAATACATGAAATAGTGGGAGGCCTTTGAACCTTGCTGACAATGGCATAACAAGATCCAATGACTAGAAATGGAAATTAAGCAACTCGACTTCAAAGTAGCTGAAATTTCATAAAAGATGAAATTTCAGAGAAATGACACAGATTAAGTACTTCCACAATTTAGCTTTGGAAGTACACCTTGAACCTGTAAAGTAAGATTAGATGCATTTCTCCAGAACAGAATTAATTCACCTTCTGGAAGAAATTCCTTGGCTTGTGATCATGGTTTGAAAGGAAGAATAAGACTGGAGAATCTTCCTGGGATTGAACTCCTTGAATTGGATTAGTATCAGTCATTTCTTTTATTTGTGAGCCCCAAGGAGACCAGGACTTGCACGCACATCCCCCACAAGCTCTGTAGTTCTGCATTAAGATAAAGATTACAAATTTCATGCTTTGGGATTTTCAAAATGCCTGTAAAGAATTGAAAATAAGTGTTTTGCCCTGACACTTTTTTTGGTGCAGAGTGGGGTAAAGGTTCTTCTCTCAGAAGCAACAGAGCCTAGCTATGGGGAAGGGTAAGACATGGAGAAGTATCACCCTCCGAGTCTCCCAATTAGTATACTTTATAAATAAATAAATTAAGCAATTATTTAAGTTGATGTACGGAAGTAAATTTCCTCTCCAGTGAGGATGGCATAAGCACTTATTTTTCACAATTTTATAACTTAAGAAGAGTAATTCTGCTTTGTCCATGTTCTTTTCGCTCCAGAAAAATCAATTCATTGTTACATGTAGTAAGCATTTATTTTCCAAGTACCAAAGTCCTTGGTCTTGTGTATTATGCCTGATAATCTGTAATATAAAACAATATCAAACAAGTTCTCATGGACTACTAGACTTTGACCTGATTAATTAAGTTAAATTAATTTAAATTAATGTCAAAATCTTAAATATTGCATTTAACATTTGTTCAGTGTAAGCGAAAGATTAAACATGATACCTACATATATATATATATATGCAAATATTATTAATTGCCTAAATAGGACAATTTTACTAACAGAATCTTCCTTTTCCTGGTGCAACTAAAATCAGGTGATCAGATTTGTGTATGTGCTATTATTAATCTCTTTCTTATAATTTTTATGTTCCTATTGCACTTAGAAACTCAGAGAAAACCAAGAAAAACATTTTAATGATTTCCTGCCTTGGCCAAAATGACTCAATTATTTCTAAGGTGGATACTAAGAATTATTATAATTTGCCCATTTAAAAAAAAACCTTTAAATGCATTTTAACCATGTGAAAATAATTTTCACCTTTTTTGTAGAAATCTAGTATTCCAGCCCTCAAAGTTTAAAGAAAGTCTGTGACAGAAAAATGACATTTATATTACAGATATTTTTTTCTACTGGAAAAAATATCTATATTTTGAAGTTTTCTGCAAACTTAGAAGTCTCACGGATCTATAGGTGCTTAGATGACCTGAGCTGCAAGATTTCTGAGTGACTTCTAGAAGAATCTTGCCAGCTGTGACTCTGAAAAGTCCCCTCCTTGCAGAGTACTCCAGGGTCCTCCAATGCCCTAAGTCCCAGCTTCACAGCAGAGTCTAGAAACAGGGAGATGTGACTTACACTGAGTGGACTCTCTAAATTAATGGAAGTTTTTACCTGAATCTCTCCGTTCCTCATCAGTCAAACGTGGATTATAGCATACCTTCACCTCTCAAGGGGTCTGTGAAGATTTATTCGTCAGTGCTTATGAAGCACTCAGATACCACAGCGATCATGCCATGAGAAATCTGTCAAGTAAATACTCCCTCTTCAAAGCAGGTCTCCAAAAACATGAAGCAAAAAGATGAGGGACAAAGTGAAGAGCAAGGAAAGAATAAGCTATTTCTGAGCAAATCCAACTTACTGTATGTACTTAGCAAGGCATCTTAGTGTTTTCTGTTTGTTTTAATCTAAATGAGAAATGAAATTGCAAAAAAAAAATCTGAATAAGTTTTCCCACACAGAAATTACAGCATTTCTTAATTGTGAGTACAGAGTGTGCAACTTCCAGAAAGCTCTTCGAAAGATGATTTTTTTGTATGATATCTCACAGATAGATGAGATATAGTAGATATCTACATAGTTAGATGTAGTTTACCATATATCTTTAATATCTTTCATGTACCACACCTCAAGTGATGAGTTCTACTCTCTATTTTTTATGTAAATGAGAATCTATTTGCTAAGCTCTACAGTGAACATCTGTTCACTAAGTAGTTGTGTTAAGTGAAAGCTTAGTTCTAGTAACCTGTTCCAGGAAATAGGGCCAACCACAAAAAGGTTAAATTCAAAAAAGAGTATCTTAAAAAAGGATGAGCATATGCAGAGGTCTTCAAGTTTTTCAGCTCAGTGTGCATTTTTGCTGACTTCTCTATTTCTAAAATTGGTCAATTCACATTTGAACTTGTTCAATTCAAAGTAAAATTTTTAAGCACTCAGTCTTGTATCAGACACGAGCATGGGATGTGCTAATTTTTTTGAGAAAATATTCTAAAATTAAAGGGTAGTCATACAATAGAAAAGCAGCACCCAGAAATCGGTCTCAGCCATTGACTTTTCTTTCTAAGCAGAACATCAGCGAAGTGCTACCATGAAAACAGCTGAACTGGATGTGTGCAGGAATCCAGTGAGAGGTACTGAGTTCTCAACTAGAGAGGTCAGCTCAGCTCATCAAGCATTACAGTTCACAAAGGAGATGATAAATTATTATCTTATCCACAGTATCTGGTCTTGTCTTGGCTTCTGACTCATGCTTTCTGCTGAGCTATGAGCTAAGGGCTGAAGGTCTGTTGTGCCAGGGATGGACAGTGGACATCCTTTTGGACAGGCAGCAAGTCCTACTTAACCCTTTTTTCAACTGCATGTCACATCAGAAGCCCAATGCTCCTCAGGGTGGCAAAAAGTCCTTAGCCAGATACCATCAGTGTGATCTTCTGCACTGCAGAGGTTAATTCAGTATTAGAGCTGTGCTTCCATGATGGACAGTGTTAAATCAGTGCTATATTGGTGAAATATTGTGTTCATGTACTCAGTACACTCATACATGTGTTCAGTACTTGATACTGAGGTACACAACATACAGGTGGGCTAATTTTAGCTGCTTGAAAATCCTCCATGTGAAAACATTTCAGAGCTGGCATAAGAAGCTAAACAACAACAACAACAACAAACCAACAAAAAAACTAAAAAGAAATAATGCTTCTCATCTCTGGAATTTGCATCCAAATTGACTCTATTTTATGAAAATTGAAAGGACATAATATGGCATGTAATGTCTGGGGAGTGCAATTGTGACTCTGAAACATAAATGAAAGAAAAGAGACAGGAAAGCAACTGCCCCAACAGCTCAGTTGCTCCTTCATGTACCAGTTGGACATAAGACACTGAATGTTATCTCATCATATCAGCTGAATTGGAAGAGGACGAAATAAAGTAGGGGGTTCAGTATTTTTTGAGGCAGAGGAATCAGCAGTGCTTTGCTGATCCTTTTGACAATCCCACATTAACACCAGGCAGCCCTGTGATAGGGTGAATTCTGCTCCGAAAGCACGCTCATGTTGTTCAGGAATTTCAAAATATTTCACAAAGGTATATCTGGGTTTACTTGAAATGTACCATTGAACTTTTCCCCAACCTCAAACTTGATTAGAGAGATATTCTTGCAATTTACACAAACTAACCAGAACACTCTTCTTCCACAAATGCATGATGTCAGCAACTTTTACCCAAACCCATATTTGATAACTCTGCTATTAAAACCCACAAGCTGAGTACAAAAAGCTACCTAAGTTGAGAGTATCTAAGCTCATTTGTGCTGGTTTTAATTAGTATATTCTATAGGAAGCTGAATTGGAATAAAATATTAATATATATTATTTTCATTGTTCAGCAGGCTTGATAGGCTTTTATTTGTTAAACAGTGCTAAAACTTTCATCAGATTTAAGTCATGCTTCTTCACAGCACAGTATGCCGATTTCAAAGCCTGTGTCTCTGGAAAAATAAAATAAAACCCATGCAAATGAGCGTAATCAGCATAATATAAATTATAACTTGATTTATTACCAGTCAAAACCTTTATCATTTGTTTCAGAAAATTTTTGTACCTCACAGACAGACACTTTTGCTATAAGCAAATATCACATTTGTAATCAACTTGGAGAAAAGGGGATGACTGCAATAGAAAGGAGACCAAAAATATTGATAAATTTCATCAAAGTATAATATCCTGGTCTAAAAATAGCAAAATTTATTTTGCCAAGAAAAATAATCCTGTACTGCAACTTCACCTGACCAGTAGTTCAGCAGAGGCTCCCATAAGGCCTCCCTGGAACTATGGTCTCTTAATTTATCTTTTTAATCCAAATGTATGCTTCTTCAAAGCTATGTTCTAACCTCATTTATATTGACAGAGATGATCTATTACTGTACAGTCTGTGACCTTGATAACACATAGAAATTTTAATATGGACATGATCTCCATTCAAAAAATTGCAGAGGCACATTGTACACAGAGCTTCCCCATCAGATGCATCAGCCTTACTTATAATAGCATTACATACAGGAGGATTTGGCCTTGTAAGTGACACTGAGGAATGTATAAAAAGCAAATTCAGAAGTCAGCAAAATGCCTTGTTAATAGGGGGCATACTTTGCTTTTCAAAGCAGTATTACAAGCAAGAGAATGGTGAGAACAGTCTATAAGAGACTGAAAAATAACCTTCCTAGAAAGGTTTAATTAAAATTCTGTAATGCTACTTGTAATGCTACCTGTAATGCTTCTGTAATGAGCACCTCATTATTGCTTCAAGGAAGAGATGCAGAATATACATGTTCCACATATACTAGGAATTCCATTACGAATAGGATTTATCCATAAGACTATCTATAATCAAAACATAACTTGGAGAAAAGGGATGTGCAAACGTTGTGGGTTTTTTTCATTGGCCAAAACACAAGGACAATGTCTGTCTGACAGGATGTCATCTGTAGGGCACAAGCATAAACAGTGTATAAATGATAGGTCTTACCCTGCCTTTTACTAATTCCTTTCCTCAGTACAGAGTTTGCATGAACCTAGGTAAGACAGAAGGTTGCTGCTAAGCACTCATACTCTTAAACATTTTTATAGCCTTTCATTGAAATTGGAAAAGCAAAAAGTTTTATTCTGTTTATCTCAAAGCTGAGTTTATTCATCATTCAAATTATGTTGTAAAAGCTGTCTTTCTGTGTTTACTTTCCCATCATAATTGTATTGTTAGAAAACAAATTTGGTGATTCTGGCATTTCATCCTGTTCTAGTGACTACCTGTAGTATTTAGGAATGTAAGGGATATTCCCATGGCGTCATGACTAACAAGATAATTGAATAAAAAGAAAAATAGAAGATGCTGAAATTATTTGAAGTAAATTGGAGATGTGAATGTAGGGCATTTAGTTCTTCATCCAAGAATGAAAGGGAATAAACAGAAAAGAGAATGTCTTGCAGCACAGAAGTCAGTGCTCTCCAAACCAGAAAAGGCAAAGTACAACTCATTCTTCTCTCTACCTAATAGAGAAAAATGTTCTTTGTGTATGTAATTCATGAAAGGGCACTTCTACTGGCCCTATTAAGCCTCAGCTCTTCAGTATGAGAGGCCTGCAAGGGCGACTTTGCCTGGGACAGGGAGCCTCCTCCCCAGTACAAGAGAACTTGCAGGTCCAAGGCTGCCCAGCATGCTCATGTGCATTAAGCCTGTCCCACAGGCAGCCTGCAGCTCTACCAAGGCAGCCATGCAGATGGAAAGCTTGCAGGAGGTGAACCATGCTGTGTTTACATCTGTCCTGGGATGCTGCACTTTCAGAGACACAAAGACACGGCCATTGAGTCCCTCCACTGTAAATGAGACATTTTCTCACAGTGAACAGCTTGGGTATTAAAGCAGTAATGTACCATTTACTAAAGGCAAACTACTATTGATGTTAATTATAAAGCTAAAACAACATTTTCTGAAGAGAAGAGACTTTGAAGGAATTTAAAAGGTAACCATTTCAAGATGCTGAGAAATTTTCTGGGGAAGTAAGATTTTTCAGATTCCTCTCTTTGAAATAGGAGGTCAGTGCTCACAGGTTTTAGCTTTTGTTAATGTCTGTTGCTGGAATGATGGTTACACGAAGAAATTGTGAGACTGGTCACTCCACAGCAGTAGCATGTACCTTATTGTTCAGCTGTTAAAAGAAAAATATTTGTCACAAACATTTTTCATGATCCACAGAGTCATTAAGGAAGGTTTATTCCCTTGGAACCAAAGAGGAAATGGTACTTGTGAACTTTCTGAATTTAGTCTAACAAATGTTTATTTTCAAAAATTTCAAAAATTTCAAAACAATCTGTATCAAAATGGCTGATTTTTTCCCTCACTTTTTCTTCAGTGGAATTACTACTGGGTCCCGGTGGTAAGAGGGTCTGCAAGTAGATGTAGATAAATTGAAATTGTTTTTATCAACATCTTTTTGTCAAAGCAAGTAAGTCTCGGCAAAAGAATACCATAGTCATAGAGTCATAAATATAACACAAAAACACTGTCTCTCAGAAACTGCCTCACAGCTCCAGAACTTTCTGTTCTGCAAAACATGAGCGAAAACAGACTTCTGGAACAAAACCAAAAGTCATGTTATTACTGCTTCAGTCAGATGAAACCCTGACCTGAACAGAAAGCAAGAGATGATGAGCAGCTGTGGAGGCATTTCTGCAATATACACCACAAAGGTTCATCCTGCAATAGACAATACTAGTATCATCACTCCATCAAAACTCTTCCTAAGAATTCCTGGAGTTACTCCTCCTCTGCAGGATGGCAAGGACTGTCCATAGCACAGCAATAGAAGAAAGAATAAAACTGAATTTTCAGGGGTGTTTTACAAAGGAATCCGTAGAGTGCATCTTCGTTGTCCAAAACAACAATTCATAAGAACAGTGTGACTCATGTTGAGTCCAGTTTATGCTAAACTGGCACTCTGCAGTTTTACGGATAATAATCATAGATGTGTTCATCTGCCATTATGTAACATGGTTCCATGCAACATATTAATTATAATATTTTATTTATGCACAGAGTACTGTCAATTTTATGGGTTCAAATGTTTGCATTAAAAATCCCAAATAAAAATACAGTAAGCTTTCCAAACACAGAAAAAGTGTCAATTGGTTTGTGGGTCATAGGCTGATCTGATCAAGAACTGGAAATATCTATTCCATTTTTGACTGATTTCCTGCATGGAAAGTAGATTGTCAGATAAAATACCCTTTTTTTCCTGAGAAACACAACAAGCCTGCAGAAAAGCTGTTGGAGGGGGAGTCAGCTTAAAACAGAAGTATTTGTTCTGGAAATTCTATTAACAAGATTTATTGGGGCTATATTGTTAGTGCATGCTGGTTTCTGGGCTCTCTAAAATGCTGCCAATGCTCTTGTGCTGGGACACCATTCCTGTATACTATGGACTGATGTTTTCAGTATATACAATTTTCTCCCACAGCAACACTGACATTTTTTACAAAACGCTATTTTAGTAGAAAAAAAAAAAATTACTGAAGTATATCTTTTTAGAAACCTCATATATATTTTCGATTTACACGTAGGTCTTATGTTTTGAAATATGAGGAAAAACATTCGTGTTCTCCACAGTAGTCCTGTACATAGGTACAAAGATTTACTGAAATCCCTTGAAACCATGGCGTAAGAATAAGCGCATTGTTCCCAAATTATTGCTTTTGTTCTGCAAAATAAATAATGGAAATAGTGAAACATACCTTGAAATAATGTGTAAGCTTTTTGAAAAGCTTTAGAAGATGATAAAATTCAAAATCAGGAGATATATTTTTCCCCATTAAAATTAAGCAGCAGCCTATCAAAACAAAAATTTTTTCTCTCTGTTAACGCTTGAAATTGCTATTGAGACAGAGCTGCTGAATATGGGTTAAGGTAGGTGAGGATGAGAGATCATCTTGTCTATCTTATTGCACTTTGAGGTATATTCTGAGAGCAGAAAGGCTGAATATCTACCAGACCCATGGAGCTGATTGGTGCCCGGGCTGTCGTGGCCATCCACAGGAAACTCACCAAAACCCCACAGAATATTATTCGACTTGCACCATTTCAACCTTTCAGTGCCTCTGACCTTCAGACAGCTTTGTGGAGCATTTAGCAAGGCTGGAAAATTTGCTTTACAGGGGAAACCACCTGGGCATTGTGCTAGCTCCAAACCCACACACCGTGAAGGAAGACCTCTGTGAGTTGCCCTTGATCCTTCCTATGCTCTTCTGCTTTTAAAAGGTTTCTGCTGAAGAGTTTTATCCAAGGGATTAACTTGTGTTCCACAGCCTGATTTTGCTCCAACAGATGCCTGCTGTGTCTTGAAACCTTGAATTTCATGGGATGAGGGTCCTACGAATAGCCTGACACCTTGGGTGGTGGTATGGAGCAAAACCTTGCGCCTGCCTTGTTTAAATGTTTTCTTCTCTATTAAGAAAATCCATAGAGCCCCTATAAAGCAGCTGTACTTTTTTTCCTAATTCCACTGCATGTTTTTCCTGCATTGCTAATTTATGTTTCTGGGTAAAAGTTATTTATTAGAACTGCATTACAAAGTTACACTTAATAAACTGATGTAAATAGTTTCCTAAATAACTGTCTTTACAGAGAGCTTTGGCAGCTCCTATTAGAGATATATTTTGTTTCTGTGAAGCTTCTGGTTGCATTTCTGGCAAGACTGGGAATCAAATTAATGTGCTATTAAAATAAATTGAGCAACATGCTAATTATTGCCAGAAACAAATTAGTAAAACCAGATTGTATTCATTTAAATCAGATAAATAAGTACTTCCTCCTTCATTTAACTGTTTGTTGTTGCTGTAAAGACAGTCTTTGAAAAAATTTTTGACAATGGCTTTTGACAACTGCTTCTCACTTGCTGGTGAAATGGCTGTTTCAATTTCTACCACTGCTCCCTATTGTACCAAATACAATTGGCCTGGTGCTATAAAGCTCTTCAAAAAGAGATCGAGCAGCATAAAAATTAAGCTTCCCAAGAATTCCCACACCTTAACTGTAATCTCACAACTGGTTTTCTGAACCAGGAATATAGTAGTGTCTATGGCAACTTCTACCCATTGTATTAAACTTTAATGTGAGAATATAGATGGCCAAACTAGCAAGGATAACCGGTGAAAACTTTACACGATGCCTCCGTAGTGCCACAGTCTCTGCATGAGGATCTGGCTCCTGGCAGACATTTTTAGCTATTTATAGGCTGGGCTAATTATTTGCAGAACTGAAAACCGAATTTTTCAGTTCTTCCTTCAGTAGTACTTGACAAGGAATCTGGCTATGCTGTCAATAGGATTTTCAAATCCAGTTTTCAAAGGTGTCTAAATTATATTACAAGTTTATGTCCCATTTTCAGAAGCAAATTACTTGTTTGTTAGCTTGCACTTCATTGTAAGAAAATGTCTTTTTTTTTTTTCTGCAACAACTCCATGTAGCTTTTGTTTTGGTAATTTCCTGTTGGGTTTGTTTGGGGTTTTTTAAGAAAATTTAAATGTCGTGAAGAACGTGTATATTTTCTTCTTAGTCAAATAACAATGGCAAAAAAGCCCTAAAACACTGACTAGGATGTACTGTCTAGCAAGTTATTAATAGAACAAAGTTGCACTAACTATACAAATGAACAGACAGGGACCTTCTTGGTTATAAAAGGAAGTATTTTTAAATGCTCAGTATTTTAATATACTGGGTCACCCCAAGGATAATGCAGGTTCCTCTGATTTGCTCCAGTCTAATGTTTGGACAAACAACTCCTGAAATTTCCTGCAGGGGCCTGAAATTTGTTTGCATTGCACATCCCTCTTCTGAAAGTAAAAGCCCCAGGAAGTCTGCCGCCTTTTGTGCAGCAGACCTAAACCAAAAGCAAAGCTACACATCCTCACTTTTCCCTGACTTTCATTTTGAAATTTCATTTAAGTAACAATAATTGAAAGGTTTTGATCATTTTTTATTGTTCTTGGCAAATAGCACTTGGCTGGATTTTTAACCGTGCTTCATATGTTGACTTGTCATTTTTTTAGACATCACATAAAAGCTAATTCTCATTTTCTCATTACCCTTAGTTACACTTTTTACAAGCTCTTGGTGGCTTGGGGCCTTTTATTTTTCTTGCTTTTTTTTAAGTTGCATAGAAGCACCCCTTCTGAGCCTAGTTTATGGGAGACTGGAATTTTTTTTTTTTTTTTAATTTTTTGTTTGTTTGGTTTTTTGGCTAAGATGGTCTTTTAAGGACAAGGGCATGATTGGCATGTGCCCTGCTTCAGTTTGCTTGGCAAGGGGCCTCTGTACCACAGGGTTTTAGCCAAAAGACACAGCCAATCTGCTTGACTCCTCCACAACGTGCTGCCTGTCCCTGTGTCCCTGTGTTTGATGGGCAGAGGGAGAACGGCAGTGTAAAGCACATCATGAAGCCCCAGCATTTTTGTTGTCTGCAAAAAGACTTTGTGTTGCTGATGAAAAGCAGACATGCAGTTACAATTTTTTGTCACTTGCTCCTCCTTTCATCCATAGAACATCTACATTTACAATCTGGGCCAAGTTTACTAGTCTAAATGACTTGCAAAACATTTTCTTAATCAATAACAGACATGATTGGTAATTTTACTAGTTGTATTTATTCCAAGGATTTTATTTCCAGAGGTCCCCACACCCACAGTAAAGGCAGCCACCCAAATTCAGTAGGTATAAACTGCCAGAAAAGTGGCTTATCACAACACCTGTGATGAGGAACTTAGTATAGTGTTACTTCTGCACTCTGAGTGATTTCCAGCTAGGTTAAGTTACAGGAAAGAAGGAGGTATTTCTGTGATTCTGCTGAATAGAAATGTGATTCCCCTTTCATTTGAATCTGCTAATGTATCCAAAGTTCTCTCTCAACTGCATTTTAAATTCACACTACTGACAACTTCAGTCTTTTATTACTCTCAAAGGAAACTTTAAAAAAATAAGGGTTGTTTCTTTTTTAACGTGAGTTTTCTCTTCTGTTTCTCCTCTAACTCAGACCTTGTATTTTAAGATCCAATCTACATCAAAATGCCTATAAATTTTCCAAAAAAGAGATTATTACGTAACTATGTAATTATTAAATTCATAACAACTCACTCATTTGCAACACTGTGAGTTATTACAAGTTTACAATTTGGCTCGTGCCATCTTTGAATACTTTGAAATAAGTTTAAGTGCAAAGACCCAAAGAAAATGTTGGCCAAACTGCGTCATAAGGCATCTCACATTTGATAGCCAATTTTCAGGCAGCTTTCTTCAGAATATTAAGGATTTTCAGATGTTTGAAGCATAATGTCCAACATCTAAGGCAGGAAAAATAGCTTTTATTCTTGTAGTATGTGATAAGAGAAGTCAGCACTCTTTGGTGAACTTTTTAAAAAGAAGCTCTTTAGAGAAAACTGCTGTTTCTTGCACATCTTCCAAAATTTTAATCCTTTCTTAATTTATAAAAGTAATTAAGGAACTCTTTTTCTCAGATGTCTATCTGCTTTACCAACACCGCTTACTGTAATTCACAAGCCATCATTGGCAATTTCCACTGTCACAAACTCATTATTGTGATTTCAGAAAGAGCAACCTGCTTTAGAAATCTGCCAAGAATACCACAAACACAGAATAAATACAATCCTTACAGAATAACAGCAGGAGAAAATTAACTGTAGAAAAGTAAAACAGTTTGGTTCATTACCAATACCATTCAGCAATAGCTAAAACTGGGCCAAAGTATTTCAAACTAAACTGCATGTGCATACTCATGGGTAAATAGAAAGCTTAAAAATTTTTGTCTGTGAATTTATGGCCAATTTAAAAAGAAAATGTAAAATAGGGTGAGGACAATAGAAAGCTCAGGAACAGTTGATGTACATACAGTCGCAAGTCTCTGCCATTTGACAAGTTGCTGCACATTAGGACAGCAGACAATAAGGCTGTTTTTTACTCTCACTGCAGTTATTAAGCTGAGAGAAAGTAATGGCAGTGGACAGTGATAGAGACAGAGTAAATGGAAAAGTTACAAATTCCATTTTTATGTCTAAATTAAGTGACTACTGAGGCTTCTATTAGGAAATATCAGGCAGAGACAAGCAGACAATTGGAAAATTGATTGAGTCATCAGCTTAAAAGTCTTGGCAATACAAGAGCTGACAACTCTGGAACAGGTTTTAGAATTCTAGATTTCTTCAACAAAATGGTAAAACCAAACTTTTGAAAACTGTGTTTGTGTGTGTGTGTGTTTGCATATGTGTGTGTGTGTGTGTGTGTGTGTGTATACGTACATATTTTAATTCCCGCTTTTGTGACCAAGGAGTTTCACAGACCCATAATGTTTAGATTTGGTTTTCATAGATACCTTTCAAAATTTATGCTTGGTTTTTAAAATTTAAATTTCACTTCCCAAATTCTCACATAAACACAGATCTGTATGTACAAATTCCATTACTGACTGCACAGACGGTAATGGTAGAACAGTGTGTGCAATAAATGAAAATTTGTCCTTGTACAAATGGAGATATCATTAAGGCCACTTTTAAAAACATGATAATGCCAAACACTTTCTGATGCTGCTCATAGTCATCGTCGCATCTTCAAACAGATTAACACCTGCCAAAATTAAAGCATTTTCTCCTTAGAATGGAAGATAATTCAAGATAAGTTGTTTCCTAGTTCAGCAAAAATTATTTTGAAGGGAAAAAAAGACAAAAAATTACTGAAAATGAATACATCTAGGTTTAAGTCTCTAAATAAACAATATATTTATTTTTTCATGACAGACTCTTTTGAAGATATGCATTTCCCTGACTCAGGAATCATGAGCAAGGAGTAAGTACTGTACCTGAATGTCTGCCGACCTCTCTTTTAGCTGTTTTTGCATCCAATTATTTAAGTTAATTTTTTGCTTCACTCATGTTAAAATGTTAAATGGCAGTCTCACAGTCTTTCCACATCTAATCTGTTACTGCCTTCTATTTTTGTCCTTTCTGAAACTGCCATGTCCTACTTTATCTCCTAGTTCTCAAATCACCCCTCCAGGATGACTATACTTGCCTCTATATAAACCAAGTATAAACCTCTAAATACCGAGTATATAAACCTGATCTGACTTTCTGGGAGGGCATTTCAGGTTTTCAATGAAGGCTAAAGAGCCATCAGCCCTATGCAAACATGCCAGTGCTGAGGGGATCCATGGGAGGAAGTGAAGTCACAAACAAATTACACATGAGCAGATAAGGATCTTCCAATACCTGGGAAAAACAGATACAGTGCTCTAGAGTCAGCTTGTATGAACCTCTGGTAGGGCAACAAAGCTGAGGCTTGATTTTGAAGCCAGTTAAAATACACTGAATGCATGGCCAAACCCAAGGTCATACAGGGATTCAGAAGCACATCCTAGAAAGGAATGCAAGCTTTCCAAATCCCCCTCAGATGTCCTTCACTGTGAAACACTGCCTCCTGTGCTTCTTTTCAACTGGGGCCTTTCAACACAAAGTTTTTCAAAGCAGTTCCAGAGTCATATATTAGTGGATAGCTCTGAGAATATGTTTTAAATAATCTGGAGCCAATGGATTTTTTTCCATGGGTAATAAATGGACTTTAAAATTATTATTGTGTTACATTATCCCTAAAAATACTTCTCTTGTGTAAGCATTCAAAGTGAACAACTCATCTGGGAGAAGAATTCACTAACTTTTCACTTTCTTCGTGTGCTTTTTTTCTCTTGCATACTTCTCCAAATTTAGACCTGCTTCTTGCAAAAATATTAAGACAGAACTGAAAGGCAAAGATTGAAAGGGACTTCTGTGTTTTCTGTTGAAATATTTTCCCGAAGGGAAACCTAAGTGTCTAACAAGGTGACCCATCTTTCTTGAACTATAAGGCGTCTTGCCTTTTACCCATAGTGAGTACCTGAACTTCTGCTCAGGTTGCCTCACTTACACCACTTACACTGCTGTTGCAACACTGTACCATCAATGTAATCCCTTTATCTTCATTTTAGAGTGGCTTTGCTTCTGGGTAGCATCACAAAATTACTGTCCATTTGCCGCACTTAGCCATCCCCACCCTCTTCTCTGTAGCAAACATCTAAAGCACATTGACTCATACCAGCTGCCTGGGAGCGTGTGTGTTGCATCAGGATTCAACAGCACACACAGAAAGGAAATACTCAGCACTGAAATGTATTCCCTTTGCTGCAAACCGCTTCAGTTATAAGGAACAGAACAAATCGTATGCTGCCAGGAATGTGTGTTTTATTTCAAAACATGTCTTAGGTAATTGAGAGCAATTACTAAAATTGATAAAGGGAAATAACTCCCCAAATCAGTCTTCTGTTTTAGAAACTTATGTCTCAGACTTTAAAGCTTTACCTTCTTTCTCCTTTATATTTCTCCTGCTCTATCCTTTGACGGTCTTTCCACATTGCCTCTTCCCCGTGGGTTTTTCCATGTTTCCTTCAGTGCTCCCAAATGATGGGACCCACCACACAGGGCCTTCCTTTAAACACAATTTAATTCCTTTAAGAGATCCTCTGATTACTAACATGAAAATGTATTTTTGAAAGTTGGAAAGCTTTAATTTGATGCAGTATGTAAATGAAAAAAACGTAGAATGGTTGAGGTTGGAAAGTACCTCTGAAAGTCACCTCATCCAGCCTCCCTGCTCAAGCAGGATCATCTAGAACAGGTAGTCCAGGGTTGTGTCCAGTTGAGTTCTGAATATCTTCGTGGATGGAGACTCTGAGAAAACTGGGCCAGTGTTTCACCACCCTTTAGAACAAAGAAATTTTTTCTTGCATTTAAACAGAATTTCCTGTATTTTGGTCTGTGTCCATTGCCTCTTGTTCTGTCACTGCACACTACTGGCTCTTTACTCCTTCCTGTCAGGTATTTATGAACACTGATAAGATCCCCCCAAGCATTCCCTTTTCCAGAGGGAACAGTACGAGGTCTCTCAGGTTCTCTTGGCGTGAAAGATACTCTGGTCCTTTAATCATCTTCATGGTCCTTTACTGGACTCACTCCAGCAAGTCCATCTCTTTCTTTTACTGGTTAGCCTCAAGTTCCATACTCAAGATGGGGCATCACTGCTGCAGAGTCACTGTCTTCAGCCTTGCTGGCAATACTGAGGATGCATCTGGCCTTCTTTGCTGCCTCATGCTCAGCTTGGTGTCCACCAGGACTCCTGGATCCTTCTCTGCCCAGCTAGTTTCCAGACTCAGCATGGATTGGTGGATGGAGTTGTTTCTTCCCATATGCAGGAGTCTTCATTTCCCTTTCCTGAGCTTTGTGAGTTTCTTCTCTGTTGGGGCACTTCTCTGCCCATATCTCCACACTGTTGAGATCCCTCTGAATGACAGTACAACTGACTGCTGTAGCAAGAACTCCTCCCACTTTTCCATCTCCTGAAAGCTTGCTGAGGCTGCACTCTGTCACATGGGTCACTAATGAAGATATTAAACACTATTGGCCCCAGTATCAACCCCTGTGGTACACCACTAGTGACTGCCCTTCCGCTGGAATTTGTGCCACTGATCACAACACTTCGGGCCTGGATATTCAGCCTGTTTTCAATGCTCTTTACTGACCACGTGTCCAACTCACATTCGTCTTCTCAACGAGGATGAATCATATATGTATATGCACATCCTGTTACGCTGTAGCTCCTTTTTCCTATTCTTTTCCCATTCTTCTAACATCGTGTTAGAAGGGATGTTACCACATCCTGTACCTACTTTAATGTCTCTTACATTCCCAGAGTGGTGCTGGATGGAGCAATGCACCCTGTGATTGGTCTAAGGACTGTGCAGTTCAGGGAACAGTAATTTTGCTTCAACTATTGAATTTTTCTAATTTGTAGTTTTCATCCAGGGGCACAACCACATTTCACTTTTTTCATATGTTGGCTACAGGGAGGAACTCAAATTCAGGGAACGTAAAGGAGGCCATGTAATTTCCTGTTTGAAAGTTTGCAGAACCCTCAGGTTTTGCATGTCTCAAAGGCTACAATAGAAGCCATACTTCAGAAAACGTTATTTTTGGCAGCAGCAAGAGGTCATTGTTTGGGGAAGGGGTGGGGTTAGTGAGATTCTTTCAAGGTATGGTACTCTTTTGTTCAGACTTGAATCCATCACTCAGGATAACCTCACATTTCCACAGGGAGCAGGGGACCTGCAGCTTCTGCCGACCAACCCAATGGGAACTATAAAGATCTGTGAAATTGTTTTTTTTTCCCAAAGAAAAGCTCAGCCTCTACTTCATTTTTTCTTGTGGTTATTTTTAGGCACCCCAGACACCAAGTAAATGTCACTGCAGAAACATCCTACAGCTACCATGACTTGTAAAGAAACAGCTAACTCAGCCTAAACTAGTCAGCTTACTACTGAGAGTAACAAACCAACAGCAGCTCAGTGCCGATGAAAGCAACCTTGGAGGATTTACCTCCATGAGCAGGATAGGCTCTCAGTTCAAAACTAGCTCTAGCAGATTCACTTTGACTGAAGTCCCTCTAATAACTTAATTAAAGACATGGAGGCAGGTTTTATGCATGAAGTAGTGTCTGTGTGTGTGTAGGAGCACTGACATCATAACCTAGCCCAAAATCGTGTTCTGGCAGGTAATGCTGGTCAGCTCTTTACAGGAAAAGAAAATGTTTATGTAAAATACCCAATATCAAGTAATCTGTCTGAAAAATGATACCTATGCCGCACTTGCAGATTTTTTTCTTCTTCAGATGGGGAAAGGGAGCACTCAAGTTTAGCTAAATGAGAAGACTACAGTAGTACCCACTTTCTGAGCTATCACAAAAACACTCTTCATTTTTAAGGAAGTTAGACTTTCATGGGGCCCTGGACCTACAAACAAGAAGTGGCAAACACTAATTAGAATATTAAGAACCATTTCTTAGGTCCTGACAGGTGTATACTTTGTTATAGCTTTATAGCTGTCAAATACCTAGATAGACAGCTCTCCATCCAAGCTTATCCTTGTTTTTTAGACTGTGATCTTTGTGGGTCCCTTCCAACATAGGATATTCTATGATTCCATGATGATCAGTGGCAGAACTCAGTGTGGGTCTATAATTTTGAATGCTTAATAAAATCCAAAAGAATGGTCATGTGTTAATCCAGACCATGACAGACAGTCTGTACATACAGAAATTCATTAATCACTGAATGAACTACTGTAGTTCCTTCAGCTGGCAGCAAAACACATGCCTGTGGACCTGACCAGTATAACTTTTGTGGAAAAATCCCATATGTACAAAGTCACTTAGCGTTCATCACAACACAGTTATAATCAGTAAAATAATGCAAAATAAGAGATGCATGTTTTCTCTCCTATCATAAGAAAAATAAAGCCATTTATTCTCTTAACATGGATATCTATTCAAATAACAGCTTTAAATCCATGGGCATAAACTATGTTACAGTCAACATTCATGCTCAAGCAAAATATATTCCCAAAATCTCTCAAAACCTTGCTGCAGTCAGTCATCTGGTACAAAAAGCAAAGTCATAACCCATAATTCCTGATATTTTTCACTAAGACCACAAATGAAAATAATATCTCAAATGGAACTCTCTTTGTACATCACAAAATAACATCAAAGAGCACAAACAACCTTTGTGGTTCACCCTTCCACAGACTGTCACTCTTAGAGTGCAATACAGAAATGGGGTTAACATAGAGTTTCTGGAACAGTGCACTCATCCTCCTTTCTGTTTTTTCATTTCATTTTCTCACAAAGCTGACCAGAGGGAAGGAACACGCAGCTGCGATTACTTTCTTCAAGGTCTAATAACAGCCATGCAACGTATCACTTTAAAGTACATTTTTTAAATGAACAAGTTGCCCTCGAGGCTGAACACTGGTGAAATCTCCCATGCTAGATCAAACCACCGCTTTTGGTTTCAGCCACAGCCCCTGCTGCGACTGCTCCTTTGAAGTACTCGCAGGTAGGGGCAGCTCAGCAGAGAATGCCCTGCTGTGCTGAACCAAGGAGCTTGAACCCAGAGATCTTATTTTCTGCTTGTTCTGGAAAAAATCCTGCTGATCTGCAGGCATAGGTATTCAAATAGGAGGGCTGTGGGTACATTAGAAATATTGCAATTGATTAAATGACATTTTGCATGGGAAAGGAGCTCAAATTTAAGCCAGGGTCTTCATGCCTAAGTGTAACATAGCTATAAACTGAATTTCAACCTACATTTTAAAGCTGGTGGCTTACTTTTGCTGTGGGAGTGGGTTTTATCTACATCTGACACTGAAGATGTGGTATCACCTGTCTCTAAAGTAGATACAGAGATGTCTCTGCATTGAGAAACAACTCTTCAAGTCAAGTTCCAACTAAGCAACAGCAAATTTAAAGGCAGTGTTTTAAGACAGTGTATTTCTTTGTCTGCAGAGAGGAGCTTCAGCCCCAGCTGTGAGTACTTCAAAGGCATAGATTCCACAGCTGGTACTAGAGCTAGAATTAAGATGCCAGCTTCAACATATGCTAGATTTTATGATGCAGAGTTTTTCATCACCAGTTTTATTAATGTATACATTTTAATAAATTGGAAGTCATCTATAACACTAATTTGCAATTTTAAATACAGCTACACTCTAAAATATTATTTAGATCAAGGAGAAATTTTAGAATTTGTGAATTATTTACATTTTTCACAGGTTTTCCTTTCCGAAGGATCAGACATATACCTCCTGTAGTTTGGTAAGGTGCTGAAAGTAAGACTTGCCTTTATTAGCATGTCTAGGTAGAACTTTCTGATGATCAATCAAGGCCTCTGAAATATTTTTACAGTATACTGAGGAATGACTCCATATCCTAGCCAAGTACAATGTTCAAGCCGCAAAAAGGCCAGTGTAACTACGTGGAAAGATGGCATTATTTCCTAGACTTTTTTCTGAAATAACTAAAACACTGCAAGCACACAGCTTGGCATGTGAAGAGAGAGCAAAGAGTGAGACTGCAGCTTTTGCCACTCTGTAAGTGTGGCAAGGCAGGTGAGAACAAGCTCCTCATCACAGAGACACTGTATCCAGGGGAAGCTTGGCTCACCCTGGGGTAAAGCACAGATTTCCTAATATTGCTTGAAAAAAAATCCCGCTGATATACATGTAAATAGTATTTCCTAGATTAATCCACAGAGCCCCTCCATTTTATCCCTGATCCCCAGATAATGTGGTTCTGCCACTCTCCGTCTCCTGAGTTTGGAGTCTAAAGATAGGATCTAGAGGTGGGCAAGGGACACAACAGGAAAACCCCTGCTGGTCCACTGTCTACAGGGTGTATTGAGCCAACAGGACTGGAAAAGTATCTTAAGAGCAGGCTTTTTGGGAGCTATCAATTCCATTTTTAGTCATGGGGTTTATTTCATCTGAAGTGAAGCCTACTTTGAAGAGTTTGCACTTTTAATGAAAAATCAAAGTAAATAAGTTACAGCCTTGCTGACAAAAAGTCTCTTTAAAAAATCCTTAAGATTTTCTTGGTGAAATAGCTTTATTTCACTTCATCTGAATTATTTCATAAACAAGGCATTCTAGTGTATTTGGCTTTGTTTATAGGTTTCCTCCTTCAAAATGAAATGAAAAAAAACAAAATTGTAGAGAATGAGATTAAATCAGGAGCAAAAGCTAAATTAAACTGGAGACAGCTTGAAGCTTCCTGATAGTCCTTTCTGCATACTCATTATACCTCCCATTTCCTCCCTCCCTTCTCTAGGCAAGAGGCAACACTACATTTTATTAGCCCACAATGAGAAGGAGCTCAGCATTTGCTATCTGGCCAGGCTGGAATAACTGTCAATTCAGCTGCTCTGTGCAAGAGACATTAAAGAGTATCTCTTGTTCCTTACTGGGGTTTACGTTTTGTCTGCAGCTATGAAGCTTTTTCAGTCTTTTTAACAAGGGCAGTACAATGTCTTTGGAGGGATTATATGGCTGCCCTTTTCTTACTGCAACTTAAAGTATAATAGAGAACCATGGAGTAACTATAATGCTGTAATTAACTGGAGTGGCTCTGCTGATGTTATTAACCATGAGCGTATAATTCAAGTGGCTTCTGAATAGCCATAAGGCCCCAGGAGTGACATACAGCTCCATATTCACTTCATAACCATCTGTTATTATCAAAATATGTTGGATTTTCTAGTTTATGGTGAAAGTTTTAAGGTAATGCCTCTCTATGAGATGTTGGAAAATGCTTTTCTAGATGGTCTGTGACTGGGGGAGTAGGCAAAAATTATAGTACATTTGTACTAAATATTGGTTTTATTTTACTATATCAGAGCCAAGACGTGCTTGTAATTCTTATTGTCCTTTTTTTTCTCCCCAATGCAATATCCTTTTTCCTTCTAATTCCTCATTCTGAGCAATTTATGTACATCTGATATAACTGTAGCCTACATTAGGGAGAAGTGGAAAACACAGTTCAAAGCCACTATGAGTCTCCCTGTCCTGTGGTGCAGACCTCAGCTTGTGTGAGTTGTCATAGCTTTATTAAGGTCAACGTTCCAGCAACTGCTAAAGCATCTGATGCTCCTACGGTTTTGATCTGAACACACTCACGATTTCCTTCCCATCTGCTTTCCTTTCCATGCTAAACATTTATATTTCAAAAACTGTGTTCTTAGAATTTCACCTTTTAATTCACACACAAGCCCTTAAAATTTTTTAAGGTGCATATGCCATCTCTGGCTTCTGGGAAAGCAAGACAAGAACCATGGCTGGCAAAGCAGAGCTTTAGCAGTCATCAAACCTTAAGTTTTTGGCAAAGAATTGGAATTTCCTTGGGTTTGGTTTTTAGGTATTTTTTTTTTCTGCTTCCCTTATTATATGCAATATCACTGTAATTCTATTTTTAGAAATCAAATAATTTTCAGGAAAAATGATTAAAAACATTAAATGGGTCACAAGGAGCTAATGACTCAAAGGAATCCAATAAGCTGGGCAAGGTGAACTTTACCCCTTTCCTTTATCAGTAGTCTGGCCAAATGTCTCAAGTACAGCCAAGTATCCACGAATCTCTGCCAGGCCACTGTAGCTGTGTGGAAAGAACTGGAGGCTGAGCTGAAAACTGTCAAGGGTGAATCCAGTTGTTGATGGGTGGGGTGTGGGGATGGGGTTATGGAGCACTGTCTAAATTTGGGACACAGTCAGATCTGGGACTGGAGTTTGAAACTAAAGTAGCCAGAGCTTGTTTATTACAGGTCTCTAAAAGGCATTTGAGGTTAAGTGGATGTTGCTGCTTCTATGGACGAAGAACCTCTGTTGGTTTGAGGCTATATTATAATTAGTACTAGAATCAGAGTTAGTGTAAAGTTCTCAGAGAGTAAGTAGTGAAAAGATGGTTGTGTTGATGAATGACAGTGAGACCCATAGGGACAGCAAATGCACATTACCAAAGGTGGCTTTACATATGGATATGGTTTGCTGAGATGCAGTAGGGTCTGGGGCAGAGGTGAGAGAATTAAATGAGCATGAAGTGAATTTAATATGATGGTGGATTTGATCGGATTGGTAGAGCTTGGATAAAAATTATCTCAAGGGATGCAGAGCCAGCAGTCACAGGAATTGATAGGACAATCAGAGCAAGGGCTTTGCCAGGCACTGATAGCAATATTCAGCCCGCAGTCCGGATCAGACAAACTCATGAGGCAGGGGCAAGGCTAACCTGGGTAGTCAGTTTGCTGGTCAGGGTTCTGGCCTTATCTGGTGGGGGTAGTAAGGGTTGGACACAGCACCGTGGTTGCTGAGCAGGATCAAAATCATGCTGGAAAGTCCTTTGTGGATTGGGGTGTCAATGAACAGGGTCCCTGGACAGACATAGACATGGCTGTGGCTGAGCTGGAGTCTGGAATTTCTGTGAATTCGTTGGGTAGGGTCTGACAGCCCCGTTGGACTGAAATGGGGATCCTGGGCCAGGGCATTGGGCTGGGCCAGTGGCCCCAGGGTTGGCTGGTCAGAGCCTTTAAGGACTGTTAGTGCTCTCAGGGTCCTGGCAGTAGATGATGAGTAGCGACAAGAGTCTCTGCACTACCTTTAAGGTTCAGAATTGGGGTTGAGGCTAAAGGCATAGATTTATGAGATAGCTTTAAACGGTGTCAGATATACCCCACAGAATTAGGATGTGGGCTGACAACAGCAGCATGGTGGTTAGGTCTATGAAGGGTTTCACTCAAGTGCAGTTGAGGCTAATTTCTATTCACAGAATAAATAAATATAGTAAAAGGCACAGTTTATTTCTGGGTCAGTATAGGCTAGGATAAGAGCTGTGAATAAGAGTTTAGCTGCCTGACAGGTTAAAGCACAGCAATGACAAAAAAAGAAAATGAAGATGGATTTCTTGGGTTTTTTACTTCTGGGCATGAACAGGAATATGTTGCAGATCATCCTAAAGCAAGGATGAAGGGCTCCCTTCAGAAAAATAGATGGGGTTTTTGCATGTGTCAATGGTCAATACAGCATGGGCAAATACGGAATATGGATCCCACTTCCAAAGAGGTTTTGATTGTAATTGACATTATCTATTGTTAGATATTACTAATATTATGTTTGAAGCTGAGACCGAAGTATTGGCTTTAGCAATTCCAGTGATCTGTTGAACTAGATGGAAAATTGCCCAGTCTTTCACAGGAACTTTTCTGAAGTCATCTCATTGGGCACACCATTATAGTGAAGCTGGCTGGGTACAGTACCACTGATCTTGCTCTTGAAAGCAAATCAGCTGATTTGAACACCCTCAGGGACAAGCAGCAGAGCCTGCACTGATACTGTGCCAGTGGGCTAGCTGAAAATATGAGGGCACTACGTAGACAGTGAAGAACCTCTGAGTCTGATGTCACTACAACAAAAAACCGTCACATTATGCAAAACATTCCATTTTCAAAAGCGTGGTTTTAAACAAATGCATTAATGTTCTCTTCCGTAGGAAAGGATGGAGTAACTCTCTAGACTCATCTAGCCTTCTTCTGGTGGTATCTTGGAAACACATTTTGTTGGTTTTTTTTACTGTAATAGTGAAATAGAAACCTTAAAGACAAGTGTATCACTGGACCACGTTACAGGATTAATGGTGCAAAAATGTACTATAATGAAATGTACTATAATGAGCAGGTCTCAGTATGTTAATTCATGTTTGTAAATTAAAATAATTTTCCCTTCTTCTAGTACATGCTCACATTTGGCAGCCTTTAAGCTTCTAAAGTTCTCCTTCCCCTCTTGGTAGCATCCTGATGATGGTACTGGGGATACTGCAGAGAAAAGTACAAGACTTTAGCAGCCCTCCTTCTCCAACGTGAAATTTCTGATCTGTCAAAAGAGAGTACCTCTGTGGCTATCACTAACACTTTGCCAGCAAGAAATTTAAAAAAATACTTATTGACTCACATGAATACCAATGGAAAATCAAAATACCTGAGAATAGATGTTTTTATTAACAGAAAGTAATTCCTTTGAAAAAGTGCATACACATACTGAACAAGGTATGGAATTTCTGGAGACGGTTTGTAGCAGCAGCCAAGGCAGAAGAGGATAAATGATACCCTGCTTTTGACCTCTCCTGGACTTCTTTCTCCAGATTCTGTCCCATATTGTAATGGGAGAAAGAATACCAACAATGGTAATTTTGGATGTATAAGTTATATTGAATGAAACTTTCATTTGTTGTAAATGGATTAAGTTTGACTTAAAAATCCAGCATAACTCTTTTCAGCTTTCACCAAAGACACTGCTGAAGCATCTTTTTTCCTGAAGGGGAGCCTACCAGTTCTCATTTGACTGACTTTCCCAGCATAAGTTTCTATTTGCAGATATTTTGGAAATACTTTCTTGACATTTAACCTTGCGTTGTTTTAACTTGGGACTGGAGGTCAGAGTTGGGTTTTGCTAGGCACATGGTCTGAGCAGTGGACACTAGGGATGGCATTATTTTAAGTGTCTTCTGTTTGTGTTGTCAATCTTTAGTTCATTTTGCTGAATTCCTTAATTTGTTTGGAATGTACATCTACACATTAACATGTCCATGCTAAAGTATTCTGCAGTATGCTAGAATAAGGGCATGCAGTAATGGTACCACTATTGAAAAAGGAAAGTTGGAAAAGCAGTTTGTTTACAGTCCTGTTTTTTGACAGACTTCTATTGCAAAGAAAAGCATTATAGGAATCTGATCAAACTCTTTGAAAGTCAGTGGGAATTATTTGATTTTCATTAGATTACAAATGAAATTGATGATGGAATGATGCAATATTAATTTTCTGCCATGAACTGCAGAAGTAGTAGAGGCAATGGAGATTTTTTGAGAAGGTTATGCCATTAAGTTAGCACTATTGGTTTTTACCACATAGCCTAATCACTATGCTCTCTCCAGAAACAAAAGCAGTATGTTTGGCCTTTGCTCCTCTAAGCAATATTTGACAGCAACTAAAGATGCAAGAAACAAATACAAGAATAAAAAATAAATTATTACGGTTAACTGGAAGAAATTAACTAGCCTGGTGTGGAGTCAAGCCCCATTCCCAGTCTAATTTCAAGACTACTTCATGCACACAGGATGGAAAACTTGAGGACTGTTCAAGTTTCATCATGTTCAAATCCCCAAGAATCACAGAAAAACTTCACCTATCAAATTTGTGCTGATACTTTATGAAAATCCAGTTATTTACAAAATAGTTTGTTTGTGGTTCCTGGACTCAGTTTCTGTCGAATGGCCCTCAAGGAGAGAAGAACTGAGACAAAGATTAAACATCAGGCTGCAGCTGAAAGCTGAAAGATTATTTAAGAAATCTTTCCTAAAAGTAACATCATGCTGCTTGTGAAACGTGTCTGGTTTTCATCTTTGCCAGCTACAAAAGTCAGACACTTATTCACAAAAGCTTCAGAAACAGCAAGGTCTATTCCCCTCCAGTCTCTCTCCTTTAGTAAGCTTTTCACGCAGACACCCAGCCTTTCCCCTAAGTGCAAGTCTGCTGCTTTCAGGCAGCGTGAGCTGAAATCCCGGGAAGCCACGAGACCGGATAGCCGGCAGTGCTGAGCAGGTATCCAGCCGTGACTTCTGTAGAATTTATACCTCCAGAGGGGGTCACAACTGTAGAAGAGTGGTCAAAATCTAGAAGAGAGTTAGTCTGGGATTAGTCAGAACAGACACCTGACAATTGTAATGTAGGTCAAGAGCACAAGCTTTTACACCAAGATGGATAATTGAGAGAGAGGAAGGGAGAATTCTTCTGAAGTGGAGGAGTTTTGGTGGATCTTTTGTATTTTCAGAGGCACTTACATACAGACAGAGAAAAACTACACTTTTTAAACATGAATGCCGACACTGAGTCAACAGCAGGTTAATTCAACCATGTAATTTATATTTTAAGACCCAAATCTGAGTGATACGAATGTTTAAATAAGCAAATGTAACCTATTCAGCAAAGTCTCTTCACTTTCTCCCAAATGACGCATTTCTTACATTTCATTTTTCAGTGTGAGTTCTACAGATTGCTAAATTAAGACATCAAAATATTCTGAAATTTACATATAATTAATAAATACAGTTTTCCAGTCAGAAATCCCCTGCAGAAACCACTGGTTTACTATTTGTTGTTCTCCCTGAAGAACTTTGTGTTTAGGAAATGCCAGTGGCTGTTCTGCTAATAAAAAAAAAAAAAAATACAATGAGGTAATTAAAAAAATAAAAAATAATAAAATTAACTATTTTTGTTTGTGTTTTACTGATAATTCAAAAAATCCATCAATATGCTTATAAATTAAAGAAACAGCTATGAAGGTACTTGCTTGCTTTTATTTTTACTTGGAAGAATTACCACTATACTTACCTGTAATACAGCATGGAAACCACTCCAGTGAGAACACTTGCAGCAATCATTTTCATCCTCCTATAAACAGGATTTCATTGGCAACTTGTAAATACAGTGTGACACTGTTGGATTCACAGATACTAAGAATGTGGATATAGATTTAGAGGACAATAGCTGTGAACTGGAGTGCTTTAGTGTACCCTGCTCTTTTCACCAGATACATATTTCTCTCCAACCTTGAGCAGGGTAATTTTATTCTCCCTGGTCACTAAGAGCCATATTTTAGGCTATATTCTATGTCTGAGAGGGAGGGATCAAGGACTTACATTATTACATTTATATGCAGATTAGTCCACCTTGACTCAGATAGAGTGAAATTAAATTAAAAGCTGCTTACCTGCCAGCTCCTTCCCAACAGCAGGTAGCAGGGAAGAACAGAAATGGCATTTTTTTCAAGTTCTACCTTGTTACTTGCCTGTCATATGCAGTAGGTAGGCTGAGGTTGTTTTATGATTTGCTGTTGTAGAGAAGTAGCAAACCATCATCATAATGGGAGTAATGAGAGAATTTTGATCCAGGCACTTAACTCTAAGTCAAACGTCTGCTGAAACAGAAGGTTTGCCTAGGGCTATGGGGCAGACTGCCAGTCTGGCCTCTGGTATGTGCTAGAAAGAGTTATACACATAATGACAACACCCCGGGCAGTGCTGAGTGTCACAGCACCCTCGAGGTCCTCTGGCGAGCAGTTGAAGCCAGCACCGCATCTGCTGAGATACAACATCATCTGCCTGGCTTCTCATCTGCTCTCAGGGTTTCGCTCCTCCATGCAAGAGGGAGGTAATAAACCTTCAGCTCCTATGGATTCCTAGGTATTCCCTAGGAGAGTGGAAATAGCAGAAAACTAGAAGGCTTTCGCTTCATTTTTCACACGAAGCAGTCCCCAAAATGTCTGGTAGGTGGTAACTCAAAGATTCAAGGACTAGTCGGAGATTTAAGAAGTTAAAAATTTTTCCCTCTGACTTCCCCAGGTGAATAGGGATTTGCACCCTTCATTATGAGATGCAGGGACAGAGATAAGCAATATATTATGATGTACAAACTTTAAAAACAGTAAAAATAACTTGGTAGATACCAACACAAAAAAAGTCTGAAAACTGTACTGCTTATGAGAGGGACAAAAGAGAAAATTATTTAAAATATATGTATGAACATTCAGAAAGACACACTGTAGGCAGAATTATCTTTACGTGGCATGTTTTCAAATTCTGTGTTTTCTGAGACTGCTCTTGTTACAAGGACCTTTATGAAAAAGTAAAACACATTTGTTGCCCATTCACACCTTTGCTCTTCATTCCAGGAGAAACCCTCTAGGATTTAGATGTGAAATATCTCACGGGTTTGCACAGAAGCTAGAGAATGTAAAAATGAGTGTAATCACAGTGATGCAACCCTAAACCTCTACAGAGTGTTAATATCATCCCAGGAACAGATTCAGATGAGACACTGTAATTCAGTGACTTCAATTTCTATGATCACAAACCACTAGTTCTTCAAAAGCATCTTTTTCTACTGTTATTATGTTACTATAAATCACTTTACACGCATAAAGAATTCCCTCAGTCATGTCCACTCAGTTTAGCATTTACCTGCTTGGACTGGAAAATGTGAAAACCCTGTCCACATGATAGATTTGGTTCCTTTGTAGTCTTACTCATCTTCTCATAGAATACATGATTTTCAGTGAGTTTTGCAAAACTTACTGAGAGACAATTTTTATTCATTCTTAATAAGCATTTCTATTTCAATCCACTGCTTGCCTAATCTCTCTGCTCTATACTGTGCCATGACAGAGCTGTTACTTTAGATATGAAAGTGCTTGGCATAAGCAAGCACAGTAATATGAACAGTAATTACAGGCACACAGGCCTCCCAGCAGCATTTTTCCAAGTGCCAAACATCTGTGGTTACCTTTCAGGTACCCACAGCCCCTGTCTCTCCTGACAGCATTACTTCAGCCAGACAGTCACTGCCTGACAATTTATCAGTAGTTCAGACTACAGGAACCTGACTAAATTGGGGTTTTCCTGTGGTCCAGAGTTGAACTAGATCATTCTTGTGAGTCCATTCCAATGTACTGTGGATTCTATAAAAGCAGGTTAGTCTCAAATGTATGGACTTGAGGTGAGAGATGCTTAAACAACTACCTCTTATTAATGAAGCTGTGGTACTGCCTTGTGCAATGTATATACCATTAAGGAAACATACAGGAAGGGTAATGCAAGGAGGGGGTAGGCTCACTGTTCACACCACTTTATTCAGAGGCAAAATTGTCATGACACACCTCCCCAAGAAATCTTTGCCGTGTGGTTCAGATAATATTGCAACATTGGCTTGAAATGACCCATACGACTCTGTTGCTGTGTGAATATGTTTTATCTGATTCAGTACAAAACTTGTGGGAAGAAAACCATGCCAAAGACTGAATCTTTTCCAGGCATTTCTTTGCAAGGTGTGGTTTCATGCACAACAACAAAGACCGGATCTCAGTTTCAGAACTTCAATGGCCTAAAAGGAGAAATCTCTGTCAGTATTTGCAATTAAGACTGAGTTAAATATTTTCCCCTCCTGAAAGATTGCAAGCTTTTGGCTTGAAATATGCCTTAGTAGAGTGTCAACCTTTGCTTCAACCACAATGGCCTACCATTTGTTCTCTTCTTCTCTCATCCCATGCAAAGTCACCTGGCGAGGATTCATTACAGCAATTCCACGTGAGATGATACTGTAACACAAATAAAAGTGTATTCTGTGTATCCTAATTGTCAGCCTGAATACCTGTCCTAACCAGTACTAGCGAAGTGGCACTCATAACACATTCACCAGGGACTTGATTCTCTGATAGAGCTAGTTTCAATATCTTCTATAATTTTGTATGTGGCGCTAGAGTACTGCATCCAGTTCTGGAGTCTCCAGCGCAGGAAGGACATTGACCTGCTAGAGTGAGTCTAGAGGAGCACACCAAGATGATCAGAGGGATGGAGCACCTCTCCCATGAGGAAAGGCTGAGGGGGTTGGAATTGTTCAGGCTGGAGAAGAGAAGGCTTTGGAGTGGCCTAATTGCAGCCTTCCAGTATCCAATGGGAGCCTACACGAAAGACAGAAAGAGACTTTTTACAAGAGCTTGTAGGAACAGGATGAGGGAAAATGGCTTCAAGATGAAAGAGAGCAGGTTTAGATTAGATATTAGGAAGAAATTTTTTAGTGTGAGTGTTGTGAGGCACTGAAATATATCGAGTATTTGTGGAAATGTTCAGGGTCAGGTTGGATGGGGCCATGGGCATCCTGGTCTAGGGAAGGTGTCCCTGCCCACAGCAGGTTGGTTGGAAGTAGATCATCTTTAAGGTCCCTTCCAATCCAAGCCATTCTATGATTGTATGATTCTTCCAAAGAGCTGTCACTCTGCAACTTGTTACTGCAGTTTGGTACTACAGAAATGTTTCTATTCAACATTTCTAAAATCTGCATTTAACTAGTACAATAATTAATTGCTGTTCATAATACTTGTGTTTCTGTGGGGTTATCAGAACTGATAGTGTGCTGGTTGGTTTCTGTATTTACCCACAGCATTTTAAAGGTTGCCAGGGAAACCTGGAGCACTCTTTTTGGAAGAAGAGAATCCAAATTAATTGTGCCAATCATAATTTCTAAATAGTTTTGCAAGTGATCGGTTACATAATTTTGCTAAGATAATAGAGCCTTTAATATTTATTATTATGATTCTAATATTTACTTTAGGTAAAAAGAACAGAAAAAGTGTCCTCCAACACGACACACTTAGAAGACTAGTGTAGTTTAAATGTGGTAATCAAAAGAGCATGTTTTGTAGAGTATTTTTCATAAGTCACAACAGTGAGTACAATGTTGCCATGGATGATCTTATTACTGATTCATAAAACTGACCTTTAAAAATCAAAAGAACCAAAAAGGTCCATTTTAGGGCAGTAGTTGGGATTATATAAAAGTGGTCAGGCTTTGGACCTGGACAATATTTATATGCCAGTGTCAAAACTGTGATCCTGAACCCTTTGTGATCAGCTGAAAGGTCAAATGGCTCTTCCCTCCCTTCCTGTAATCCCCACCTGCTGATGTGCCTGCAGTAGGCTACCCCTGGCTGGGGAAAGATGGAAAGCAAGTAAGGAAACTTGTGGCTTGAGATAGACACAGTTTAGTAAGGAAAGGAAAGAAAAAGAAAAAAACCTGAAACAAAACAAGTGATGTGAAGACAATCACTGAGCAGTGGCTGTCTTCCAAAAAGAAAAAAAACCTCTCGTTTGTTTTTTTTTTTTTTTTTTGCTGAGCACATGTTGTGCAGTGTGGGATATCCCTGGGGTTAACTGGGGTTGGCTGTGCCAGCTTTGTCCACTTCCAGCCTCTGCCCTCCCCCAGCCTACATGCTGGGAGGGCAGAACAGGAAAAAGAGAAAGCCTTGGTGCTGTGCAAACACTGCTAACAACAGCCAAAACACAGTGTGTTGTCAACACTGCTCTGGCCACAGATCCACAGCACGGCACCCTACAGACTGCTCTCAGTGCAATTAACTCCATCCCAGCCAGAGCCAGTGCAGCAAAAATATCTGACATACGTAGGGAGGTAACTGTGCCTCTCCAAAACTCTCACACTCCTTCTGCACATAGTTACAGCATTCAGGAACAGGAATATTTGGGATCACCTTTTGAGAGATTCAAGCCCTCTTTGTGGATAGCACCCACAGGATGAGGACTGCAGGTTATTCTGGTGAGAAGCCTTCATCACCTGCCCAGGCATCGTGCAGAAAACCTCCCCTCCTTTGTCAGCACATAAGCAAACTGTGAGGGAAGAGGGGCTGCAGGTGCCCAGCTGGGGCACAGGAGCCCACTCTGGGTTCCTGTACCTCTTTTCTTTCCAGTGGAGAACAAACATATAAGCAAGATACAGTAATGGTCACAGTATAAAGTTACATACCTTCTCTGACTACTAGATTATTTCATACAAAAGATGGTGGATAGCTATCCTTTACTTTTCCTCAGACAGAAGTGTTTGCCCAATTCTCCCAGCTGTGTAGTGCCAGCCCTGGCTGCACCTCCTCTGCAGCCGGAGCAGCTACCAAGACTCATTTCAGGCAACTGCTCTCTGTTAGCTCACAGCAGCTGCCTGTTCAGCAAGCTTCACATTTCAGACCCTGCTTTGAGGTGTCTAACTCGACAGGCGCCAGCCAAAGAAGTTCAATCCAACATCTGAAAAAGACCTATAGCCCTCTTGAGCAGCATCTCAAGGCCAGGCAGGATATACCCAGGCACCCAAAACAGCAAGGCACACGCCTGTGTTCAGCCAACTTTGAAATCCAACCTTATCTGCAATAGTGACCAACCCAATCAAGCCAGGTTCATAACCTCTCTTACTAGCAGGTATTATTTCCAAAAGTGAGCTCTCTTCTATGAATTTCCTTAGAAGTTTTTGACAATGTTAATTGTTGTTAGATTTAAACTGTTTCAAAATTACTCCTGCCCTCCTGACTGCAGTTTTGCTCAGTCCAGGTCACAGCAGGAATGGTTAAGCCTCCCCCAAACGCAAATCCTGCTAAGTAAGAGCATCTACAGACACAGATGTGACCAGAACACAACATGAACAGTACAACGCACTTTCAAACCACCAAGCAACTGAAGGACCTTGTGATTGCCAAGTCCCCCACAGTCCAATCACACTGGCACGTGTGGTGCACATACCACCTTTAGCAGCTGATTCAGGAAACAGGATGGTTTCTGAATGAGAGCATCCCTTAATAGTCACCTTGGCAACAATTTATTCAGAAAATAGCTTTAAGCCATGGATTGATATAATCAGAATGTTAAATAGTATGACCCTTTTGTTGTATTAAGTAACCCAGAAAATATAATACTGACCTCTTTCAATAGCAGGAATTGAAACACAAAACTGAAATACAAATGTGGTTTTCTCTCCTCACAGGCCTGACAGATGCCTACTTTTCAAACTAGAGACTGACCCCCTTCAGATGTCTACACTCAGCACAGAGTTCCATGCCCCATGTTTTATTCCTTTCCTTCTAGAAAAACTCCTACTTTCAGCTTGTTGTTTTATCCTCATTTTTCAGTTACATCCACCTATTTTCTCTTGGTTTATGCATCCTTTGGACTGGGACTAATTTTACAATTGTGACTCATCTGTCACAGGACCGTTCTATGATAGGAGCTCTCAAACATATCTGCAAAACCAAATAAATATGCAAATAACTGTGAAAATAAGTAACAACAAAACCAAATAACCAAAATAATGTTTAAGCAATATGCAATTGCTTCTAGATATTTTGGGCCAGATTTAGGTGATTTAGTCTGTCATGAAGAAGGATTTGACACGAATACTACATTGCCTTTGCAATGTAGTAACTGTTTGAACAAAATATCAGGCAATATTGAAGTGTTACTTGCAAAGTATTGCAGTCAGAGAAGAGATAGTAAATATGATCACTACTTTTCTTCTTGTTGTTTCACTGTTGAAACAGAAGAAAAGAGAGACAATCAAGATAAGAGGAAACGGACTTTTGTCTCTTTTAATCATCTGTACTTAGCCAACTTTTATTCCTAGCAAGTAAAATTTACCCTGGTAACAATCCCCTTAAATGCTGTGAAATAACTAAACTTTCAAATGGAGTGTCTTAAAATTTCCCTAGTAATTTCATGACTCTTGGAAATTTTAAGATCTTTGAAACAGACACTTTTATACAACCAATTCATCATAAATTAATCATAACTTATCGCAACAGAACCCATCAAGATGAATTCAGTAGACTTTAATGTAATTTCTATTTCTGTAGGTGCTCCACTGCAATTGGTCTGCATTTAAATATGAGTCAATCATCACTTAAAATGAAATCTGCCCTCACTTTTTCTCCCCAGTATAAGTTCTGGCCATACATAATGTAACATGAATCTTGAGAGTAATGGGTATTGCTGCTCTGTCTGTGCCACTAGCCTGTACTATCACAAACACACAACTTATGATTTTGTATCTGGTCAGTCAGATATGAATATCATAAGCAGGAAAAGTTATAGAATATAGAACAAAATTAAATTCTACATTTTGCCTGAGTAAAAAGAGGTGAAAGTGTGTTAAATCGCATTAAAAAAAATCCCACCTTTTTGCAGGAGGAAATAATGTTGCTGTAGCATTGGCCAGAGAATGAAGAAAATTGTGTGAAGGAAAGATGCTTTGGCCGTATAATTAGACATGGGGATTTTAAAAATAGCATAGCTGTATCTTAAAGCAAAAATGGTGAAAAGGACTTCTTTTTAAGCAAGGTCAGGATTTTATTAACATAGAACATTCAAAAGGTGCTAAACGTCCTCGTGGTCTCAGCCGTGATAAGTTACATGACAAATCCTGAGCCATTTATGATACTAGTTACCAGTAATGTGTATGTAGTTCTGATGGACTCGGAGAAAAACCAGTAAAACCTCAGTGCTGCATCTCATACAGAGATAAAAACTACCTAAACAGACTAAAAAAGTTCCCTGCTACAGGCAAAGGAGAACCTGCAGAAGGTTGCTCTGCAGGTGCATGTTGGGAAATTTGCCACAGGAAGAGGCAGGGAGGAATGAAGCAAATTCAAACACACAAAAATTATGTTCACTGTATGTATAATACTCATGCAACAGCCTTTTGCATTTGTAATACAGACTGCCTTGGGGGAGTTGGGGGAAGAGTTTTGCAAGTAATGAAATTGTTCTTTTAAAAGAGAAAAAAATTATACATGAATGATAAAGAGCATTGAGATGAAAGAAATCAGTTACCTGTTCATATTCCACATGTTCCAGAGACATAGCACTGTAGTACAGATTTAACCACTTAACCAAAATTCTCTATAGCTATAGCAACTGCTCAAGCATACCTCTCCTGCTAAATCCACAGCTGAAAATAAACATATCTTGACATTCTTCTAAAATTTGCATCTTTGCATTTGTGGCCTTTAGTATTTCCATAATAAACTAACATGACAGTTAGAAAAATCCATTAGCAATGTGTGCATTTAAATATTGATTAAAATATGCGTGTAGGGGCAGTTATTGTTTGGTTGTTTGTCTCAAATAGGTTTTGGGGCATGTTTGTAAAGAAAAACTGAAACCTGATTTGGAAACAGATTATAGGATCTATGAATTTAAATGACTTTGTGTAGGGTTAGGTCCAAAAGGACATGACCATCTTTTCATCTGTAGGAATTATTTGTGAGATAATCCTAACTCTTTTTGCTGAAAACACTGAAATGTGTGGTAGTCAAAAGGTAAAAGTGGAAATCACCTCAGTTTTGGTTTCAAGGATTTGCAGATCAGTATTATTTCGCCTGAGTAAAATAAGGAGCTCTGTTTCTAAGAGAGTCTCAAGAGCAATCAGAAGTAGAGAGGCCAAGAGGACTGAGCTCTTGGTAGCTACACCACTGGTGTTTAGCAACTATTTTACCAGCAACAGAGATCTTGGATAAGTGCCCCTGGGTTTTAATTCTTATTCAGTTGAATTCAAGAAGTACCCTATTCTAATGTAACCAAAACAGTGGCTGCAGGAATTCCGTTTCCAGCTTTTCATTCCCTCTGCAGGAAACAGTTGTTCTTTCCTCCAAAGAGCTGAAAATAAAAAAAATCTGGAAAATATTCAGAGAATGAAAATGTTTGAGGTAGAGAAGAAGGTAATCATTTACATATGTGCATTGAAAAGCTTCGAAAATTAGTTTTGGAGCTCTGCTTGCACTTGCATTTCTTCCCCACTTATTGTTGCTCTCTCACAGTAAACTTTGTTCAATTCTGTCAGAGCCAACAGGAAAACAGTGGAATATCACCCAGCAGATTCAAACAGCAGGAAAACAGCTTTGCCAAAAAATAAGTAAGTAAATAAATTATTTTTAAAAACATTGATAAGTAATATAAATAAAAGTTTTATTATTGATGTGTCCATGCTATTATCACTCACTCTACTCTAGTACACTCCTGTGTGGTTTACAGCCTGTTCACTGAACAGGAAACCACTCAGCTTTACGCTGTGCTCAAAAGCTACCGCTAACCTAAATTATTTTGCAATTGTAAGAGTTGGCTAGTTGAAACTCAGAGGTTTGTGCTGGTATTTCCCAAACTTTAGGCAATTCCAAGGGTGGATGCTTAGATGTGGATAAAATGAGTGTGCGTTAATGCAGGCTTAATGTGATATTTGGCCAAATCTTCATTACAAAATAATTTTTTATGTTACTTCTGAATACTTAGTGCTACTGCAATGATCCACAAATGTTGCTGGACAGGCTGATACAGAGCTAATGTCCAGTGGGTAAAGAGAGTCATGGTGAGAGAACCAACACCAGAGTAAGGTTTATATGGTTCTTCCACACCCAATACATCTCACATATTCTCTATGGGAGAGTAATACCAGGATGGAAGAATACCACACCCAGACAGGGAGAAGTGTTATACTGATTTGGCAGAATGGGAAGGGAGCCATGTGGAGTGGCACAGCTGCATGTGGAAAGAGAGTTTTAGCTCCTATCTCCCTAAGGAAACTCATCCCTCCAACAAGACACTGAATATGCTAAAACATCAATAAGGTTTTTACAATATTTATGTCTAAAATGAATGTTTGCAAGATGAGTAGAGCTCTCTGCAGCAAACTTGGAGCTGTAAGTGAACAAAAATGAAAGGTTTGACCCAAGATTTTTGGATTTCAAAATCTGCCAAGTCATTTCTCAAATATAGTTATTATCCTTACAGCTTTCACTCATTAATTTAAATTGGACACTTCAAGAAGTTTCATAGAACAATGGCAATTTCTAATATTTAATTAAGTGGATTTTTTTTCTTTTTTTTATCTATTTAGATCTTGCCCAAATATACATGAAGTAATGAATCCGAATATACGTCCAAAAGGTAAAATTCTCTCGCTGCTGAAAAAGGAAGTACTATTACATGTCTATTTAGCCTACTTCTTACTCAGAGCTAGTAATAGTCTGTGACAGATCTGAACATCTTAATATGATAAAAATTAAAATTAATTGTAAGAAAAAATGAAAACTAATGGATACCCATTAAGGGGATACCCAATAATGCAGTAAACAAAAAGGTTTTCACTTCCAGTGTGCCCCAAAAAATTTTTGGCTTCTTGATGGTATACACTGCAAAAAGCCATGAATAAGATATCGTCCTGATGCAGACTGAAAATATTACTTTGGCTGATGGCTTCTAGGAAGCATCTGAGGGAAGTTTCTTTTTTCCTCTGCTGCTACCTTTGAAGGTCTTTCCTCTTTTTGCTGTTTGCTGTTCCAAAACAACAAGAGACTGAAACAGGATCTCTAAATCTGTTTCCATGACAGATTATGGTCAGTAGCAAGAGTGTGTTTAAACTACATTAATTTCAAAAGTAAAACACTTCACTTACTTAAATTGCTCATAAATGACATTGTGGTTCACAACTGTAGCTGAGCTGAGACATTTAATGCAAAGCATGTAAAATAATCTAACTAAAACATGGCACTGGCCAGATAAATTTATTAGATGTACCTTATGTTCATATTGTTACGTGAAGTTTCCTTAAATGCATTCAATATCCATATAATATAGAAGATTTAGATTTAGGGCTGGAAAAAGCAGTTCTGGGAAAAATAAATCCCAGCAGTCTATCATCTAACTGAAAATCTTTTCTTCTCTGTGGATAGCTGGCCTTAGCACAAATGCCCACCATAACTGGTATTTATTTACATGTCTTTTTCACATCTCTGAATTGAAACCTGCCCAGTCTTTTACCTGGTGCTCTAATTAAACCCATATTATTCAGGAAGTTTCTGCTTGTTTTTCTAGCCCCTCTATAGGCTTGAGGAAGATGCCTGTATACTTGAACAGGACAAAGTTTTGCATCATAATTTTGGGCGAGACAGTAAAAAAGTGACTCTGAAAATGTCTATGCAGTTCTTCCTTGCAGCATTTCCAGCTTCAGGCTCTTTTCTACTGAAGTGGTTTAGGATATATCCTGTCAGGATCATAAGGTTTATTAAACCACAGCCCACAATTCTTTATCACTTTCTGCCACTGGCTGAAACAACACAGTGGCTAAAAAACCCACTGTGCATCCATAGATTCGGAGAAGCCAAAGGGAACAGATTTACCTTCTGCTTTCCCACTTAAAGGGCTATGTTTTTGATGTTGGATTTTCATGTACAAATTCCTAACCTGTGACCTTTTTGAACAGAATTTTTTTAGGTCACCATGAAAAGCAGTCAAGGTTGCCATAAAATGCACACACTGTTTTATTCCCTTGCAAATTAAAGATAAGATAGTTTCCTCCATTTTGTCTTTGATACCAGGCCTTCTGTGTCCACTGGCAGAAAAACACCCACATGTATGCCATTGAAATAAAACAACTTCCTATTATTATAAGTGATAGTCTCTATTTATTTATTTCACAGGCAATGCAGAAAAGCAATAAAAATTTTTCAGACTGAATAAAATATGATCAGTCCCTATAGCTTGAGGACACTCTAGCCTGTGCCAGCTCTAAATCTTAGGTTGTAGTGAAAAAAATGATGCCAGAAGGTGAAGTTGATTGCAACTACCTGGCACGAAGATTCTGTTCTCTTTCATCCTTTTTCAACAGCCAGTGCAGCAAGAGCTGGAAAATTTGAAGATGTCTCTGCTCATTGCAGGTGGGTTGGGCTAGATGACCTTTAAAGGTCCTTTCCAACCAAACTAGCCTATGATTCTATGATAAATTGGATGTTCCAGGGTGATAGATGGACAGATAGATAGATAGATAGATAGATAGATAGATAGATAGATAGATAGATAGAAAACAGCAGAAATAGTCTCCTCTTAGGTGTTTAGCCTCTGCAACAGTACCTCTTCTAATACCTGGACAGTGTGCAGCACTTCTCATTCTGAAGGCCTCACATGTACAGCAAGGCTAACAGAGTGAAATATTCATCTTCATTATGAAAAATATATTCTTAAATAACAGGAAGAGTGGTTTTTAGCTGGTTTGCACTCCTCAGCTAGCAGAGAGCAAATACTTGGGCAGTGACCTTAGGTAGAGGGCACACCCATGGAAAAGCAGCACCAGTGCTGCTCCCTTCACTGGACCAGTGCAAAGGAGGCCTAAGAAGAAAAATAGAGGGAAGGCTGGAGTTCATTCCAGCTCCAGTGATTCATGCATAACAGAAGAGATGATAAACTGACCTGGATATCAAATTGTAAACTGATATTGGATAGCAATACATCACCCCAAAAGCTTGTGTCAAACAGTCCCCTTTTAGCATTAAGCTGTGAAATGCATGGGTAATAGCATTGATGTTTTCCACTGTTATTCATTTTTTATTGTTGAGGATAAAGCAACCACTTTTTTGGGGTTTTAGAAGTACAAAGGCTGAAAATTAAGACACTGCCTTTTTTTATTATTATCCTGGTATCAGCTTTAACTGAGCTTACTTCTGATTCTCCCCAGTATAACTAAACAGAAAATCAGATGAATAGCTTGCATGAATGCCTCCTTCCCTCTCCCCCATGAATGATTCTCCAAGCAGAGATTAAAGTACTAGATATACTGAATAAATGAACATTCAATGCCATCTGCTGGGGTATACAAAAATATGCAATACCAGGCTCCCAGAACCAGAGAAACAAATGCAAAGAGGGTATTTAGGCAGAAACTTGCTTCTTTCAAAACACAGATGTAAGGGAGGGTTGTGGGACCCTGTCTGTCCTCAATACCCTTCCGCCCTGGGGCACAACTCCTGGACAAGAAGTAGTTCTGGTTTTAACTCTCTCCTTAGCACAAAAGTGTTTCAGTGCAAAATTATCCCTTTATTCTAAGCATTACAGCATGATGTAATTATTTGTTATTTTTTGGTCTTGATAGAAGGACTTTCATGCTCTACTTTTGAAATCAGGCCATTATGTAGCCAGAGATGCAAGATTAGTGAGGCTGCAGGCAGCCTAAGAAAGGATTGAAACAGTCCAGAACAAGAGCACATCCAGGGCAAGGTCATACCATGGCTGTTTTGCATTAAAGAGTCGCTGGATTAAATGTGTAAATCAGGTTAAGTGCAGAACTTGGGAGCTGTGTTCACCAGCCCTCTAGCCCTGTAGCTCATGCTCTCCTGGCTGTACCATAAGACAACTTCGTGGGCAGACAGGAACCACTGAGAACAGTTTATAGCCTGATAGCTGGAGTGTTCTCAGTTTTGGCATATTCTTCTGCCACTAAGAGTACAAAATATGTTTCTATTCACAGAGGGATTTCCAGACCAAGAGTCCCACAGCTCTCACATTTCTGCACCAAGAAGCAAAACTCAGGGGAGAGAGAGGAGTTCAAGCACATCCTTCTTTAGGTGTTTTTGGTGGGCGGGCTTAGACATGCTCATGGTCATGAATTCCAGTTCCACACAGCTACTTCCTCATGCGTTGTATAGGTCCACAAACTCATGGGTGGACCTCCTTCATGTCCTTTCTTCAATATTTCTAAAATGCTGTAAATAAATACTCTAAAATCTGTGGCTGGCAGATTTTTATTGCTTTATATAAGTTATTAGCTACTGTATAGTTTACTACAGAATGGGACCTGCTGACAATTTTTCTCCATTTCACACAGAAAACAGAACTGTTCCTGCTAATACCTATCATTCTGTAAGTACACGTTCTTTCTAAAATTTTACTTTTCTTTCACTTCCTGATGTATATTAATATCATCTTGGCTATAATACTAACAAAAATGCAATCATTACTGGTTTTTAATGCAAAATAAGGCATGAGAATTGCAAAATATAGATGAGAACTTTTGTTTTAGTGGGATCTAGACTGGAGAAGTGACTCCCTCACTTTATGGATTGAATCTAAAATAAGCTTTTATCATAAAATCAGGTGAAAATAACAGGAGTCAAGCTGAACAAGTATGTCAGTCATAAACCTCAAGGTTAAATATGTCAGTGATACAAATGAAAGCTGAAAAGCAAACAGTACACATTTCAATGTCTTTCCATTTGTATCTGAAAGCTAGGCTTGACTTTCAGTTCAGGCATATAAGAAAAGAGTGTAAATACCTTTTAAATCACAGAAAGATGAAAATAAAGCACAGGTCTAGGTTTAATAAGCAAGCTGGGCAAATAAAGGATGACTAAAGAAGTTTGATGCAATCAATACTTTGACTGCTTCAGACTTCACAGGAAGATTAATAACAATCAGATGCTATCTGGGATTAATACCCAATAGAAGGCAGCAATAGGACAAAGCAGAATGGGGAGAGAATGGTCAGGAGAATATTGACTTATGCTAAGACACTTAAGGAATTATTTAAGAAATGTCTGAGACACTAATTGATTGTCTTTGGGAATTCTCCAAAGAGTCCTGAATTCCTAAAATGGTGGAAAAGAACAGTGGTAACCACAATTTATTCCAAGAAAGAAAGCAAATCCTAGGATTTATTTGGTACCTGGAGAGATTATTAAACAAAGTCAATCTGAAAGCATCTTTTGGAAAAAATAGGTCTGATTATGTAAAGAATTGTTAATGTGAACCTGAAGAACACCTCATCAACTCATCAAACGAAAAGTAATTTCCTTTTCAATAGATATATGACTACAATAATGAGAAAGAAAACAGTGAGTGTGATATATCTTGATTTTTGTTAGGCCTCTGATATTTGCCAGAAGAGTCTCACAAGTAGACACCTGGAAACCTGGTCTAGATGAAAATGCATGAAGTGTTTGCAAAACTGATGGAAAAAATAGCCACTCTCAGCCTAGCTGACAGTAGTCTGCTACTGAACTGGAAAGAGTTGTGTAGAGGAGAGCCTGAAAGCCGAGGTACCCTGCAGGGGTCTGTCTTGGGTGTGGCGACATTTCTATGTACTGCCATAAAGACAAACCTCACCCTGCAATGTAATGTAAAGAACACTTCTTGGAGGTCTGACTCAACTTGTAACAAAGGTGTGTACAGCCTGGAGAGAGTTCACAGGAAAGTAACACTGGGGATATGAGATTCAAAATCTTTTAAGTTGGTTGACAACTCAGGAAAGCTTTGAAGAAGCATATTTGTTTAGTGAGAAGACTAAAAGGAAATATAATTATAGATATTAGCATAATAAATGTTGACATAAAGTGAGTAGTAATCAATTTTTTTAGTGTCCTTGGAGAGTAAAACAAATTGGTTTAAATTTTAGCACTCAAGAGAAAAGCACAAACTGAAAAGGCAGGTAAATGGTAGAAGAAGATACATCAGGAAGCCATTGATTCCCATTACTAATGAGACTAAAACAAACATCAGGAAATAAATTTGAAAATAAAATAAATTTGAGAATAAAATAATCAGGGAAGATCCAAGTTCATAGATGCACCTACATTGTTGGTAACAAAATATGACTTCCAGAGTCATGGGGTACCCTCAGCTGAGTTCCCTTGGCAGCAATCCCTTGGTGCTGAAGGAAGCCAGCAGTTATGTTCTTATGGATAACTAGTGAGGATGAAGGGTGGAGCAGCACTCCAGAACATAACCTTGAACAAACCTATACAAGTGTATAGACACATCCAGGGACATCCTGAGTCACTCAGCACCATACTTCCAGGGACTCCACTGTTCCTTACGTACCCCCTATCACATTCACGTGGACTGCACATTTGCCATCACAAATTCCCCAAAACACTCTATGTTTTTATTTTGAAGTGTGACATTTGTGATGAGCTAGTTAATATATTCTTGCAAGTAACATATGTAAACAGTCAGTACAATACAAATACCACATGGATAATATAATAAAATATACAGTTTCAAAAGTCTGCAATGATCATATAATTAAACACTCTCATTATATTTTCAAGACCAGAGTGGCAAAATTCAGAGAGGAATTTAAACTGCCTCCAAAATGGCTATTTCATGAGTCTAAATTAAAAATTTAGGTCCTCAAACCACTTCCTCAACAACTTTCCAACCCTTCAGTTTCCACCAGAAAATTTCCCGTACACCAAAATGTCTGGTTATGGCAATCATATATTTCCACACTGAAATTAATCTTGAACTTAAAATTACTTGTATTATCTGTATATCTCTCCTTCTGTCCAGAGCAAATATGTGACAATGAAGGGCATCAGTGACTTACAGTTTTCCTCCGAGTTATCTGAGGAGGAGGAAGATGAATACGAGACTGTAAGTTCTTCCATGTTGGAGGCCATTCATTCTTTGAGAATCCTTCCTGCCAAACCTCTACAAGAATCTGAATATGCAGGTAACACTTTCTGTCTGTGGAAACTGAGCAAAACCTAGAGTTATATAGGAACAGTACAGACTTGGAGTTTTCAGTCCAGATATTTTTTGTTAATTCAATGGTTCGACTGGAAAATAACAGTGGTAGGCAGAAACATGAGAAGAGCTTTGTCTGCTTCTTCATATTCAACAGTTACCCTGATTTTCATTAGATTATGCTAAATTAATAATTACACACTGCTTTTTTAATTTTAATATCACCTTCACGGGATAAATTCTATTATCCCATTCCACATGGAATGTGCAAAAAACTGGCTGATCAAACTCACAACCATTTCAGAAAAGTGCACTGCTATTTAAGCCTAGAAACCTTTAAGATGGAAAACATATTGAAGAACACACTAAACTTTCCTCCAGATGATTATGTAGTATTCCTTCTAATGGTGTTCTCTGATGCTTTAAATAGCAGTAATAAGCAATTCCTTTGAGAGTATTTCTCAAGCATTCTTAACCTTGTAAGGTAGCTGCATTAATCACCTTTTGGTTTACTAAAGCCATTCTAAATCACATTTAATGCCTGAACATACAAGGACAATTAATATCCTGTTTATGGAAGTTTATGGAAGAAATCTCATCATAGCTTAAAATTTCTCCAACTCATTGTAAATACTCTGGAGGTTTTAAATCGTTAAAAAATTGGGGGGGAGTCTTAGATGAGAAAGACTGGAAACCATAAACCAAAAATATCTGAAAAGACAGGATCAATATATCTATGAAAGCTTGCTCCAGTTCACATCAAAGTCAGCAGAGACATTTTCTACTGATTTTTTGTGGGAGTTTGTTTGAAGTCTGAACAAACAGATGGCTTTTAAAGTGAGTAAATTTATCAGTGTGTGAAAGGATCACAATCAGTCTGAACAACCAGATATTCTACATTATACTCCAAGACTAATTTGTCCATTTTACTTGGAAATCTCAAGTGAATTCCAAATACATTGTTTATCTTAGTTAGTAGTAAAAACTTTCGGTTAGCAGTCAGCATATTTTGTTGTTTATGTAAGACTGTCCTGAAATAGCCAAAAGACATAGTTTTTGTTTTGTGATTTCAGATAAAACACATTAAACAAAAAGCTGCTTTTTGCCCATCTTTTATGCCCAGTAACTATAATGTGGCAAGATACAAGAGCGAGGAAAGGACTGAAAATGTATTTCAAAAGGGTAAAATTCAATGCTAACATTTTTCCCATCTTTTCTAGATAAATACCAGTGTCCTTGAGATGTAAAATTAGTGATTGAAAAACATACGCTAGTATACAACTTGGGCATTTCTTTTTGATGGCCAGGGATGCAGTTTTTATTAAAAGATAAAGTAAAAATTAAAATACTCCCTAGAGAATAAAACCCATACAACCCTTGCAAAACAAGAACAACACAATGGCATTGACAAGAGCAAAGGTTCAAATGAAAAACAAATTCAGTAATCAAACCACAGTTAAGGTCAAATGTCTGCCTTAACTGTTTACCAGCTTATGAAGGCTCTTTTTTTAACCACAGTGAGGAGGTTAACCATAAAGCTATTACCAGGGTCATGCTATGTCCTCAATACAGCTGCTAAAGTGGTGGTTAAGCTCTGAAAAAAAAAAAAATTAAAATACTATAAAAATGGCAAGACCGGACCTGAGAAACACATTTTGAACATTAAAACCCCTTCTTCTTCAAAAATCACATTACTGAATTAATCAGGCTTGACTTTTCTTCCTCTTTTGCAGATAAACGTTGCTTAAGGCCTCCAGGTACCACTTCCCCAACAAGAGAGAACGCATCTCAGCCCCTTCAATACTCAGCTGTAAGTAAAGACACCAAACCTTATGCACAAACAGATTTCCCCTTTTCTGTAATATCCCCCAAAGTCTTTTTAAACTCTTAGCCACATCACATTCATTTGCACCAGGCCGCTCAGGTTCCTGCAAGCCGTTCCTGTTTCACTTTGCACAGACACCCTCCCTTCTTGCTTTCACTCACTGACTGCTGGGGTTCTACTAAGCCTTAGAGGCATCCAGTCAGGAGCAGCACTTTTCTACTGCCATAGCTTCAAGAATGATGGCTAACATCATGTCTTTATTTTGGTTTATTAACAGAGTCACACATTTGATCCAGAGGAGAGAAGAGTGCCAAATGTAAGAGGTATAATAAAAAAAACTACCCATTTCTGGAAACAGAAATAGTAATTGCTACTTCCATATTTATCTTTTGTACATAGGCAGAGATTACACCTGATAGAATAGATATGGTTGTCAAAACAGCAGCTGCTTTCCAAAACAATCATCCTGCAAATTTTGCAGTACTGTTTCAACTATCTAACATTGAAGTAATTATTTACAGAAGGAGATAAAATATATCTCAGGAGCTCCCTGTTCCTACACGGGGAGGAAAAAAAGCCCTTCAGTTTAAAAATCAGATTTTCCTTTTCACTGTATTATAAGGACATAAGGGGTAGGGAGAATCCTGTGTCTCCTGAGCTCTTCCACCAGAAGGCTGCAAGATCCCTGCTATGCTTTACTTCTAATAATGTCATGCTTTTTCACTCCTTATCCTTCTCAGACTTTTTGCATAAATATATATCATAAAGAATAATCTAATAACCATTTTTAAATAGTAATAGTAATACCTACTTTAGCAATTCCCACTAGGGATTTGCATCCTAGGGTAACTATTTACAAAGGCTGTCTGACAATGTTCAGAATATGTTGCGTGGTACACCACCTAGCATATATTTTTTCTCTGCTGCTTTACTTTCAACCCTAAATTTACTTCAAAATCCTTCAATTCTGAGTCAAAAATGTACCTTTAATTTTTGTTCTGTTTTGTTTCTTGTGGTGAAATCAGAGACAGACTATCTTATTCTTCAAGAACTTAATGACGTGTCCAAATATTAAATCCTCTGATTGACAGTTTTACTGAATTGTAATATTGTTTTAAAATAGGTTTCTACACACTTTTTTAATATTTAATTTACTTTGGATGTAGTAGTACATCATGAAGTCAGCTAATGAAGGATTAAATAGCTGATTAGCTTTGGAAAGAAATGGTATTTTTTATCTTACCAATTTCAAGTCTTTGAACCAGAAGGTAATGTGGTCAAAAAGACTGCAGTTGCCAAGCCAAGAAAATATGAACCTTTTGTGTTTACTGTAACAGCTGATTTTCACAAAGTATTGAAATTCGATCAGCCCGAAAAATAACTCAAAGAATTCCATATAAAACAGCTTTTGCTTTTTTTTCCTCTTATTTCATACTATAATATAAAACATAAAGACAAATAATTCCTACAGATGATGAGAAAGTAAGCACTATATAGTTTGAAAATGAAAGGTTAGATTGATTCTTGTGAGCAAATCCCCATGTAGCCTGGAAAAAAGCTGAATTGAGATAAATTCGAGTAAGCCAGCTTCAAAATCTGTAGAAATCGTGGGCAAGGACAGTTTGCCAGTTTATCTAAAGATTAGAATTCCAGCAGGATTTAGTAGGCTGGATTTACGTGTCGCCCTGTGATGTGTGCTGATGTTAAGACAAACCAAAGCCAGTGCAGGAAGGTAAATCAAACTCTGGAGTTTGAGAATGCCACTGATACATATTTTTAGTACTTCCTGAGTGAACAGTGCTTATAGAGGACACTATTAGTTTTAGATAATAACTACACTGTTTTTAAATATATCCTAACATTTTTTCTCATGCCCCATGCTGTTAAGTGGCCTTGCCACAAGGTGGCATGAATAGCACAGAAGACTTTTAGTCAGCAGTATTTTCTGGAAATGTTAGGAATCATTATTTTATTCAGAGCAATTGTTATGGTTTACTTGAAGGAGATCTTGAGATCTCTTTTGCATTAGTTAGGATTTCAGCATGTAGAACTTAGGAAAATATTTTCAATATTAAAATATAGTGAAAATAAAGTAAGATTTTTATTAGCAAGATGTTAATTTAAATAATCAGACATATTTTGGTATATTTGAAAAAAATAGATCTAATATCGTAGGTTTTTAGTATTTTTATAAATTTCTATACAGACATAAAAACAGACAAAAAATGCATCCCTAACTTGATAAGCATATATATATATGGATATAAAGTCTCTGAAGAATATTTAAATTTATAATACCAGAATAAATATCATTCTCAAATGTTTCGTTCTGAAAGCCAGAGCAGAGTTCTGGAGGTAGAGCCAGGAAAGGGCAAGGAATGGAGTTGGACTGCCCATAATAATAACAACAATACCAGAATAAGACTGTAACTTCATTTGTGAATTATATGGGGAGCACTCTACTAAGAATTATTAATAATTATTTTTAGGAGGAAGAATGAAAATACATGGATACCAGGTAAGCAGAATCTCTCATCAATTAAAATTTTTACAGGTTATTTTGCCATTTAATAGATTTTTAAAAGCATGCTGCCATTTTGCTAGCACTAACTAAAGGCTAGGAGAACTCCTGTCTGCAGTCCTACATTATCTCCCTCACCTGCATTCACAGTTCATGAGGATGTCTTTTATTCCTCAGTGATTTTAAAATGGCATGTTAAAGCATGATGCTTTGTGCTGAAGAGCACATAAACCCTTTCACTCTTGACACAGGCATGTCTATTTAATCTAAATTCTTCACATTTCTCTCTAGTAAACCAAGAGGGAAAAAAGCTTACAGAGATTTTTGTTTCCTCTCTTTTCCAGGAGCCTACACCTCCCCCACGGTAAGATCACATCAGAGATCACTTACCTGTGGTCCCCAGGGAACTCAGTGCTAATGAATGCTCCCATCCATCTGTACTGCTCATGGTAATGAGGTGACTGGAAGTGAGCCAGCATCCTTTCACTGCTGGCTCTCTTTGGACTTACAGGTTCTGATACAGAGTTCAGGAGAACAAAACATGAGCTCTAAGTGTTCATAGCAGGAGCTCGGGCCTGCATCTTCAAAACCAACTTGGTTGTGCCTCCAGACAAGTCAAAAGGCTAGAAATATTGAATCTGGTTCAACCTAGATATAAATTGCTGAGAAAAAAAATTTCCATCAATTTGATTGATGCCTCAGGCTCTGTTCACTATGATAATATTGACTTCATTCTCACCGAAATCAATTTGGCAGTGCTTTTTGCTACATATCTAAATCATGTATAGAAATCAACTGGAATATTTCCACTTACTCCCACAGAAGACAGACCAAGCTTTATTCCACAAATACATTTTTCTATTATATGTCCACAAATCAAAAATTAATCACGTCTTGATTTTGTCAACCTCAAATAATAACTGCTATAATTAAAAAAACATCCTTCCAAAAGGTCATCTAGGAATGACAAGCTTATTCTTCCATGCCTACACTGACTGCCCTAAAAGATATAAAGAATTTTAATTTATGATTAGCATTATGCATTCAGATTTGACTCTAAAAAATATGAAATAGCATAAAAGGGCAGTATAATTTCACAAATTCAGAACTGTAATTGTTCTTATTTCTGCACTATCTCAATCCACTATTCTACAAAATTTTACTATTTGTTTCTGTTTGTATTATGGCGGCCAGAATGGTTCTTAATTATCTCACCTGACTTAATTTGGGTATATAGTCTGCAAACACTCAAGGCTCCTTCCCCAGGAGCCCACCACTGAAGGCAGTTCTGCCAGCCACCATGCATACACCTCCAGTTTTGTCCAGCCAACCTCTCCATGCTACAGCTTCCAGCTGGAGCTGGGCTGTGAGTGCCTGGTCTGAGAGCATGGACAGGGCATGCCCACATTTGCCAGAAACCACCAGGCCCAGGTTACCTGTGATTTTTCTGGGATGAAGGACATTTCTTCCCGTGTGTCTAAAACTGCAGTGTGTTCCCTGGCTGGACCATATACACAGCCATGCCCACCCAGAAATATCCACACTGCAGAGCTGTACTTGGCACACACTGGTGAGGCACACAAAAGCAGTATTACGTGGCACACAACATGGTGCAGTAATGTCTTGCGAATGTAGATTATCCAATATTACTATTGCTATTGAAGGGCCCTGAAGAGCTCCTGGACCTGAGCTTGGCTCAGCACAAATACATTGAAATACTCTCAGAAAACTCCAGTCTCTTAACTCCTAGAACTTGCACTTACAACACAGTCCCTGCACCTCCTTTATTCCCTAATAGCTCCTCAAGTACTTTGACTTCTCTAGGCCTCTGAAGATGCTGCCAAAGCAGTTTCAGCCCCTTCCTCCAGAGCCAAGAATAAGCAGCCAGGTCTTTCACAAGAGGAACACGCTCAGCCAAGATCCCACCTTTCCAATATCAGCAAAAGTCACAAGGTACAGTGAATTCCTCATCTTCGTTCCCTGAAAATCAAAACACTCTCCCTGCTCAAACCACAAAATTTTACTTCCATCACACCTCTGCTTTTACTTAAGAAAATCATTCTTTAGACAGCTGTGAACAATTGAGAGAAGTAGTATTTAGTGTAATGCGACACTGCAATTTTTTACAGAAAAAGAACTGACCAATTAATGGTAAAGAAGTAAAGGACTAGAAAAGTAGACAGAACTTTCATGAACACTTTGTTTAAGGTTTGTCCTATTTCTTTCCTTAATAACAATTAGCGGTCTTGCAACCACTTTTAAGTAGAAATATACTATTTACTTAGCACAGTTTGTGAATCAAGTGATGGGGAAATACACTGACTACACCAAAGATACAGAAATACACTCCACATCCCAAGGACATTACATTCAGCTAAAGAAATGACTCATCTGTAGCCAGAAGTCTGGCTTCAGCCCACGAGACCAATGAATCCAGACTACAAATCACTTCTTGCCCTTTCCATCTTGTACTCCTCAGTCACACAACGCCCATGGTCATTCAGCATCCTGACATGGCAGTGAGGATGAGCCTCCTGAAGCACAAACCACTTGTGTCCAGCTGTATGAGCCAGCACATGCTTATGCCAAGTTATGAGTCTGGTTGCTTTTTCCACACGACATGTACCTGGTCAGATGAGCATGTACATACCCTGCTCACTGCCACATAACCAGATGTGCACATGCTCTTGCTGTGTGACCAAAATGCACATTCACAATGGGAGACAGTGTTGGACACGCTGGGAAGAGGAAAGACACAAATCTGGGGGTTACAGGGTACGATGCTCAAACACTTCTTGACAAAAACCTATAGCAGGCAGAAGCTGCTATCTTGTCCATCCTTCCTTAAATTTCAGCTCATCTGGATGGAATTTCACTTCATTTTACAGAGGTCACTACAAATCCCTTGGGGGGAAAACAAGCTTATAAACTAAGGAAATAATCTTTTGCTTAAAGTTAAGTATATACTTAATGAGTGAGCTCTTATTACAGGTTGGTGGGGTGGGGTTTTTTTTCCAGAATGATGCTTAAGTTTTTTCATGGATTAGGTTCCAAATACTGTTGGTTGCTAAGACATTTTATTAATATGAAGTAGCTTCATATTCAGATGCAAGACCTGACAGAGAGCTGCAAAGTTCCAAATCCCACGACTGATCCCCTCCCTTGGTAGGGCAGCACATAGACTGAAAGCTTTGAGAGAAATGTTATAATCCATGGTGCCAGCAGACACCAGTATGCAGAGCACTTGGATTTGAAAGGTCCTATTATAAAGCCAAATCGTGCAATATAAATACATGTCGTGTCTATTGTACTAGAGGTTTTTATCACATGAGTGGAACAGAAATGGCACAGAATAAGTCCATGCATGATCTGCGGAAGGCATTCAACAAATGTCCCATACAAGCACTTCACTCAAAATATTTCTCATCCATCTTCACTCCAGTTACAGCTTTTTAAGGAGAAAACATACATACGAGCTGCAGAGGGAAGGAGTATGGCACTACAGCTTACAGTAGACTTTGCTGGACTCTAAGCAAAGCTGTCCAACCACAGATGAGATTTAGGAGGGCAAGTCCTGTTTTCCAACAAGATTTGCAAGACTTACAAAATTTAACACACCATTATTTATACACTCTATAAATAGCTTCATAAAAAAATATGGAAGTGCAGGATCCTGGAATGTATCTTGGAAGGTTTGGTATGATTTAAACTTTTACATGCCCGTGGTAAGCAGGCCATGCAAGGGGCATGTCCCTTGGAGGTGGAGACCAGCCCTGCAACCACACCATGTCTCTGAACTTTACCATGCATCCAGTGTGCTCAATATGGGCTTTCACACATTCAGCAATGGCCCTGGAGGCCAAGCTAACAAATTGCAGAAGCTAACACAAAAGCAACTATCCAAACACCAAACAGTTCCTCTTCTTTCTCCTAGCCTTCCTGAAACTTTCCCCTGACAGATCATTCCCAAATTTCTTGCCTCAGGCCTCCATGCTGTTTGATATTTTCAACACAGCCATGAGAAAGAGAGCCCTTGTCACTGCTGAAAAATAGCTCCCAGGGCTTCCTATACCAGATCTTCCTTTCGTATTCTGACTGATTTAGCAAAATATCTTACTGTCATATTTTTTCAGTCCAGGAGATAGGCTAAATAGGGACTAAATCTCAGAGCCTTCCAAAAACTACTAGATGCTTATTCACACCTTATGTTGCTAAATAACTGGTAAAATCTGGTCCCCTGTCTCTTTTATTATAAGATACACACTGCTAAAAAGCATAAGCTTTCATCATAACCAGAACATCTAACAAGAAATGTCAGACTCAATACCTTGTCTATTTTTGGAGGGAGAATATTTCCTTCACAGAAAAGGATGATATTCCTGTTATCAGGCATATCAGGAGAAGGCAGAAAAATACCTTAACACCTACTTAATCAGGACCATGAGGAACATTCTCCACTCATCTTTCCCTGGCATGCACCTCCTTTCCTCTACTCTTTCCATTTTGCCTCTGTGAGTGTTTCATTTTTGAAACTCTCCAGTCTTCAAGGAACTCACTTCCATTTATAGCTGACTCTGAAGTGTGTAATAAGACCTTTTGGCATGAGATGAAAAGTGTTGAAGCTGATACTTCTCTTTTTCCCCTCCTCCCAGTATAAATCCTTAACAAAGTTGTCTTTTACCATAATGAATTCAGTGGATGCTATTCTTTTTTTAAGGAAGCCCAAGATACTTCTCCTGAAAATAATTCATGTAAAAAAATAACCAGCCTCTGAACTTCTCTAGCAGTAACAAAATCCTTCCATTGTCAAGGGCTGTTAGTTTTCAGTGATGACGTAATCAAAGTATTTAAGTACTCAAAGTGATTTTTATTTTATCACAATTAAATGTTTTGCATATTATTCTTTCTTTTCCAGACATTCATCTGTTAAGGAATCAAATAAAGTAAGTATTCACCTTTGTATATATTAGGACCATAAAAGCCAAACACATTCCATGGCTACGCAGGCTCTCTCGTAATAGTATTTTAGCCTGCTAGGTAAAAAACCTATAAGAATTATATTAGCTTTGGGTCATAAAAGCGTCCATCTTTAATGTGTGTTGCAATTTCAATGCTGCTACTTTCTGAATGGAGTAAGTTCCTGAATTTGTTTGCAGAAAAAAAAACATAGGTACAGCACAAAGCCACCTGTCCAACTATCCACATAAAAGCACCTCTCATAACTGCCTGATGTGGGTGCCTGTGAAAAGGGAGCAGCAGGAGACACTCTCCTTTAGACAAAAAGAGATTCCACATACATTTTTACAATCAGAAAACTGAAATTAAAAGGTCAATAGAGGAGTGTATTAGCATTAATGTCATTTAAATACTTCAAACATAAGATGACCCACTTCAACCCAAAACAAAAATGGACCAATTTTAAATCCAGTTTTAACAATGTCTGCTATCCCCCAGCTCCCTTCTCCCTCTCCTTCCCCACTCACTTTCTACTCAGACCAGTGAAGTAAAGCAGAGGAAATGGTTTCAGCAATAAAGGAGTTTAGTTACAACAAGTGGTTTCCTATAAAACTTAAGAGATACAGTCCCTACAATCATGCAGAGTGTTAAGGACGTTTGGAAAATTCGGAGAGGGGTTATAATTTACAGCATTTTGTACTTCTTACTGAATGCTTTAGTTCCTGCACTAATGTGTTCCTCCTGAATTGATTTTAATTTTTTTTCTCATTAAAAGGAACAGAAGAAAGGAATCTATGATAGTTAATCCCAGCTGTTTCCTTCCACAGCAGGTTGTAGCAAAAATCTGTAGACTACTCTAGATCTAACTTTTAAATACATCGAGTTTTTCTTCTCCAGAGTTCTGACTGGGAGGCTGCCCCAAACTTCACTCCTCTCAGGGTTAGAAACTCTTTTAGTTTGAAAGATTGTTACAAAAACATGGTTTGATAGCAATATTGTAATTAACACTTAATGCTAAAAAAATTATATATTGGCAAGAAAGATAATATTTTAACAAAAAAAAAGTTGTCTTCTCCTGGATACTGACTCACTACAAACCAAAAACACTCCCAAGAAAAAGAAATATCTTACAGCTGTAATTAATATTACTAGCTAGACACTGTACAGCTGCACAAATACCTCAGTTTTCAACGGGCTCTTAGTTTGGCTAAATCTTAAGGAGAAATATTGTGTGTCTCATGACATGGAAAAGATAAAATTTAATTTTGATCACTTCCCATTCATATAGATATGATGACCTAAACAGTTTCAGTGTGACCTGGAGAAGACAGAGTGTGCCCTTGTCAGGGTTCCAGACACCGAAGAGCAGGTCAATAGGTTTGAGAGAAGGACTGCCCTTCACCATAACCCAGACAGGCTACAGGAAAGGGTACTGAGAAACCTCTTGAAATTGGAAGGGACAAAGGCAAAATCCTGCCCAAGAATGAACTAAACTCTCTGCTCTGCTCAGAAGGACCTGGGGACTGAGGCTGGACATGAGCCACTAGTGATGGCCTTGATGGCCATAAAGGCCAACAGTACATCAAGCTGTGTCAACAGAAGTATTGCCAAGAGATCAAGGGAAGGGAGTATTCCCTCTTACTCATCACTCAAGAGACAACACCTAGAGTACTGCTCAAGGCTGAAGGTGACAGAGAGGAGAGGGTCAGCACAGGGTCACCAGGGCAGCCAGGGCATGAAGTGCCTGCCCCGTGAAATGAGGCTGGTAGGGCTGGGCTCCCTTTCCCTAGAGAGGGGACAGCCCTGGGGGAACCCAATAGCTGCCAGTCAGAGTCTGAGATGTTTGTCAAGAAGGCAGAGCATGGCGCTCTACAGAGTTCATAACGGGAGTACAAGAGGAAACCATCTCAAAACGATGAAGGTTTCAACCAGAAATAGGGAAGAAAAATTAATTATGAGGGTATTGGAAGAGGTTTCCCAGAGAGGCTGCGAAATCTGCATTCTGGGAGGTTTGCAAGACCCAGCTGGTCAAAGCTCTGAGACCTCAGGTCTCATCTCATAGTTCTCTGTGCTTTAAGCAGGAGCTTGGGTTAGGACATGCCTAGGTCTTGTCCAGCCGGAATGAGACTTGAAATTTCTAAGTAATAGGTACACGTTATCAGGGAAGTAACTTATAAGGAAGGCTCAAAGTGCAATATTATTCTCATTAATATTTATGTATTACAGTCTCAGATGCATCAAATTAACAAACAAAATAATTGCTATTCCCACCATTATGCTCTGTGAATCAAAATAATACAGAAATACAGTGAAAGTTTAGGATTCAAACTCTGGTCCTATCATTCTTATTTTTAACATAATATGCTGGATTAAGACTCTCCACACAGTGATTTTGAATGACATATCTGCCATGACAGTAAAGATAATCATACTGTCAGTTAAGTAGCCTGAAAAGAAGTGACTGATTTTAATCTTTGGATAGTATCTCTCCAGTCAACCACAATCAATCTCTTGATTTAATACAAGATCAAGGAAGGAAAACCATACTATAAGTTAAATTGATCCACAATAGTCATCATGAAATGGTGATCTTTGCAGTAAACCACATGTTCACTTACACCCCTTAAAAGTTCAATTCTCATTGTTGCTAGTAGACTGAGATCAATATTTAGCCCAAGTTTTTGACAAAGTGATCAGGTATTAATGATTGAATGTCTATAAATTATTTTAAAACTAGCAGATTGTTGGGTCTGTTGGGGTAAATCCAAGTCACGAATCCAAAGAAAAATATTTACTATGTTATCATTTTATATAGGCACCTGGAAGAGAGCAAGGTCAGTATTCCATAATATGGTAATAATTTGTTGTCTTTTCTTTATATTCCAAAACTAAAATAGTCTATCATTAAAATTCTAACTGAAGCAAGAGACATCCCCCAGGTATACATCTGTTGAGAATGGAGAGAGTTAGAGAGACAGCTGCTTATGAGCAGCAGAAAAAAGGAAACTTAACTTGGCTGTAGCTACAGCTGTTTGAGGAGCCAGGGTATCACACTTGTCCTAAGCAAATGTCTTAAGGTTTTGGGGAAAGTAAGAGTGTTGTGCCTAAAAAACCAAGACAAGGATAACCAAAAGAGATCTGTAGAGAGGACATCACCCTTCTCTCAATCTTGCTGCTCTACCATTATTTGAAGATGAGAATTTTGAAATATTTTTTATTAAAAGCCTAAAGTTTTTTAATGTTAAAAAAAAAATTAAAACCTCCCATATTTTAAAAACATGTCAATTCTTTAGATGTACATACAGCTTTGAAAAAACAGCTTAAACCACTCGCTATGCCCACGTGCATGAAGGTCCATGAGAAACGTTGCTCCAAAGTACTTTGAAGATAGATACAGGTTACACGGCTTTTACGCTGTTTACACTTTGTGTTAATGAGTTCATCATTTCCTCGGGCATTTCCTTTTGTGGATTAAGGCACTATCTTCTGATTTTCAGCAAGAAATAGTATCAACTGCATTAAGAAATTCAATGCCTATGCTGTCCTATAAAAAGGATTTATGAACTCTCTACATACTTCAAGTTCAGCATTCTACATTATTTACTATTATGTTAAGCCATATTTGGCATCAGCAATCACAGTAACGTCCCCCATGTAACATTCAGTACTAGTAGAAATGTTTCCCACTGAAATCATTAGCTGACTCATTCAAGCCAGACTGATTACAGCCCTTTAAGGTTTTCTATTGAACTGCCTCACCATCATGTATGAATGTACTTAATTTATTTCACAGTACTTGCTAGATACCGTCTGTTACACAGAAGAGGAAATAATAAGCTCTTATCCTTTTTACTAATAGTTACAAGTTTGAGGAAGAAATCTGAAGTATCTTTTCATGAACAACAACATCCTCCTGAAGCCAGGTAGGAATATAAGAATTTCATGAGTTTGTACTGGATGCTTCAAGGACTAAACATTCTGCTCTAGAAAATTATACTTCACTATGCAATAACAGCAAGACAATACCACTTTCTGATGTCATGCAGTGATGTATTATGTTTTGCCCTGATATATGACAAGAACCATCTCTGGGAATTGCTTTCAAGCTATTGTAATTGCACAGCCAATTTTTATCTTTAACAGCATGCTGCTGTATTACATTTCTGCTGCTATTTCTGTGATAGGGTGTTAAACATACTGTATAAAGAACCTCTGCTATATCCAGCATCAGCATTTCCTCACCCCCTCATTTTCTATTTTTATTTACAAAGGATACACACCTGGCTTTTCAAAGGCCAATTATTTTTCCATATAAATCTTCCAGTTACTCCTATTTTACTTTTCTAACCTACATAAATCTTTCTTTTCTAAATGTCTTTCATCTATTTTCTCCTGAAATACGCAACAAAACATATAGGAGACAGCATAGGAAGTATATGAATGATTTAACATCTTTTGAAGACAAATACAGAATCTCTCTGTAGCATTGTTTACAATAATGGCATTTCTCCAAGATAAAATTATTGTGTGGAGTAAATATGACCATATTTGTGACCCCTAGTATTCTGTTTCTTCTTGTGCTTCTGTTATGTGAAGTTATTTAATCAATGTTCTTCCCAGTGTAACACAACAAAATACTAACTGGGCACTCAGGAGCAGTCCAGAAAATCAGAACAGGCAGGGAAGAACTGTTCCCTGGGTCTGCCTATAGATAGGCTGGGAACATCAGCTGAAATTAGCAAGGAACAAAAGCAAACTGTGCTTCACTACACATGCAGTTAAAATGTAGAACCCTTATGGAGAGTAAAAAAAAAAAGTATACAACTTGAAAAAGTGGGCCATGAAAATAAGGGAAGAGAAATCTGTCAAAAGACATTAAATACAAAATTACTACCCAAAACCTGGGAAGGTCCAAAGCTATCATCAGTAAAAGAAAGTGGTATTCTGGGGAAGCACACTATGCATTGCTTTATAATTTGACTCTTACACTGCCACTAAAAATGTTTTTCTGACATTGCTTTGATTCATTGCTTTTTCTTAGCCCTCAATCTACATGGAGCTCTAAAAACATTTGCAGATCAGGTAAGAACCAGAGATTGCTTTGAAAGCCAAATTAAGCATGGAAAAATAAGAGTAAGAAACAGATTCAGGTTCCTATGTTTGTATGTCTGCAGAGGATTTTCCATACACTTCCTACTGTCCTTAACTACATAGCATACTTTTACTCTCCTGTAACTGCCTCTGCAAATGCCCTTTTTCAACCAAAAAAAAAAACAAAAAAAAAAAAAAAAAAAAAAAAAAAACACCCACAAAACCTAAGCTGTGCCAAGAACCTATAAGCGCATAATACAAACTTATGGTAAAGCAAATACCACCAGGAAGAACATATGGACTGCATTATTTGTTCAGTAGGATTATTATTATTATTTGATCAAGTAGGATTCAAATTAACTTTGGTCACTGCCAGGCTAACCAATCCCACTTCCCCCAGCTTTGTTTCACAGGCCCCAGATCCCAGATCCTGGTGGGCTCCCTCCAGTGAGCAGCTTCCTTCTTGTCCTGGGGTGCAATTCCACACACTCTCCTCTGGATACTTACTAAAAAACCATTCTTTACATAATCCGTAAAGCTCATCTAGGTCTCTGTTTGCTGCTGCCACTTCAGACACTTCCTACCATCCCTACCAGGGCTCTTGATAATTCAGGCTCTCTGGGACAGCAGAGTGTCCTCTTTCCTCGGTCAAATTCTCGCCCTCCTGAAGCAACAGTGAGAGAACAAACAAGTAGTCTTTCACCTGCTACCCTACCTGCCTTTAAAGTCTATACTTGGCTTTAAAAATATTTTAAGAATATTAATTTTATTAAATATTATTTCTTGATGTTAGCTCCATCTCAGCCAGACTTAGCACATAAGAATTGCAAGAGAATTTTACCCTTCTTGTCCCACAGCTTAAGACACACCAGAAAAAATAAATCTGCAAAACACACACAGCACAGGTCACAAAGCAACTATGGTCCTAGCAGTGTGGGTCTCTTTAAAAAAAAAAAATTCTGGGGATAGCCACTAAAAATGTAATGTGAACAAAAATGTTAAAATCATGATCCAAAGAGCTGAACAGTAACAATATCTCACATTTTGACAACTCAAAGTGATTGCAGAAACAAAAGGTCGATGTCTGGTCCCAAGCCATTTGAACAGTGGTTTCATTACTGAACAGACTGACTGCCTGCTGAAGATCATGGCTGTTTATCTACTGCTATCAGTGGATCTTGTTTTAAAAACAAATGTAATGCAGTTATAAACTAGAACATGGTACATAAATGAATGGAACAGGAAAATGCAACGAAAACCATTTCTTCTCCATAAAATAAAGTCTTCTAAGTAAAATTTAATGTTGTCATATGCTACATACCAGCATAACAATAATGAACTGATAAAGCATGAACAGATAAAGCACAATGAAATACTACCCCGACAAACAGCACTGTCTCTGGTTACAGTAACCAGAAGGTGAAGGTGAAAGCCAATGATAACCACATTCTTCTCATTTACTTAAAATGGACACTGGGTCATTTCTCCCACCAGCATTGCCTGAAACAAACAAAAGTGTTTCCTGTTATACAGCAGGAAGATGTTTTTCATCTTCAATTAACAATTTTTCCCAGTGTCAAATATCTGAAATTTACATTTGATCTTTACACTGAAAGGAAGCCCCTGCTTTTCTCAGGCTGTTTCTGCTGCATCCTGGTCAGAGTCAGGCCGAGCCTCCCATATTATACAACTTCTTGTGTTCCTGACCCAACCCCTGCACTTCCTCAGCTCCACAGGGACCTGGTCTAGCTGGTCAAGGGCAGCCCTAAACCCAAAGACAGCAAATCACATTTGCCTTGGAGAAGGGTTTCAGCTGTTCAGGCCCCTGTATGGAGCAGAGGCACACAGCCAAAGACCAACACCTTCTCCTTAATGCGAGAGCAACCTCATGCTTTGGTCCTGAATTTGTTCATCGAAACAAGTCGCAGAGCAGACTGAAATAAATCAGCACGGCAGAACTTCCGAATCCTTTGAGGTTTCAACAGCTTGGTAGAAACAATGCTAGGTGGCAACAGAATAATGAGGGGCTTTAATATGATCCAATGTAACAGCAACTGGGATCCAGCACAAATAAAAGGGGCTCAAAAGGTGAAAATAGAACAGAATGAACCATTATCCTTGTTCCATATTTAGTATTTTATTTAGCATTTGCTGTTTTATTAACAGTTTATTATTTTGCTATGGGCACAATAGCCTGTCAGATTGAAGTCAATTAAAAACCATCAGGAAACTAATGTGTTAAATCTCTGGGGGCATTAATCTGAAATCACTGATGCTGCATTAGCACAAGACCATTCATAACTGACAGCTCTGAATTTTAAAGGTTAATATCACAATACTCCTAAACTAACAGTACTATTCTCAAAATTACTTAGTAAAACATAGCATAAAATGAAATTATAACTTTAAAATACAACTTTTTTCCTTCTGCATTTACTTTTACAGGTTCCACATTAAGTGTAGATAATTTGACAGTAAAGAAGCCACCACCTCCTACAACATATGCAGCATGCAAAAATAAATCAAAACATTTGCTTGTAGAACAGGAAATGCAATTTCTTACCCAATCCACTGAAAAGGTAAAGACCAGCTTTGCTTCATAAAAAGACAAGCTTTTAGGAAACAGGATTAACACTGTATGGCACCACTACTGACCCCCCCTGAAAGCTGTTGGTATTCAGCACCCTAGAGAAAGTTCAATATAAGCTCTTGAAACCATGTATAAGAATTTAAATGTCTAATTTGATTAATACTTTCTAACAGGACTTCTCAATATAGTTGCACTACTGTTATATACTGTGCTGAATGTGCTTTAAATGCAGATTAGATACAATCTGGTTTTGCTTCGCTCAGTTGTTGTTAATTTCTCTACACTGATTATGCTATCTTAAAATTAAGGATTTAAACAAATGTGAATGGTACGTTGGAGGATATGATCGCCATAAAGCAGAGAAGATACTGTTACAGAAAAACCTTGTAAGTACCATTTATCTCAAAATCTGGGATGTAAACTCTGTGGAAAATTTCTGTAAACTGTCCACAATGGCTTACAAATTTCGTTGTGAACTAACCATACAATCCATAACTTAAATCTGTATTAAATAGGATGAGACATTCTTGGTTAGAGATTGCTCAAAGAAGTCAAAGGCTGAACCATACGTTTTGGTTGTTTACTATGGAAGGAGAGTATACAACATTAAAGTACGTTTTCTGGAAGAAAGCCAACAATACGCACTGGGAACAGGGCTCAGAGGAGAGATTGTAAGTAAAATCCCATCTCTTGTTACAGTCTATAGCTTTTATGTTGGACTTCACAAGTTCTTAATAGCAAACATTAGTTACAAACTCTTCCCACATAACAAACTGGGCGTTTCATTAAAGTTTGTTTTACAATACCCTCATTTCAAGTATGTCTCAAGTTTCAAGAAGCTTCAACATAATAATTCAAAACCAAATTTTGCATGCCATGCTCAAATTCAGATTTAAATCAATGTAAAAATTTCCTAAGTACTTGCAATACTTCTATGTACTGTAAGTAACACCTGCAAAGTAAAAGGGAAAGAGAAGTCTTACTTTTTCAGGTATACATATTATTTTAGCATATTTTTAAACTTGCGATAATTTAAGCAGGCACTTTCAAATATATACAGCTCCACATATCTGACAGCAGGACCTGGTGCTTTGAAGGGATAGGACAACAGTTTCCATATATATTCAGAAGCAACTTAATCATGTAAGTCCCCAGCAATCAGTCTTTCAGATATGATAAACTTCAATTAGAAAATCTCTTTAGACTAGCGATGCTTTTTTACATAATTAAATTCAATTATAGTCATGATAAGAGTCTAATTCTTATTACTTCTTATGTAAAAGACTTGCAGACACAGCATTTATTATTTAACCATATATGTAGTATACATATATGGATAAATAAAAAACACTGTATCTGCAGTCTTTCACACAAGGAAAAAGAAAACATTAAAACTGAAAGTCAACTCTAAAAAAATGTGATAATTGCAAAATAAAACAAAACAAACAAGCAAACAAAAAACCAACAAAAACAAACTAACTAACTAACTAACTAAAACTTAAAGAATGCTCAGCTGCAGAGCAAAAAAGCAAAGCAACAACCTCCTATGGATTATTAGTTATGTAAATCACTGACACAAATTCAACTCCAGTAAAGCAGCAAAGACTCTGTAGCTGAATCTTCAATTATATCCTTCTCAGGCATGTCAATACTTTTCAGAACTTACCGTTTGTATAGACAGACTTTAAAGAGCCTGAAATCACAAATGGCCCAGGCTGATTTAAGGCATTTGAGGGGTTCAAAATTTATATTAGAATTTTTATTAAAAAACATGGATAGGATTCAAGAGCTTTCACAAGATGAACAAGGTTTACTGGCAAGTTGATCTTCAGGGACATTGGTTTAATAATAAAGGAGGGAAAAAATCGTTCATTATTCAAGCACAGTGAAACAGTTTTGGAAGCTGAATGGTAGCACAAATCAAGAACTGTACTGCAGGTACCATTATCCTGGTGCTGCTGTAGTGACCATCAGTCTTCTGTAAAGCAACTGGCTGCATTTCTCAACTGAACCTCCCACATGATTTCCTGGAATTTTAGTATGATTTAGGAGAAAGCAAGTTTAGTTTTCCACGGTTCTTACATTGTTTAGTCTTCCCATAATGGCTCTAATACAAATAGGCTCAGAACAGAAACAATGACAGAAATAAGGCATGCTACAGCATAATGTAGTATATGTGTATTCTACACTACAGAATAAAGACATAGAACTAAATTTTCATAATATTAACAGCTTTAACAATTAAGGTTAACTGGAAAATTACTTGAATAGTACATGAACAGTTTTTACTGAACTAAAAGGAAGGAGAACACAATCCCTCCCATCTCAGGAAATACCAAAATGTATGACTTTGTTGTTTGTTCCAACTTCTGCACAGACAGTACATATCTTAAACAGCGGGTCTGGACTGACAAGTCAAATTGCAAAGTAACAACTCCAAAATAAGGATTCCAAGCATCCAGTTAACAACACACAATGCATCCAAGACTTGTTCTACCAGGCCAAATCTGTAATCATGACTCCTTACCTTATACCACTGCCTTTGAGAATTCTTTCTCTGTAACTCAAATCTTACCATAGATCAAGCACGACACAAAAAAATCAGAATTGCTTTGCTGGTCAACTAAGCGTTGTACCAGGGAATCACAAACATGGCAGTCTTCCACTCCTATGTATTATTCTCAGCAGTAGACATGAAAATAGAACTGGGCACAAAGCACACATGCAGTAATGAACAATCATTGCTCAGAAGAGCTTCCTTCATCTCAGGCAGTCTGAAAGGATTCCCAAAAAAAGCTCTTTCTTGAAAACTGTCACCTCAATTTTTGCAGCTCATCTAAGTTTTTTTCCAAAGAAGGTGAAAACACTTGGTAAGGCTGTGAATTACAGCAAATTGCTGCCTGCAATTTTCCAGTACCCGTTAAAACACTTTCCAGAGAACTCTGCATTGTCCCTCCACAGGGATATCCTTTGTTACACCACATTTTGCAGTGCAGCCAGACCTAGCTGCTCTATCTAGATTAGCTGAATATTCCCTCTTCACCACCCAAAGAGAAAGAAACCTAAATGCCAACGAACATGTGCAGACCTATTTCTCCCCAGTAGGTGATTTTATTCAGAGGTTTGGTCTTAACAGATTTTATGCAGTGTGTTTTCACTTTTAAATTAGTCTATTTTCATCCATTAAAAACATGTTTTTCCTTATACATAAATATAATTATTCCAAGTTTTCCCTATCTTATTGCAACTTTTGATTTTTACTAAACAGCATACAAGTTGTAAAAATATTGTATAATCAAATAAGATTTTAAATTAACAGTTATTTTTTAAAATTTATTTAATTTAACTCTCATGCGTGCTTCTATTATAAGCTCTCATGTAGCCCTAAAAGACCGTAAGGGGGAAAAAAAGGGGGTTGATCATCAGATTTTTATGGTAAAAGTAACTGAAGTTCCATGCAGCTAAATTAATATCAAACTCTAATATAATAAATAGAAGGAGAAGGGGGGAAAAAAAAAATGAAAATCACTTACTCTCTTAGTGGAGGTACATCTTTTGCTAGCTATGTAGCCACTGATGTTCACACCTACATACATATTTAATACACTATATCGAGCTTTCTAAAGGCCAAATTACATAAAGCTATAAAGATCAGATCCCCAAATGAGGCATACATGGAATTTAAGAATTTACATTCAAAACTGCTACCCAGCCCTCTACTTGGCTGTTGCCTTCCTCTACTCCAGACTATTTCACTATTAAAGATCCAGAGATCCCTGTAGCAATGCCTTTTTTCATGTGCATAGTTCTTTTGAAGGTGATGAAGTACACGCCTTGCTCACGCTTAAAGCTGATCATGACACAAAATTTAAGATTTTTTTTTATCTCCTTTTCAAAATTAGATCTGCCACACACAAAATACATGTTTTTAGCATGTCTGCAGAATCAGTCTCAGCTCCCAATGCAGTAACTAAAAATGAAAGGCAGAAGTAGGCTCCTCTTCATCTTGGTGCCTGTTTTACGAAGAAGTTTAGAGCACAGCCCAATGTGTATCTCTGGATCTTCCTGTTCCAGCCATGGACACTTTCTCCATCCTCACCACTGCATTTACAGCTATCTTTCAACTTCAAGCTATCAGTCATACCAGTCACACCATTTCACTGGATTCATTTCCATGTGAGCCAAATGGATTAGCACCACCTACCTTCAGCAGCCACCAGACTGCCCTGGCCCATCCAAGCAGATTAGGGAGCACTTCCTCAAAGCCTCCTCCTGAGAATTGTTACATCAAAAGTTATTGCCAGGAAAAGAGGCACAACAAGCAGCCAGTACCTTCAACTGAGAGAGATGTTTACAACATAAGCATCTTGTCCACAGCTTAAACGACAGCTCAGAGATGAATGGTCTCATTCAGGGTGTGCAACATAGCCCAGAGTTGTACCACCTTCCCAACAAAATTCAGAACTACACCTTTCATGAGCAATCCTTGAGACCCTATTCCCATCTCCCCAGAATAGTCTGGAAACCTGCAGATAGGAAATTCCTATGGCAGCAGAGATTGTCTGACCTTTTAACTTCCCAACCAACAGAAAACACTAGAAAACAGGAAAAGAACTGGTGCCGGCAAAGAGTTAATTAAGAATAAAAAAAGTAAGGATTGCTTTCATACAGCATGAAATACAGACCACAGCTTTGCCTCAGTTTTCAGCAGCAACAGTGACTTTGAACATAAGCAAAGACAAAACAGCAAACTAGAACAAATGCATATGAGTAAAAATTATCAAAACAAAACTTTAAAAAATTACCATACTGGCTTTGAGATCAAATAATTTTCATCTTAATACAAGAACAGTTTCATCAACTCACACGTTGAATCAGATTCTGTTGTTATAAACTAAGTGTGAATGAGGTAGGAGTGACAGACACTACCATGAGGCACCACCAGGTGTACAACGAAGATCCATGCTTAGAGTAAACGTTATACAAATATGTGATAAGTATTAATGTCATAGTAAGCTTTCAGTACTGTGTGCAGTTCTGGTGGTTCAATACCAATGAACCCAAAGAACAGCTCAAAAGGAAAACACTGATGAGAGCTTTGTGGTGCGATGAGAGCTTAGAAGTTACACACAGGGAAAAGAACTATTTAAACTGAAGGACTGCTAACCATTGGAATCGGATGCTTCTAGTAGGACAGATAAGAATAAACACCTTGGATAGCTTTCTGTTGCTCTTTGATCAGATCAGCAACCTTGAACCAGACCTTTATCACTTTAGGAGTTGCTTGGAGGATGTCATTTTTTTGGGGGGATGAGAGAAAAAGATGCTTCCTGTTCCATACTTCAAAAGGATTCTATAGCAACTGTCTCAATAAATTGAATGGGAAAATAAAGCATACATTTAATAAGGTACATTGAAACTTGCAGTGTAAAATATCACGTAAGTATAACTTGTGGCACAAAAAAGTTGGTAAGAATCTATAGTTGCTTCATCATTTCAAGATCTATCATTACATCTGGCATGACAAGCTTTTATAGGTAATACTACATTGTCAGGGCTTAGACACGCTCCCTTTTTTGCCCTAAAGAGCTAGTTGCTTTGTCCGGCATGAGACATAGACACAAAAAAGAAATAGGAGGATCAAAATATGGTGCTTTTCCTTTTAGAATTGCTTCCATCTAATTCCATGCAAAATATTACCTGTTTTTTAATACTGTTATTTGCAAGTCTTCTAATGTTATAGATTAAACCATCTAGCAATTTCATTTTCAGTCACTGATTACTATCTTTCCTCCCCCCAGAAATTTAATTCTGTGGAAGAGATCATTGACTTCTACAAATCCGTTCCCATAACACTCATTGACGGAAAGGATCAGTCAGGAAACCACAGAGAACAATGCTACCTCACACATCCATTCAAGCCATGCTGACATTTTCTGCCTCATTGTCAACGATTCATTTGTACAGATATAAATAGAACAGTTATTTAAATGTCTCAAGAATCAGATGAGCCTTCTGAGCAAGGAGCTCCCCATAATATAATGAAGCATTCTACAGATATACTCCATGTTTTGATTGTTGCATTTTCACTTTGAGGATACAAGTAAAGAATATGTCAACGTATTAATTCCCAGGAAGGTGTTGAGGCTGACTCCTGATATCTTGAGAACAATGGACCAGTTTGCTTATCTTGCATTCTCACCTTCTAACTTAAGATGAAAATGAAACTTGCCCTTGCTTACCTAAATGTCACTGAAATTCCACTATGTAGCAACACCTAATAAAGTACAACAAAGTCATTAAATAAATATTCTTGTTTTTAAAAATACACAAGAAACACTGCATGTCAGAGTTCTCACTGTCTAACAATTTCATGTGGTGCGCATATGTTCGCTCAACAACAAGCTGTGCTCAGCTGCCACTGAAGTTAGTGTCAGCTGATGCTTATAGGCATTGGAGATTATAAAACTAGCTGTAATTATGTAAATTCTATTACTCAATGAGCACTTATTAGTTAGTTTAAGTAGCAGATACTTGTATTCCATACCTGAGCCTTCATACACTTACTTACATAGTAGGACTATTATCCAGTCACTTTGAATTCAAACCATGTGCAAATGTAGAGATAAAAATCATCAGTAGGAAGAGTAGATTAACTTGAAAATCAGCAAGAAAACATGCTCCAGTGTGTATGAGCAAAGCACATGAGAATGTGAATATTTTTCCAGGAAAAAAAATATAGAAACATTTATTCATACAATTTGAGTTTTGGAAGCCTAGCTAAATTCAGTATGTATAAAAAGGCAAACTACAATTCTGTACGTATATAAAGGGGGTTTTTTCTGCACAGCATCAATGATCTTCCTAACCACATCCAGAAGTTTGACTAGGTAATTGTAATATAGCAAAAAAGAAACCTCAATTACTTTACCCTTATACAATAGGAACAAGAAGAATAAAACCACTCAAGCCCAAAACCACAGCATTCCAACCCAATTTATGACGTACTATGTAGCAGCACAAACTAGCTCTAAAAAAATTTAGCAGTTGATTGTTATTTTCTTGCAACCTTTTTATTTCTCAATGCTGCATCAAAAGAGAATAATACATCCACTGTTAATTATTTCTCTCAAACTGATGAGACTGTTAAATTTGAAGGATTTCTATAATAGTTTTATCTAATAAGAATAAAAGTAATAAAACAGAAGCTGCTAAAGTAGAATTTAGCAGAGCTCATTAAAAAAAGCATGACATAATCTGCTTTAAAAATCATAACTACAATACAATTTAACTTATAAAAGGTTTTCATGTTGAAACCAAAAAAAATTCTAAATTAAAGACCATAAAAACCCCAAGGCTTACCAATTTAGGTAACAGATTATGGCAGTGACATACAGAGCTCTGCAGATGTTTACTAAAGTAAACAGTAAACTTGCTTACAGAAGACAGGCATTACTAGTATACTTAAACCACACAGAGTTTATAAAGCTGAGCAGCAACACTTCCCCCATCCCTCCCCCAGCACAGCTTTTTTTTGAGCAATGTTCTGGTTTTGCCAGTGACAACTCTTACGAAGCAAATTCAAAACTATTTATTTGGTAGCTTCTACAGAAACAAAATTAATTCAATCAGTAACCTGGACTGAAAGAATTAAAACAAAGGAGGAATGCTAACCATGGGGTTTTTCATGTTAACCATTTCAGTATTTATTGTATATGATACGCCAGAATTTTAAAATGGAAACTATTTTCACCATCGAAAATGCAAATAGCACTGTTAGTTTTGGCATCAAAGTATATGAAGTGAAAAAAAAAACCCTCTAGTGTACCCATCTAAAAAAATATAATTCCATTTGAATACAAAATGAGAACTGTCATTTCCTTATTACTGACAAAACAGGAAAAACAAAGTTTGTTCTGTAGAATAGGTTAGTCTGATACAAATGATATAAAAATTTTCCATGTGTACATGATGAAAAAGATCTGACTTAAAGCACCAACCATCTGAAGAATTTTAACACTGAATTGCAAAATTCTGGGAAAGCAATAAGTGGTTTTGAAAATAAACCTCAGTCAGATGTAGTTTTAAAATATTTACATTTCAATGTAGATATGATAAATATTTTATCAAAACAATGTATAATCTGCTGGAGTATATAAAAAAATATTCCCAGCTAAACTGCTTACAAAAATGCACCATCAGTGAAAAGTTAGGGACTACCAGTTTACCAGAGAAGTCCCAGTTCAAACACAGAACACACATCCAGCATTAGAGTCAGTATTGATTTTCATATTTCTAAAACTGCAACACTGTATTTTAATTGTATGTGCTTCAATATACTTCATTCTATATGATTCTAAAATGATTTAAAACTGATAAGATGAAGAGAAACATCCATAGCTCACACACAGAACAGTAACTTCAGTGTCATCCATCCCTGTTTTTTACTAAAAACTGTAATTTGGCCCTGATTTAGAGAAGTGTTTAAGCAACTGAGCAATGTTTACGCTGCACTGAAGTCAGTACACATTACACATAATCTGTAACTAGGCACATGCTTGTATGAATTTGAGGCCTACAAAAAATAAATTGTAACTTCTAAATTCTTAAGTATGATGAAAGATTGCACTGAAAATCTGGTTCAACACTGTCAATGTAAAAGCTGTGCAACATGGCTTTTCATTTTGAAAAGTCTTCACCTTCAGCAAGCTCCCCTGTAAATAAGCTCACCAACTAGAGTTTTAACCAAATACTGAGTTCTGTAAAGGCTTCTATCACACACAAGGTGGTAGAGGGTTTATGTTTGGCTAAGACTATTTCAGAACAGCCTTGAGGCCATATACAGAAGTGCTTTTCACTATCAGCCCAAGCCTGATGGTATTTCCAGCTTGATGATACAGAATCCTGACAGTGTTCTGCTGCCTCACATCTACATAATACAGTCTAGGTAAAGACTAAGTACTAAACAAAATTAAATTTTTAGTGCTATCTGACCTAGCAGGAGGAACTGATTCCATAAATTTTTCATTTACACCCTTGTATCTCCTCTGAAGTCAGCAGAAGTGTTTTTATCTCACTGAAACAGAGCACTTGCATTTAAATTTTACTTGTTATGCGTAGTGCTTAATTTGCCCCTAAACCCTATGACATACACTTGCTGTCCATGGAGGACCAAAGGTGCATTTCCACACAGATGTACTCAATCTCCGAAACATCATACTGTAATAAAGCAAACTAAATCCTGTTAAATTTACAAAGATCTCATCATCTAAGACTTTAATCCATACAGACCTAGCACAAACCACATACAGCACAGTATCCTAAGGTAACTAGAAAGCTGTTTGCATAGCAAATCTTCTTCAAATTTCTCCTATGGAAGAGATGAAGCTGACCTCCAATACAAATTTCAAACACAAGAGTGCAAAGTAGTGCTTAATCCTCACTATCAGCTTCTCTATCTCTCTGTACCTCTACTCTCTCCTTCACTTTGCTAACAGTAGAGGACTTTTGGCAAAATAAAGCAGTTATTTCAATCTTCCATTCCAAGCAAGTTAGTGGCACTCATTGAAAGCAAGAAGAGAAACCTCCCCTAGACTCTCACTTAATGTCTTTTTGCTTGAAGAGAAAGAACATCCCAACCCTTGGTTGCCTCTATTAAGTGCCTCTGTCCATGACTTATCCATTCTTCTTGGTCCATATACACTCTTCCACAAAACCAACACTTAAACAGACACTGAAGTGCTTCAGCTGGTGAACTTTCCACCACTTGGTAGTTATTTTTATGGGTCTTTTTTAGCTTCATTTTTAGCATACTCTGCTTTTTTGCTTGGTTTCCTGTCTCAGCATTCTGAAGAGTAAGACGCTTTCGATAACGTTTGACACCAAGACAACTACTTGTCCTTTCTGACAGAACTACTTTCAGGACTTGACCCTTATACTTGTTGATAGTCTTCATTACGTTAATTATCTCTGGTGAATCAACATCAGGATGGTTGAGTACCACAACTGGCTGGTTACGACGAGGGCATTTTATCAACTGATTTGTTTTCAGAGGAACGAGTCGCAGTCGTCTTGCTGTCAACAGGTATGGCATATCAGAACTTGAAGTGGTTTCCAACTGAGCTCTTGTTTTCCTCTTAGGAAGTTCTCTGAAGCTTGCTTGTTTTGCCTTGTTTTTGGGACCTAGTTGACTTTTTGAATAGGACTTGCTTTGCTTGCCCACATCACTGCTTTGCTGAAATGGTGCACCAGTTTGCTTGGTGTTATTTTTAACATTTGCCTCTCGCTTTGGTCTTTGCCTGAGTGATATAATTCGGGACTCAGCATTTGGTTGGCTCTGATTAGGCAAACATGGGAAATTACTGCTAAGTGTCTCAGAAACACTGATAGGGACTGGGCGAGGCAGAAACATTTCATTGCAATGCACAGGAGCTGATGTTTCACTCCTGTTTTCTACTCCATGTGAGTTTTGACTGCTAGTAGCATTCAGCACTCTCAGCATTGTCCCTTTGGGGATAAACACTGGGGTAGCAACATGGGAATTTTTAGTTACCCTGTTTTTAGAAGTTCTTGCAAATGCAAAGAGCTGATCTTCACTGTGTTCTTCACTACTGATCACACTTCTTCCACGATGCACTTGGGACAAAGCTGCAGGTTGTTCCACTTCAGTGGCACAAACAACTCTCTCACAGCTTGCTGAACTTTCTTCCGGCAAACGCAACTTTTTACTAGAAGGTTGGCATCTCAAGGGCACGGATTTCATGTTAGGTTCAGCAGCAGCCATGAGCTGAGCAATCTTTCTACACAGCAAAGTTGCTGATTTCTTCCTGCGTGTTGTGTCATCCCATCTGACATTTTCTGGAACATTTTCAGCCCCGGAGCTAAGAGAAAATACAGATGAAATAACAGGTCCTTCAAACGGTTTGCCTTTATTTTCCATCTTCTGTAGTTCTAGAGATTCCAGAAGACAACTATTATTTTGACTTATGGTTTCAGCTCTCCTTACTTTGCTAGAGCCAAGAGTTATATCCTCAAAAGGTGGAGTTTTAGTAACATGAAAGTTTTTTCCTGCTTCAGAAGATGTAACAGGTTTTTTATCAAAACCCTTTCCAGTTAAATGTGCTTCGGTAGAGCTGACTGGTAGACTCCTACATTCTTTGCCAACCCTTTTCACAGACAGTGCATCCTTTTCTTTATGGACTGCAGAAAAATTTTTGCCCTCCTGAGCAGCTTCTACTGAAATGTCCTTGGAACTTTTACCTTCAGAATCAGAAGCATATTTTGGACGGTATATATCCTCACCTTCTTTATAACAATGTAATTTATTTTTTCCATCTACTTTCCCCCTTGAAGATTTAAGATCACTTTTTTTTTCAGTACTCTTCACCACCAGAGATGGAGAACAAAGTTCTATAACACCTGAATGAACATCAATACCTTTCACCAAATGAAAGCATAATTTTGATGTATCTTCCCTCTGTATAGACAGAGAGCTACAGTCTGAGAGTTGAGAATCAGAAGAACAAAAACATTCGGAATTCTTGTCATATGTACTATCCAAATTAAGCTGGTTACTAACACTGGATAATTTGTTTACATTCACTTCCATGGTAAGTAACTCATTTTGAGACACAGGAGATGTTTTTTTTATTTCTGCAGATTGTTCTATACATTGATTCTCAAGTTCTTCTTCAGTACAGTTCACAGGCTTATAAGTTGCTTCTTTCATAGGAATTAGTTTAAGAACCAGCTGTTGTGCTCCATTGACTATTTTAAGCTCTACTATCTGAGCTAAACAGTTAGAAGGAACTACAAGTTCAGATGGTGCAATTACTGTTAAAGGCATCCCAGGTTGTAAAGGCTCTGTTTTTGGAGAATAAACCTCAACCTCCACACTTTGATTCTCACATACAGTTATTTCAGATGGCTCCAATGTTGTCTTATCCTGGACTGATGATGTGTTTATGCTGCATTCTACATTTTGAGATGAGCAGACTATTTGTTTACCTGGAATCTCACAAACCATATTTGAAGACAAATCTGAAAGTTCATTCTGGAAAGGAATTTTATTGTATTTCTGCTTTTTACATAAAGTGCTTTGACTTTGCTTCTTTTGCTTGTGGTTTATAAGAGTATTTGACAGCCGTCTTCTGGGTGTTTCATGTACTCTTCTTGTATGTTTAACTATGTAGTCATGCCTAACAGCACCATATTCACAGTATTCACACTGATATGGGAATGTTCCAGTGTGTTTCACCAAATGTCTCTGGAATTCTCCTTTGGTGTAGGATACATAACTACAGTGGGAACAAAGAAACTTAATTTCCTCATGTTGCCCTACATGCTTTTTATACTGTAAAGGATCCTTTGTTGAAAATCTGCATTTATCACAGTAGTATTTACCTGGCAGAAAATTTTTTACTTTAAATGTTTTCTGAGTTTTATTCGAGGTTTTTCTTTCACGTTTTTCATAGTCTGCAGCATTGGCACCCTCAGGAACAAAATCGAAAGCTGGTGGTTTAATATGACTGCACTTTTTGCAGATGAAATTTCTGTCTTCAGTCCACTCAAGCTTCTTATGCTTTTCTATATCTTGCATTGAAATTTTCTGAACACTTCTGCATTTTATACAGTTTATCAGTGACAACTTGCTGTTCTCAGCCTCAGTTCCTTGGTAACAGCAGTTTTGGTCATCTGCACCTTTTGATGGATTTGTTTTATCATCAGAAGATTGCTTTGGGGATGTAGTTACGGAATTATTTTTATCATTAATTTGGCCAGGGTACAATCTTGGTAAAATTTCCCTCATTTTTTTCAACTGCATTTCGAAAGCAGCAACTCTGCACCAGTTACATTAAATACAGCAGCAACAGACAGAATGTTTTCTTGGTATTAGTCTTGTGTATGTTGCTGATCAATCAGTCAATAGTTCAGGCCACCAATTTGCAGAATATAAGCTTTGGAAGAAATGATGTTCAAGCAACTGCATCCGTCTTATATTCCGTGTTCTTAGTCAATCAACTTGCAGCACTAAAGAATAAAAAGAAGAAGATTAAGTCAGTTACAATTCACTGATCACTGAAATACAATGAACTAATAATTGAACTAGTAGTGGACTACAGCTGAATTACAGAGTGCAAGTCTACTGTTAATATACCACTGATTGTACTCTGCACATACAACCAATAACTCTAAAACATACCAAATCAAATAATCCCTTAACATTTGCTCTCATTCAAAATGTTCCCAAATTCATATAATTACCTGCTATGCATCAAAACCCAAACAGTTCATGGTATTTCCCCCATGTCATGAAAAATTTTACACTTAAGAAAGATATTTATAAGCCAAACAAGATACTTGATAACAGTACTGAGCAGCAGAGTATGATTTCAGTTCAAATATAGCCCTCTACTCAGGACAGGATATCATGAAACACTGCAAGAGCCATTCATATGTGAATAGCAGGGAAACAGAATGTACCTACAATGGTTACTAGAAACACAGAACTATTAGTTTGTTTTCAAGTAAAAGAATTTTTAAGTTAGCACGGAAATTCCTGACATACAGAAGGAAGTTCTTTCCTAATCAGTGCCAATGTTTCAGATACAAACAGTCTTGGACACTAATTCATAACAAGATGTGATTTATGCTTCACATGTTCTCAAAGTAATGAAGTCAAAACAATCTGTGGCTGCAAAATTCATTACTTTCTCTTCTATTAATATCACAGTGTAATCACTTCTATGTATGTGGACAAGCACATAAATAATTCACTTCATCCTAATAAAACAGAATGTCAATCAAGCAAAATAAACAATGCAACATAAGGCAGAGGGAGACCAGTAACATCACTGTAAAACACCACATTAACATATGCAATATATTTGGCCCACAGGTTCCAGCACTCTCTCTCTCTCTCTCTACTGTAGTTAATAGGAAGAAGATCTCAGCCTTTAAGCTTTTAGCAAGACTATGAGACCACTACTATTTGGAAAATAAACAACCAAATTAGACTTTTGAGACATATATGAAGTCCAATCAACACCTTTCTTATTCTAGCATCATTAGTTATGGACATACTGTTGTACACACTTGCAATCACAAACAGACTTGATTGCATGAGGTTATTTCTATTTTTCAATACACCCAACAAAAGGCTTCTGCTTCTGAAATTCAGATCTTCACCAACTCTACCTACAGAGATCAGGGCTTGATTTGGACTCAAAAAGCATAGTGCTGAGTTCACTTAAGCCGCTTCCCATCACAATAACCTTACGCTAATCAAGAAATTAAACTATGGTACTGGAAAGACACTGAGGTGCCTGAGTGAGTCCAAAGAAGGGCAACGGAGCTGGTGAAAGGTCTAGAGACTAAATCTTATGAGGAGTAGCTAAGGGAGCCAGAGGTGTTGAGCCTGGAGAAAAGGAGGCTTGGGAGAGACCTTATTGCTCCCTGTAACTACCTGAAAGGAGGCCGTAGCCAGGCGGGTGTCAGCCTCTTCTCCCAGGTAACAAGTGACAGAAAGAGAGGAAATTGCCTCAAGTTGCACCAGGGGACGTTTAGATTGAGTACTAAGAAAAACTTCTTCACTGAAAGGGCTGTCAAGAATTGGAACAGGTTGGCTATGGAAGTGGTGGAGTTACCATCCCTGGAGATACTAAAAAGACATGCAGATTGGGCACTTAAGGATATGGTTTAGTGGTTGGCTTGGCTGTGCTGGGTTACAGGTTGGACTTGATGATCTTGTAGGTCTTTTCCAGCCTAAATACTTCTGTGATGTCCCCAATAGCTTGACAAGACAAACATCTGATCCAAGACGGTTTTCGCGCATCTTATGTGCTCACAGCCCAGACAGCAACCATATCCTGCGCGGCATCAAAAGCAGAGTAGCCAGCATGTCGAGGGAGGCGATTCTGGTCCTCTGCTCTGCTCTTTTGAGACCCACCTGGAGTGCTGCTGCTCTCAGCTCTGGGGCCCCCAACACAAGGAAGATGTTTAGTGTCTCTCCTCTAGACCCATTCAAAGCTGATCACAGGACTGGAGCACCTCTCCTACGAGGACGGGCTGAGAGAGCTGGGGTTGTTCAGCCTAAAGAGGTGGCTTCACGGAGACCTTCCAGCACCAAAAGGGAGCTTTCAAGAACACTGGAGAGAGACTTTTCCGCAAGGGCATGCAGTGATAAAACAAGGGGGGAAAATGGCTTCAAGCTGAAGAAGGGTAGATTTGAATTAGATATTAGGAAGAAATTCATTACTGTGAGGGTGGTGAGGCACTGGAACAGGCTGCGCACAGAAGTTGTGGATGCCCCATCCCTGGCTGGGATTCAAGGCCAGGCTGGAGGGAACCCTGAGCAACCTGGTCTAGTGGAAAGCGTTCCTTCCCATGTCAGCAGGTTGAACTACATGACCTTTAAGGTCTCTTGCAACACAAACCACTTAGTGATTCCATGATGTCCCTTGTACTCCATCAATATCCCGAACTGCTACAAGAATGCTGCCCTAAAGATGGGGCTCCTCAAAGGATACTGATGTAACCACAAACAACAGTAAAAGTAAGTTAGAAAACTGGTTAGGGACAACATAACAAGCTTTTCACTCTTAAGCAGATGGCTGTACACTGAAACCCCTTAGTGGGTAGTTCTAGGACTGTAGTAATCTTGTCTCATTGCAATGTGCACAACTGTGAAAATACACACAACTTGTTTTTTGTGAAAAACAAATCAATGGCAGCCTTGCAGGAAGGAGGAAAGTATACATGACTGCTGTATAATGATCTAGAGAATTTTCTTTAAGCAATTCCAATGTGGATGACATTATGTGCTCTATTACCCTGATTCTAAAGAGGAAAAAAAAGCAAAACATTTGCAGTAGTTCATATGGAACATCCTTTCCTGGCTTCAATGCTTTCTAGACTTAAGAGTAACCTACTGACACACAAGTGTGGTGGTAGGCGTACATTCAGGAGATCCAATGTTTTGTTTCAGGAGAAAGATGGTAAGAGGTCTTGATAAGCTCAAGATCCAGACCAAAGATGCGTTATGCATTTCTATACAGCTTTAAGAAAGAGCTAATATGGCATTTGAAAAGAAAGGGTGAAGCTAGATCAGTATTTGCCCTTTTCTGCTGTTAACATCTATCCATTAATACTGAAACTGCCCTCCATGTGAACTGACTGAAAGCCAAGTAGAGAGAATTTATGACATCAACATCCTTGACCACAGAAAAAAAGTATTATAAGCCCAGAGAATTTTCTTGTATTTTTTAAACTCTGTAAATTTCACCTTACGGGAGAACATAAAAAAGAATCCACAACCTTTAAAGGGCAAGGAAGTACAAGAAACACAGTCCAACATTTTCAGAACACTTCAATTTAACAGTCCTGTGTTTCTCAGTCCAAGACTATGCCAGAAAAATTTAACAGAGGTAATTCAAAGAACAGGCTAGTAATCCTTCCACGTTTTCCTAATGCAAACAGCTATACATAGGAAAGTGGAAACTACTAGGTGTGCCATGATTTAAGCCCAAACCATGCTTTCATGCAGACTTGTGACAAACACCAGGTTATTAGAATGCAGGTTTCAGGTGCTGGCGTGTGCCTGCGTTCCGTATGTGTGGGGGATTGATCTCAGGCAGCAGCCAAACAGCCACAGAGCCACTTGCTGGTGTCCCACCCTCCTCTCCCTGAGTAGCAAGGGGAGTGAAGTAGAGAAGAAGCACAAGAAAGTTTATGGGTCAGAACAAAGGCAGTGTAACAGAAGGAATGAAGCATGGAGGTGACATAAGGGAAATCACTCACCACCTTCCACAAGCAAACCAGTGCCCAGCCAGTCTCCGAGCAGCAGGCACCTTGGAAGGCAACCCCCCTCTGCCCTTCTTCCTCTACTTCCAGTTTTCATGGCTGAGCAAAATATTGTATGATGTGGACTATCTCCCAGACCAATTCTGGTCAGCTGTCCCAGCTTCGTGCCCTCCCATGCCTTTCTTGCCCACCCCATGCCTACTCACTAGAGTGAGGTGGAGTGGGGGGAAAAGAAAACCCTGACATTGTGCAAACATCGTTCAGCAACAACCAAAACACCGGTGTGGTATCAACACTGTTTCAGCCACAGACCTAAAACACAGCACTGTACAGGCTGCTTTCAAGAAATTTAAGTCCATCTCAGCCAGACCCAGTAAAAGGTAAAAAAAGAACTGAATAACCAGTTGATGCCAAAGAAACATCTCTGCTGTCTTCCTAGATAGTTTTTCACCATGTATCCTCAACACTGACCAGTTAATAACAAAGGTTTTGATACAAACAGCTCAAATTTATCCTTGTTTTGGACAAAACAATCCCAAAACTATATTTTAATTTCATGCCTGTATTTAAAAAAAAAAAAAATTCTGGTTACTTCAGAAGACCGAGATCATCGATGTACACAGGGAGGTGAATATTACATACACTCACTCCTCCCCCACTGGGGCAGGTGGGGATGGGGAAGAATTCCCCTAAAGATTTGGTTTGGTATTTGAAGGGTTGGCATAAACATGTTTCAGAAGATTTAATTAAAAGACCAATAGTTGATTTTTCAAATTATAATCATATGCAGTGCACACAGACCAATCCAAAGACATCATTAAAGGAAGACCTTGAAGTCTACAAGGAGCATCAATGGCAAACACAGGAATAGGATGGATTAAAAATTAAGTAAGAGACACTAAGAGTGTCAAAATCAATTCCAGTCACTGTCTTTACAGGAATGAATTCAGAAAAAAAAAAAAATATTCAGAAATACAATAAAGCATCTGAATTAGGAAACATTAAAAAAAAAATAGAGGCCTTAGCTAAAAAAAAAAAAAAATAAGCAAAAGCTTAGAAGCACATGGAAAAAAGACATCACAAGAAAGACAAACCAAATTTTCTCATTCAATCCTACCAAACACCTGCAATTCAGTGACATTAAAAGGTCAGGCATTCAATGAAACAAACATTTCCACCTTTCACACAACGCTACCGTATCTTGAACTTTGCTGTTCAAGACACAAGAGATTGACATATCCACAGGAGTCAAAAGGCATTCCAAACTGTGGCTATCCCATGTACGTAAAGGTTAAAAAACAAAGAACCATTAAAACAAAGGAAAATATGATGAAACACCCTCTGCAGCCTGACTATGCTAAATTCAACCAGCACAAGGGTTTTTGCACTGTAGTAGGTTACAAACCACTGATGTGGCCACTGACAGACTGGAAATTTCTACTTACTTCAAATACACTGAAAATTTGTTCATCATTTCAAAGAAGAATATGTATATTCCAGGGCTTTTAGTTTCCTTTGGTTCAAACTATATGCTGCTATCAATGAAAAGGGTGTGATGAGCAGGATTCATTTAGCCTATGTGATCAAATAAATGAGCCCTTACTTCAGCAAAGCACACGCCTCTCACACACAAAGATCACAGACTGCAGCCAATAATCAGGGTGTGCTTTGGTACTGAAAAGCCCGTATATGTCACCCCTAAGAAAAAGAAGTTTAAACAGAATTGGAAGACACTGTGCGTCACTGCATTAGAAGGATGCAGTGTATAAAATTTGAGCCTCTGTGAAAAATTTAAATCTCTGTGCATGCTTAAAATTACCTTGCCCATATTTTACAATTTTATACATATATATATATGCCATATACTGACTGTTTAATATCGACTATCTCTGTTCAGCAGAGTTAACTGTTCTACTGACCCAACTACACACTACACAGCTGCCAATTACTAGTCACTACTTTTAGGCCTAATAACTGTGAGAGATCCAAAGTGCTTCACTCAAGTATTACATATTGTATTAATTAAAATAATTAATTCTGTATTAAAACCAAACAATTCAAATACACCAAAGAAATTTTGTCTACAAGTACTTCTTCTTAAAAAGACATTTTGTTTCACAACAGCTAATCACACAGTCGTAACAGTTTTAGGTTTGTAGCTGAAATTCACATGAGGTTTTTCAAAGCAAAATGAATGAGGAATGACAATGCAGACAAGTAAGAAGAGCAACGACCATGCATCAAGTTTTTAGAGAACATTTTTATTTAAAAATATACAGTTCTTTCTACAGAAAAAAAATTAATTACACTTAAAATATTTATTACTTATAAAGTCATGCAAAACACCAATTGAAAGGAAATCACTATTTTTTGAACGCATAAGTGAAAAATTGTCCAATCTACTAACGTTTTTTGGCATTGTATGGAGGCAGGTACATGTATGTATTATGCAGCATTCTACTGAAATGGAGGTCTGCTTCCCTGTGGCTCTAGGAACAAGGCCTAGCTTTACTTGTATCTGAAAGATACACATTTCTGTCACATCATTCAACTGCTTGGTGGTCTTCCTGCAATAAGCTAAACAAGGCATTCCCAAATAACTACCGTATCAAAAGCAGTATTCTAGAGAGTGCTCAGAGACATTTACAGAGTTGTTTATCATTACATGTATGATCAACTTTTTTAATCTGTGCTGCTCTTTTCATCATTTCACACAATTTACAACGATTTTCAAAGTGTTTCTGTATATCCAGAGCATACTGACAAGTATAAAGCATTACCCTACTCTTAAGCTCTAAGGCCTGTAGGAAATAGAGCAAGGAAGTATGGCACTGAAGAAAATGGGAGAAGAGAGGGAAGAGTCCCATTAAAAGCACATATCCATCCCTCCATGTCCAGATCTCAAAGCATTCATGTAGGTGTTAAAACTGATTTCCACAGATTTCACTCCTGCTAAAATTAGTCACATACTATTTGTATGTGCAAGAAAAGAGCCTTGACTGTAACCACCTACTGCAGTAACAATGCACAACAGACTGCTAGAAAAATCCTGTAAAACACCATTAGTCTTCTTAAATATAACCCAGACTTTTCCAATTAAATGTACATGGCAGAACACTCTGGCTACATCTACGATAACACTGGATCATTTATTTAGGAGAAAATCGGTTTATACGTCTAAATTACTTTAAGTGTCCAATGTAACACTTTTCAATGATAGATTGTCTTGCAACAAAATTCAATATGGAATTCAATTAAGCCAATCATATGCCCAAATACTCAAAAGAACCTCATTTGCACACAAAACACAGGATGTTCAATTTTGCTCATGAATACGTTTACTAACCCGAGAGCTCCTTTTCTTCAGGATGACCAAGACGACAAACCTGGACAACAGCTTTAGTCCAGACGAGTCCAAAGCGGCCTGATGGCGTCCACGAGACAGCAAGCACCAAAAGTCTCCTTTTCTTGAGCATCCAGCCCACTCACGCATCAGTGCTGCCGCCCCTCCGCGGAAAGGAGGCCTCCCTCGGTCGCCCGCTGCCCGTGTGCGGAGCCCGAGCGCGGCGCCGCGGGGGATGAGGTGCGGGGCAGGCGCTGCGCGGGCCGCGCAACCTC
>VZRR01000314.1:133562-180424 GCA_013398015.1 Oreocharis arfaki
CCTGAGCTATCCTGGCCTGGGTGCGGGGCTGTGTCTCGGTGCCATCCATTGGCACGGGGGCTGGAAGTCGGCCTGCGAGGTGCTGAGCTGCACCCCCAGGGCATCCCTTGCAGGGGATGCTTTTGGGTTAACATGGCGATCTCAGCCACCCCACAGCACCCCGCATCAGTTACTTCCCAGTTTATCATTTGATGCAAAAGAACCTGAATTTTAGAAAATGCTGCAGAGTCACAAATTTTCCGTACATATGACATTTGGTTTTATAGTTTCCTGCTGCTATGGCAGCTTTAGCAGTAAATGCATTTTAAATACCCCTTGGATGAGTCACAAGTGTCTGTTGAACTCTCTTTGTGGTGAACTACCATTTCATTTCCGTTCAAAGAGTCTCATTGCTCTTTTACACTAATCATTCATTCTCTGCAATCTAATATTAAGGAACAAAGAAGTAATGTTTCATATTTGTGCAATCATAAAAGAAATCTTACCGAATTCCTTGATCTTCTGACACAGTTGTAAGCATAGTGAGAGGAAACATTGCATCACATTACCAAGCAGCTCCAAAACAGAGCCAAAAAAACCTTGGGTGCTCACATATCTGAAAAACAACTTTGTAAGCATCAGGTACAACACGATGAATACTGTAAGTTCCAGGTTATAATCCCTACTGTTTATCAGAAAGAAGATTTAATAGTCCCACTTGCTCCCTATGCACTACATCTGTAGATATTTTTATTTTACATGTGCCCAGATGAGAAGGATGATAATAAATTACTTGAGATGAGGCTAAAAAATAAGCCTTTTTAGTATAGGCACTTTCCACCCCACATACTTAGAGTTAGTGTCTACCCATGGGAGCTTTAAACCTCTTTAGTTCTGTCGACAATCTCACAAGGCCAGAGATATCTGGTGATCTGTGGGAGCTTACACAAGTAATTGGGAAAATCTCTTAGGCTTCACCATTTAGCTGCCTATGACTGGTTTGATGGCATCAGTCTGGACAGTGCAGAGAACTCAGGCTGGGAGAAGAGCTGTGCTGGCAGAATGTTACACACCTGGGGGCTTCTGTTTGAAGACTGATACACCTCATTTCTTTTGCAGGTTTTACAAGCTACATTGGAAAGAAATAGACAAAAACAGCTTGTGGTGGGGAAAGACTTAGATATATATGTATTCTGAAATTTATTTATTTATTGCACATTTAGTCTTGTAATCACCACTGAAAAAATGTGCACTGTTGTAGAAAGGATTTCTATTTTTAAATAAAAGTCAGTTAATTTACTTTGAAGAGATAATGGACACAGGTAATCTTTTGCATACACCTAATAAGCTTATTTGGCTTTTTGAAGTCAATTTAGTGTCTCAACAGGCATCCTTAGTGATATTTTTAGTTGCAGTAAATAATTTCATAAAATAATGATGTTTTCAACTGGGAATTTAGTCAAGTTAGAATTCCAAGACTATAATACATTTCCTAGCAACTGCAGATTGGCATTTTTTTTCAGGAGAAGTACAGTCTTCATCTCCATTCCTGGAAACTATTCAACATAAAGGGAACCAACACAGTAAAATTCCAAAGGAGACACTCTTTATGCTGTTACTTTACTGTAGTGCATTTTAATCTGCACTATTATCGCTAAAATATGGCCTGGAGTTAAAATTGTTTAAATTTATTAAGTCCTTAAAATGAACTATTCTTCTGTATAAAATCTTGAGTTTAGACTTGTAGCTTTAAACAGCTATTTTATTCTAGAAGCAAATTAATAGTCTGTTTTCATTTTATTACTGAGAGTTTCTGAGAGTCCTGCTTAAAATAAAAAACTGAATGGCCCCAAGACCGCATCTACCTCTTCAGCTACCAACAGAACTTTAAAGCCCTTGCCCAACCCACATCACTGACCTATTTAATAACACAAAATGCTGCATGGGTTGCTAGTGCCTTTAACTATATTTCTGTAGAATTAAAATTAAGAAGTGCAAATGGCTCCACTTTTCCACTGTAACGTAATTTTACTGATATTAAATTTACTTCATTCATATTCCTAATTTTTCGTAACAAATGTTTACCAAGACTCTTCATAGCACAATTAGAAATATCATGAGGTCTGTGTTCAATTCTGTGCTTGAAACTCAGTCATTAATTGATCAAAACAAAATATGGATGTACGATCCATTCTTTTTATGCTCTTTTTAGAAGCATATTCCTTTCTTGCTGTCGTCTTTGTTCCAAGTTTCAAAGGCAGAATTCAAAATCCACTACAGGAAGTATTTCCATTGATTTTCACTGGGCTTTGGTCAAGCCCCAGATGTCAATGAACAAGCTGAAACTCATTGACTCTCCTTGTTTACAGAAGTGATGAAGCAGGTCAAAATCCTCATTTAATCTCACTGTGCTGGATAGGCCACTGATGAAAGAGCGCACTAGCAGAAGGCAGATTTTAAAGAGACAGACCTGAAACAACCTGCTGTGCAAGTATCATTTAATTACCTCAGCTGTCTGATCTCAATTTCTCTTGATACAACCTGCTACAAACGGAACATTTTAAAATAAATAAGGCTATTTCTATTCCCTGTCTTTGTTTTCAATTACCTTTGATGTTGGCCAAATGGATGAATGTACACAATGTTGTAGAGTGCAGTGGGAAGACCTGTAAGCTTGAAGGGAGTTTTACCCCCTGGGTGAGACTACGTGGCCCTGTCAGACCACTGAGAGAAATCCTTGCCTCCAGCTGTTTCCCTCTGTCCAACAGCCCCATGTCTTTTTGTTGCCCTTTCCTCTCATAGACATCCTTCTAGGTTTGAAGTCAGCAACAATCAAACTGTCTCTGCTTTTTCTTACTACCCCAACGTGCACACATCTTTCTGAAAAGTGCATGGTCATTTGGATTATTACATAGGTTATGTAAAACTAAGTGACTTTTAAAATAAGACACCACCAGTGTTCACTCTGCTAGCAGCCACATCAGTCATCATTTAATGGATCTGTTCAAAGGGGGAGCCTGAGTCTCCACATACAGAGGAAGAGACCCCAAACTGCAGGATAAGCACAGCTGACAGCCAGCATGTGAGCAGAGCAAATCTGAATATGAAGCAGGCATTGCATAGCAGGCACACCAGTTTTGAAATGAGGAATAACAAGGGATGAAAGTCAAGCTGTTACCTTTGCGCACCATTTCTAAAAGAAACCGTAATTCTCACAAGTTCACAAACCTACATGAGACTTCAGGTGAGAGACCTTCTGTGAGAAACAATCACAGCTTTGTCATCTCCAAATCAGTGACCATTTATGTCAGCTGTCAGTCCAGGAAGGTAACCCAAAAGTTGGGATGGTAAATTCCTCTGAGGAATTTACTTCTGTACTATAGGTCAGTATAGAAGCCTCATGTGGTTCTAGATGATGTTCATCCCCAGGAATGCCATCATAACATTTGCAAGTAGAAAGCATGTTTGGTGGTATATTCATAATCCCAGTATGATCTTCAATTAAAACTATCTTTCATGAGGAAAAGATCAAAAGTTCCTAAGACCTCTGGTTCCTCCTAGCAGCACACACACACAGAATCTTCTGTTGCCAATATCATATCTGTCAGCACAAAAGAAGAAGCTATTCATGTCAGTGTCAGTTACCAAATGTGTTTCTTTGTTTAGAATTCGTGATAATTTACTCTAATGATTTTTTAAAGAATCTATACAGGCTGTTTAAATTTCTATTTGTTCTCATATCAGCTGTTTTACAAGATTGGGTCTAGACATATACAAGATAGGGTCTGCGGATTTTAGCAACTGAATGCTTGGATGCAAAATGAGCAGACTCACTGAAGCAGATGAAGAAGCCTCTACAGAACGCCCACACATTACAATATTTTCCTCCATGTTACTGCAATAACACAAAAAGGAAAAACAAACTCAATAGAAAACAAAATTTATTCTCTTGGGATTGTTTGGATCAGAATTCTAAATGGCCTGAAAGCCTGAAAAGAGTTAAATGGAAAAATATACTCAGCTGATAGTGCTGTATACCTCCACTGGAGTACTGCAAGTAGAGAAATGAGATATGGTCATAAAAAAAATAAAATCAATTTAAAAGCCTTTTTGCTACCTGTTTAGTTTATAATTGCACATACAATCTGAATCAAGCATAATATTGTTTCAGTGCATTGGCTCTTATCCACAGCCTCAGAACAGGAAATATCTACTTTTTTCTTCTCTTCTCCCTATTGAAATACCACGTGTTGTGCCTTCAGAATTGTTGATAGCCTTTTTCCCCAGAGAGGTTTCTTTAATGAATGTTTAGTACTATCCCCAAGCAGTTTATGGTGAATTTTTGGTCAGAACAGAAGGTGTTCATCTTGGAAAAAGACAAGAGAAAAAGGGAAAAAGCCTTTGTTGCAATTTCCAGCTCTGTGGCACTGACAGAAGAGAATGTTTTGCACATCCACATGCTTAAGGCGTTAATGCATAAGATAGGCAATGACAGGAGAATTAGTGTCAATATAGAATGTTATACAGGTCTGCATTGCCTCGGACGCCTGAATCTAAAAAAATATTGCAGCACGACCAAGTGCAGTTTGTCAGATGACAACATAAGTTTTGTAAAAAGCAAGAATCAAGACAAGAGGGAAATTTCATACCTAGTAGATTCCACATGGAATATACATGCTGCTGAAGGAGAAGTAGATAGTTATGAAGGATTTTCAATGAGGAAAGCAAAGTGGAAATAGAATATAAGATGATAGATCTAACTTTCTAGAAAAAAACAAAAAAACCTGATGGAAATCTCTTTGTGGAAAAAAGTATGAGAACACTTTATTTTTAAAGAAGAACGGCATATTGTCTAAGGTAGAAATCTTAGGACTGTTTGTGTGATGAAAACTTGGTTGAATTAAAGTATGTCTCTGCATAAAAAGGTGGGATATTAACCTTTTCTGTTCAAATTAGGCATGGCTTTGAAGGAGAATTTAAATTGAGTAGTAGCCTGGAAGCTTTGATTTCCATCAAATAATTGGATAGGTTCTTCCAACGTGCAAAGCAGGCAGCAGCTGAAAATGATCTGAAGCAAAACAAGGTTTTCAAAATCATCACTGAATTATTTGGAACAAAGGCCGTGAGTATTGGGAGCAAAACTAGGAGTGAGAAAAGTATTAAACTGCAGATGATTCACATGGGAAAATCTTATATATAAAATAATAGCCTCTCTGACTGCTACTGGAATTGAGAATTTTATTACAATGTCAACTAGGTTGTCGAGTGCTTATGTCAGAAAAACAAGTCAAATGCTAGAAATTACAAAGAAAGGAAGAGAGGACACAACAGGAAACTTTTTTTTCCCCTGTATGAACCCTATGTGCCTGCGCCTTGGGTATTTTGGGATGTTATGACTCTTCTATCCCAGGGACTGGAATGGGTTCAGAGAAGGGCATTAGGGATGATCAAAGTCTGGACCAGCTCTATGAGGAGCAAGTGCCAGCGCGAGAAAGAAACTGCTGGGAAGGGAATGCAATGGAGGCCTCTGCAGCCATTAGCAACACAGAGAATAAGTGGAGAACAACTGTGTTTTACAGTTCAAGAGACAGCAGTATTACTCTCAGATAAAGCAAGCAGGCAGCAGATGCAGAAGAAGCAACAGGAGGGGATCTTCCACGCAATGAGTAAATAAGCTATAAAAATTCTAGAGATGGTGTTGTTCAATGGCAAAGTATACGGATTCAATAAGTGGTTGGGCCAATGCAAGAAGAAATATCCACAGGGGACTAAGTTAAAGGGCATCACTCTCTGGAAATACCACTACGTGATCCCTGGGTTTTGTATTCTGCACAAGACATCTGCTGCTGGTTGCTACAGATTGGTGGGTTAGAAGGACCATTGGCTTAATGTGTCATTTTTATACTCTTAGGCTGCTGTAGTTTTGTGCTTCTGTCTTAACAAATTTAATTTATACTGTGCATTAGGTTGATGCACAACACAAATTATCTTCCCCCTGTCCAAAACGAGGAGCATCAAAGAGCTGTTGCTAGGGATCTATAAACTAGAATTAAATAATAAGTTATTGATAGTGATTTTACCATCAAAAACAGCAATAGGCATTTCTTACATAAAAGTGGGTTTGTTGCCATGCAAGCAGAAGGAATGTTAAAAATTTATGTAACAATATTGCAACTTAGAAATCCAAAGGCATTTGGGGTGCTTTAGCATATGGGAATTTAAGTTACCAATTGATACTTGGCTCAGATTTCAGAAAACAGCATAATTACTTTAAAAATGTTATATAATATGAATATTTAGCGTATCTTTATTCATATTATCCCTCTAAAAACGATTTTATAGTCCACAAGAACTGATCAAAAACTTGAGGCACTTTTGATGTTAGGTAAGGTAGAAGCTTAGAGTCAGATACAAGAAGTTAATTAACTAAGTGCAGAAATGGACAGCAGCCTAAGTACTCTAGGAAAGTAAGCTATGAATAGAGTGAGAAAAGAGGACTGTCCAAAACAATCTTTCAGAAGTAGCAGCAGAATGACTGATGACTGAAAACAGTTAAGACAAACCTCCCTGTCCTTTAAAGATGCTTCAAGAACCGTTACAAAGATTGTGGTGATACTGTAACATGACCAGCCTGGAAAACTCGTTCCTTTGAATTTACTGGGATTAAAGTGTGTCCTTCAAGTATTAGTGTTTCTCTGTATCTTCAATAATTGAATCAGTTTCTTGGCTGAACAGGTTTAGGGGAGGATTTACTGCCCACAGAGCCTGTCAGTGCTGCTCAGCAATGCTGTGGTGATTGCTTCTCAGGACAATTACACTTCCTTTGCAAGGCTGTGGAGGCAGTAAGTGGGGGATGATGGATGTGGGCTGTATATTCAAAGGCTGATATACCCTACTGAGACTTAACATCTTGGGCTTCTTCTAGCATTAACAGTCAGATCTGGGGTCCTTCAGAAAGAGGTTCAGGAATGAAATTCCAATCTCACCACTTTGAATTTCTCTCTGGCGTGCTTATCTCGCTACACTGACTGTGCAGGGAGCTGAGGCACTGGGGCTTACTATGCTAATATTGAGCTTTGGGACACTTCTGCCTTTTGAAGATCTCTCATTGCATGCCAGAAGCCTGTTGGGTTTCACAGTAACATTGCAAAGCCCCCAAGAGTGCCAGGGAGGCCAAGAGCAGAGGGTGGAAACACAAGCCACAGAAGGTCAATGACTCATCTTTGCAGGAATGCAGCCTTGGGAGCTAGACAGAGCTGGTTTGGGGAGCCAGGCAGAGCTAGTTTGGGAAGCAGGGCATTGCAAAGAGAGCAGAGATGTGTCTAATGTATGTAAACCATCCTGTACACAGACAACACAAGATAACAGGGAAGTGTAGATAACAGACACAGTCCCTACTAGGGAATAAAGGAAGAGCAGGAATTGCTCCAGCACCCTCTCTTCCAGTTACAGAGGAGTAATGCCTGAGTAATGTCACTGCATCATGGCTACCACCTCCCTCATCTCTTGTAATGACAGAGCCGTTTCTGAATTGCCATCCCCTTCCTTTTGTTCCCATGATCCAGCAGTTTTATGTAAAGAGTTTTCATTTATCAAATCCTCAGGTTAAATAAGTAAGTACATTGAGGAGCTGTTTGTATCTCTCTGTTTTCTGCTTCTACTTTCCCACAGGACAGTGTGATTTATTACCCCAGTAATTTATTATCAAACCAATGTGAAACAGGGTGCAACAGTTGTGATAGTGTGCATGCATTGGAAATGTTTAACAGTTCAGCAATGAAATTAAAATTATGAGATGGCAAAGTGAACTGTGAAACTACCTGTTATATGAGAGAGACAAAGAAGAACCAAACAAAGAATGACTCAATGAAGGTCACTAGTTTTTCCATAATGCTTAAAAAAATAACACTTAGACGCACACAAAAAGTCATTTATGTCTTAGGTAACTGGATTCTACGTATTTAATGGACAATGCTTACCAGCAACTGTTGACCTGTGAAACTGTCTCTTTATTCCTTCATAAATGAAATATGCTCTAGATAGGACATCCCATTGCTGAGTGGACTGGATTTTGTTTGTCTCCCTAAGAGGCTTCATATGTTTCAGGAAAAGTCTTCCAGATGAATTAAAGTAAACCTTATTTCTGCTGTATTTCCTCCTGTATGACTATTCTGACAGTAGAGCAGCTCCCATCACCATTTCTTTTGTTATCTTCTCCATCAGGCACTCTGCCTGATGTACACCTTGGAGCTTGCTGCATTTGAAGTTATATTGTTATTGCCACACCTTTGAAAGATAGGATCTGGAGTTCAGTCATCACGCAAATATCACCCCAAAGGAGGTGCCTCCCACACTGTTCTCAGCCAAGTGCCAATGATGCACTGCATGGGTGAATCTCGTTTGCATGTTTGTATTAAGGATTCCAGTCAAATACACAAACTTCATAGCTCACCAGGTACAGGCTGGGGAATGTTTACTTTTTTTAATAACCAGCATAATAGAACAATCAATTGCAAGATGTATCTGACAAAATGAGCTCTGTTGAAAGGGGTGAGAAAGCCCTTAGTTTAGGGGAGAAGTGTCACAGCAATCTCCAAGGATGTTAGCGATGGAGAACTTCAAGAAAGGGTCCAATAAAGGAGATTTTTTTCTGATAAATTTAACCTTTGACATAACACCTAGATGAAGAGAGAACTTTCTGATTGTGTGGGCCAGCATAGAGCCTACAACAGGTTTTCTGATTGCAGACGGACTTAATGTTTTTGGAGGTTTTTTGGGTTTTTTTAATTGGTTGGTGGGGTTTTTTTATTTATTTCTGGTATAAAAAGATAAAAGCACAGTTTTCTTTCTTTTTGTTCACTGATATCCTTTAAAAACACTTGTAGCTGTGTAGCTGTCCTGGCTGTTTGAGAAGTTGTAAATAAATACTTTCCACACCAGTTATCTTAACCTAAATCAAGTGAAACAGGATATCGGCTTTTGGATAATATTACACAACTTTTGCCCTTTAAAGTAGGAAACTGAAATTTTCAATGAGGACATTTTGTCCCAGCAGACTGTTTTGGGATATTCAGCTGGTAATAAGTTTTTTCACAACTACTCAAGTCAGTTTGAGATGTAGGATCATAAGAGCCAAGAAAGACGTTTCTTATGATTAGCTGAAGCTCTCTGGGCGAGTGTAACACACTGAGGACTGTGCCTGACACCCAGCAGCCCCTGGGGTATATCTAGCAGTTGTCACTTCTTCATACAGCTTAGCACACTTTTTTCATTAACTGTTAGAAAGCATTAAGAATTCCTCTCATGCCTTCTATCCACTAATCATTATTATACTCATTACCGAGTTAATTGCAGTAAGCAGTCATGATTTTAATACTTATCCTGTCACCTGTTTAAAAGAAGTGCATATAAGCATTAAGCAATACAGCTACTTAGTAATGGCATTGGAAATGTAATTCAGATATCTAATGGAAATACACTACTCTCTAAGCTCTCAATGTTAAAATGCAACAAAAAGCAGAATAGGCAATTGGAATGAAGGCAAAAAACCTGTTACGTTTTAATTAAGGAACAGTTCTTACAGCTCAACTTAGACTAAAAGCATACAAAAGTATAAACCAAGCAAAAACTTCCCATTGCATCTTATTTTATGTGGAACTACAACCTGAACTAGGCATATAAACAAAAGAACCGAGCATGTGCCTCAACCAGGGGTATATAAAAGAAAGATAATAGAAAAAAGAAAAGAGAAAAACCAGTTTGTTAACTCGAAATGACAGTTGTCTCACATTTCTTAACGCTGCATGAATTACCTCAGAAGAGTAAGAAAATCTAAGAAACATTACTGTTCAGGTATTTTCATCATGTTAAACCCTTTGCATCAGATGAGAGAAAACACTTCTTGGAAAAGAGACAGTTAAATAGGACAAAATCCTTCACATGCTTTATATTGAAGAAAAAAAAGAACCAGAGTTCCAGTAGTTCCTAAGAAGAATACGGTAATATATTATAAACAGCACGCTAATCATATGAAAAATATTTGAAAGGATAAAGATCATATCCAGTCAATACATAGCTGAATCCTCCTGGGTTTTACCCTGTATTTTGAATACCGTACATACAATTCTACAAATGAGTCCCAGCTCACACCCTGTTTAAAAACAGCAAGAGAAATGGTGCAGAGTGGTAATGGGCCAGGAGGATGCTCTGTGCCTGCACCTCTACCTGTGCCCTACTTCCCCTCCAGGCTGTTTGGAGGACAGTGGCAGTCTGAACCCATGATTTTTTTCTCTGTCTTTGCCTGTTCTTCTGGTTTTCCTGCTGTGCTGCAGCTCTGAGGGTGCTGCTCAGCCCTAGTCCATCAGAACACGAAGGAGTTCCCAGTGCAGGGCCCAAAAAACTCGTGGGCTAAGATGCAGTGCACTGAGTGTTAACAGAATCACTGAACCATTTTGTTATGGCTCCAGCTATGATACTTGCTAAAAGTTTCCTGCCAGTGATACACTGCAATAGTGAAGGCTACAAATGAATTACAGCTGTCAGCCAGCTGTAAATAACAACCAATTGCATTCAATGCTTCAGACCAGTGCAAGAATAGAGCCTGAGGAATATATTTTGTTTGGAATAGAACCAGACCTTAGCCATAATTCTGTCCAAATGATTAAACTGAAGCTGCAGTGCATTTGAAAAAGAAATTAGGATTGCTGTTAAAAAAAGATTAAGTATTGAAAACCTTCTTGATGAGGACAAAATGTCAAATAAATGTACATTTGCAGTCAGGACACAGCTGTGGGAAGTTGCCTCAATTTGAGTCAGTGATTGAGGTGTGGGAAGCAAAACAGTGTTTTCAGTTACTTCCCCAAAGAGGAAACTGGAATGAGAAGTCAGTATAACGAGTCATTTGTTTACTCCTCAACTCCACTAAACACGGCTCAAGCGTGAGGCAAAATTTGCAGATGATTGAAACAGTGAAAAACAAATCTAAAAGTAACACAAAATAAAAGAGAAACAGAACACGGTATTTAGGGAAGTGGTCAAGAAGATCCAGATAAGCATCACAACTGCTCAAGTGGCAGCTATAGTGATCAGTTGACCTGTGGAGGCCAGGGATGTAACACCGAAGAGAGGTTGTTCCTTTGCCCAGAGATTTGCAGATACAGACTTCATATTGATAAGAGTTCTTGCAACGCAATACAACTTTTAAGAGACACCATATTATATTTATCATGATTATAAAATGTAAATTGTAGATGCTGATATTAGATTATTCTAACATTTATAAGATTTATATCATGCCTGAGCTACTTCTTTGTTATTTCTGGCAGGAAATGGGCTTGTCCTGGCAGCAGCAGGACGTGATGCATTAACAGCTGTACTGGAGCCTGCTAAAATAGCAGCAGAGATTTTCAGATGCAATAGCTGTCCTTCAGTTACTCTTACAATGCTTCACTAAAAATGCCAGCTGGAAACATCAACCATCTCCTTTGTTGCCAAATAATTACCAGCTTTAATAAACACAGCAAGTCAAAATAAAAACTTGAACGGGCATTTCTGGCTAATGTCTATACCTAAATATCAATTTCTACTATAAAAAGAGGACAAAGTCAAGGTAGAAGTTAGAGTAACATGGCCTTCACGTTTTATAGATGAAGTCCTTCACGAATGTCTACACTATAGTTTAATTTTTCATTTGATGAATACTGAATTCTTTCTCTTTTTGGCACATTTCGACTTTGATGAAATGGAGATTTTGTGTAGAAAGAAGTAAATAACTGAGCAGAGGTGCCATTTTAACCTTAGTGGAAAACAGAAAGTTAAATGGGTCCATTTTGTTCTGAGCTTTGACAAGAATTAAAATATATGTTCTTCCTTTCTTTAAAAACTTGCTTGGAGAAGGGCCATCAAATCAAATCTTTCTATGTCATTCTTTACCAATAAATAAACATTTTCATCATTTAATGCAGTTAACAAACAAGACCAGTTCCTCCAAACTGGAATTCAAGGTGCCTTTTATTTTCCCAGACCACCTACCCCCAGCCCATCTGGAATCCATTCTGGCTCTGTTTTTGGGAAAGTTAATACAGCTATTGATTAGCCATTGCTTAAAACAGCACCATTTACAAGACAGTAATAAGTGTAATTTCACATAAGGTTAAACATTTGCATGAACAGATTTTTCAAAGTTATCCAGGATAAATTTGTCCTTATTTTCTTGGGTATGGCTGTTAGCTATATATTTTTCTTTTCTATAATGCTCCAATTCTTCTGGAATCAACAACACTCAGAGGGTTTGTTACACTGCAACACTCAGCAAAAATGCTGTAAAATTGTCCAGGATTTCAATTTATTCAAGGGCAGTATTTTAGTTCACACATATCCATGAATCTGACATTCACAAAACACAAATGGTGAGATTAACGTGCTTCTGAACAGAAAAGATTATCTCTGTCTGACCTAAATCATTTCAGAATAATAGAAGTTATTAGTACAATGTGACTCTTTCCTTTTACATGACTTACATCCTGTTTTCAAGTCCAGACTAGTCAGGATGTCTCTATAGCCTTTGAAATCTGATCCCTGACTTTTCATAGGGCTGTGGGTGGATTTGGCTAGAAAACTTCTCAATGGTAGATATTGGTGTAGTGCAATTTTATTCTGAAACACACTAAAATTTTCTGCCTAGTATTCTTCTTCTTGTAGATCCCTGTTTGACAGCCAGGATTTATAAATTACTATGAGCGTTGCTAGTAGTGTGTTTTATTCAAGTATTTCATCAATTAAGGGGACTTTTGTTCAGATAATGTGAGGGATGTGACAGCTAGATCCCTTTTAAGCTGCTTTTTAGACAATTTCCTTGCAAGTCTCAAGGCAATGAACTGATGCCTCCTCTATGTCCCTTTACTCTCTATTTTCAGCACAGAAATGAAACTGGAATTGCATATATTAGTATCATAAGGAAGAATCATAAATGTTGAAGCTGTGGGAAACTAAAATAACAAATTTGAGATCCACCAGCTGTTTTTTCCACAGATGACAATGCAGCCTAGTTCAGAGATATTTTCCAAAAGCTCAGCCTGCCATTCCTGTAAATGAAAATAATTTACACACTGAACTTGTAGCAGATTTCTTGTGAATGGCTTGAATAATAATCACTCTTGGGACAATATTTCTTCTTATATTATCCTTGTGTGCCATGGGTTGATTTCTCAGCATTGCAGTTCTTGTATTTTTGTGGTTGTTTTTTTACCTTCCCTTCAGCAGAAAGGGAATGATCATGTGCTGTGGCCTCAATATGACACAGGCAGAGCATGTTTCAAAAACCACATGCATAATCTTTGTGGAGAACTCACACATGCTGCTACAAGGCACAGAAATCTTGTTTCTTGCTAAATGTCATTTTCTTCTCTCACAGGGCAGAAATAGAGAGGCAGAAGAAGGGAAAAGAATCACAAGCATCTGAAGCCCTCTCTTACATCCTTCATTATTTTGCCATACCAAGGCAGGTAGCTGACCCACCTGAGTAGGTGACCGAAGCTCTGGAAGACTAATTGTCCAGATGACTTTCACAGACCTTGACTATTCAGATGATGTGATCAACTGGAAGAACATCTGAAATACTTGAACATTTGAGTGCAGATTGCCCTGTGAGGTGGTCTCCTCTTTTCATTGCATCTCCTGAGATGAAACCAATGTCCTGCAGGGCACCACCACTTGCCAAGGCCTGCAGTCCTGCCCTCCTGGTCAGCATTTGCATCCCTCGGCTACCACTGCCTCTGGATCAAGACTGAGCTGCCATTCATGTCCCTTGGCTGCATCATGTATGGCTGTGGCTTGGGTGGTAAACTTACCAGGGGGTGTTGCTGTTTGTGAAGGCAAGTAAACAACTGCTGAAATGCCATCTCTGTGCATCTTGTGCCTATGTTCAAAAGGGCAGTTGTTTTAGTGTCAGTATTGCTCAAAGGATGTGGCTTAGAGCAGAGTTCAAAGCTCACCAAAATGTGCAGTGAAAAAGCACAAGAGGGAACAATGCTGTCAAGTTACTCTAGCTTTTTGAGACAATAAATAATTTTTTATTGATCCTTTGTCCTTGTGAGACCTCTGAACAGGGACCACATTTTCTTAAAATTATCTGTCTCTCTTTTTGCAGACTTTTTAAATTTCAGAAGTATCAGTCAGTCTCTTCATGAGCTTCAGAGCATCGGGACTTGCCTTCAAAAAGCATCACTGAGCAAATCCCCTTTTGGCTCTGTGCCCAGAGAACACAGAGGAAAATTTCCCCCAGCTGTGCTCAACAGTGGCAATGAGCAGCTCAGAGCAGTGCAGGTAGCTCATGCACATGGACGGCAGCACTGGGCAAGCAGTGTCCGAAAAATGAGCTCCCCTCTGTGCAGCAGGGCTTCAGCCTAGTCCAGGGGCAGTTGGGCACAGCGGTTGCTGATGTTTGGTATGAGAGTGAAACCCTGAAACTGAGCTCATGTATGTATGGGGTGATTATTCATTTTCTCTCCTAGGACACTTAAAGCTGAAACAGCATCAGACAGCATTTAGTGTAGACAGCTGTGAGCCTGCATTTTAGTATGCTGTACAAAATTGTAAGTTTCTTTTTCCATTTCTCTGGCAAACACTTCAATTATGCAGGGAAAATTGCCTTGGCATCTTGAGTGTGAGAGTTGTTAATTTTTACAGAACAATCCCTTAATGAGCAGGAACTCAAATATAAACACGTGATGCTGGATCTATTGCAGCTACCTGAGAACATACACTGACATCTGTACCAGTTACTTTTGAAAAAGAATTGATTGGCTTCATGGTTTGAAATACTGATAGTAACACTTGCAAACTTAAAGCAGGCTGTGCAATCTAATCATTGGGACTCTATGCACAGGAATCCTGGCAACTGTTTACCTCTCTCATGGGCTTGTTGATGTACTTGAGCAAATCACTTCATTGCTGGTCCTGTGTCACCCCCAAGAATGCCTGAACTGCTGTTTGATACTGCCAGAAAAAGGAGCAGTGTGTAAGAAGGTGACAGGTATCTTAAAGCTGAAAATACTTCATCAAGAAGTCATATATCCTTCTAGGAATTACGAATGTACCTGATTAGAGTGCCTCAGAGACAACTAATTCTGTGCATCAAAACATATCTCCAAATCTCAAGTTGAATGTCTCAAAAATAACTCATGCAGGTAATAATTATTCTGGATATGGCGGAGATTTGACCAACTAAAATAATACAGAGAAAAACATCCCATAAAATACAAAAAAATGCTAAGTAGAAAACCTTCTTTCTATTCAAAACTATTTCTATTCATGACAGAAACATATTGTACCACCAAGTGTCACATGGGGATAAAAAGACTGAACTCCTCCAAATTTCTTTAAGGTATCTTTCAAAAATTAAACATGCATGGAGTTTTGTAATTTCTGATCACACCCCTATACATAAGGAAGTACAGGCATGAATTAATCTACCCATGAAATTCAATAACATATGTTTACATGATCGAGAATGTGACTGATGGAAACAAACAGTAAATATACACTTAGAAAATAATTATAGCTATTGCTGTTTTGACTGACAATGAAACCAGTCTTGCAGTCATCTACTGCTCTTACTCAAGCAGGAAAGAGTAAAACTGTAGACAAACTGGCTTAAACACTGTAGCCTTAGAAACATTAGTAAATAAGCAAATGGGAGAAAATACTGAATCAACTGCATAGAGGTGGAAACCTTCAATGGATATTACAGAGAGAGATACAGATGCACAGTTTTATCATTATATAGAGAGATGTAGATGACCAGATATATCACTATATGGAGACATATGCCTGTATTTAAATAAGCCACCCTCCCCAATTCGTTGCTGTTTAAAATAAATGCATAAAATTGTAAAGAAATCAATGTTCTTAGAAAACTGATGCAAAAACTAAGAACGTGAGGCAGGGAAAATAAGGATAAGTGAGAAAATATTTCTAAGACTTCATGAAGAAAGTTTATAGAATGAGTTAAGAAGTTTAACATAGTAACTGTGAGTGGGGTTTTTATATCTCTTTGAGAAATGATACTACCCTGATACTTGAACCAAATTCAGTCCAAGATTGACAGCTATAATACTAATCATTAAAAAAAATTAAGCCTCTGGTTTGTACATATAAAGAATGTTAGATATCATGACCAATAAAGATATAAAAGAGGATTTTTGTTTAAAGGCTGAGATTCGGAAAAATAAAGTAGTCTGAAAAAGAATTGAATCAAATCAAGCCTCTTTAGCAAAGAGAGAATTCATACATAATCACATCTACAATCTCAAATATAACCCATACAACTACAGAAAAAGGATTTGCTTGTGAAGAGTACCACATTTTGCTACTTATTCATAGTTAGAACAGGGGATGGATAAAATGGAGCATGACATAATTCCAGAACCTGTCACAATAATAGCAAACCTTCAGTTAGCCCATCAAGCCTGCTTGAGACAGGCTTAGAGACATGCACGTGTGAGCCAACACTAACCTTGGAGTTCTGTGGTGGCTCTAACATAACAGCTGACCATAAAAATAAGGACATGACATAACCCTGCTACTTTGGCACCTCAGTAATTCAACTTGCTGCTCAGGTTAGATTTTTAAAGATGAACGATATTTTTTTGCACTTCTTGTCCCTAAAATACCATTCTTGTTTTGCTGAACTAACAAAACAGAGGCTACCTAATAAATCAAACCAGGGACGTGCAGTACTGCTCTATAAATCAGCCATTTTGTTCCTGGACTATCTAATAGGTATCTGCAAAAGACAATAAAGAGAAAATAAATACATTTTCAGGCATAAATCCCCCTCAAATAACTCTCAGGTGCTGGAAGAAAATATTTACAGGCTTGTTAATTGAAAATGGTGCAGATATTACAAGGAGATTTCACCATAAAACAGCTCTGAAAGATTGAATGAAAGCTGGAAAGAGGGATTGCAGAGTTCTGTACATCCTTAGAGACATTACACTAGCTTGATGTTAAAGTTGTCATGGACTACCCTACAGGGTACCACATCTCCAAATCAGGCAATAGATTATCCATGGACATCATCTGTAATTGTCCTGAATACAACCATTGACTGCAGTAAGCAGTTAGCAATTACAATTGTGGGATTAAAGACTGTGACAGCTATGACCATATTCCTCTTCCAGTTAATGCTATTCTATGACAGGAAAGATGCATTTTTTACATGTTATAATGGCTAATGTGAGGGAGATCTGGGGAGTCCAAATCTGTATGCTTTGAATTCAGTCATTTTTGGACCAGAGGCTACTAGCTAAATTCCATGCTGCTCCACATTGCTCCTGGATTATAACATAATTTGGGAGTCTGGACAACTCATTAGGACACAGACGAGCTACATTTAAAGTCTGAAGAAAGAACTTGTATTGCTTTCTACTCTTTGCTTAGAAATATTTAGATTATTCCACGTGTGCAGTTAGGGCTACCTAGGAAGACAAAAACTGCTGTTGTAGCAATATGTCTTTCTGCTCATCTGTTGTGACAGCAGCTGTCCCAGTGACTGTTTATTATCCCAGACTGGGTACTGCTCATGATTTACAAGCCAGTGCCTTATTTTGTCTCTCAAACTTTAGGTTTTTACACCCAAAGACTGTAAGCTGCAGCCACACTGTAGTGTTTGCAAAATGTCTTGTTCCAAGCAAGCACGCAGGAACAGGAAGTGCCTACAATGGCCTTCAATTCTTCACTTTGTATTTCACACCTCTCATCTGTGTGACACCACCAGTTGAGATTTTGTTAGCTTGTATGGGGAAGGAAAAGTATCGTGGGCAACCCAAGTGACCATGCTGTCTGGATGAGTTCCCTTCCATTTTTGCGTGGGAGATACCTGGCATCTCCAGGGATGAAAAATTCCTACGTGAAAAAGATACAGTCAGAAACTCTGCGCTTTTCGAAGAACACCTCTCTCCACTGAATTTGTCCTTTGCCCTTCCAGAGTTGTGTTCAAAACATGAAACTTAGAACATGGTGTCATGAAGGAAAGAAGTGGCTTATAGATTTCAGTTATGGAATACTCTCCAGTGAAAATATACACAGCATTCTCGTGCAGCTTTTATCTTAGAATTATCAACCCTAATATAATTAATGCCCAAAGCACTAATTAATCTGTCATTCCTCTTCTGCAAAATGCAATGCAAAACCCCTCTCCCAGTGGGTCAGTATGCAGAATTCTTGCCACATGATCATTTTTTTCCCATGTAAAACAAAAGCATTTTCCTCCCCATGTTGATCACTGATTTCATAGCAAATAAATCATAATGTCCACCCTAGCCGTGGGTTTCTGGACATGCACTAAAAAAGGCCACAAGTGATCAACAGTGTTTGTGGCTGGCCAGCTGCTCCTTTGCTAAGCATTATGTCCACCTAGTTTATTATTTTCAGGATCAGGGAGGAATTATTCACATCCACTCCCTTCCTCCTCTAGCAGACTAGTCTGAGCATCAAGATTTCATCCCCCAGGAAGCAGCGAGGGATAGAGAGATGAGCTTTCTTCTTGTTGCTGCAATGCTGCTGCTTTGCAGAAGGTAAAAGAGCGCTTGGGGCTATGACCGACTTTATGAGATACTTGGAAATTCCACTGTAATTCATTGAATTGTAGGATTTCAGGCCTTTCTGTTGTCTGTCACTAGTCTGCTTGTAGTAGTCTCTGTATGGATAACTTCTCTCCAACACCCCTTGTAAACTTGTCTGTTTTCTGTGTTATTTTAAGGAAATAAAAAAGTGTAATGCAGAAAGAACCTAATGAAGCTCATGACCTCTATTGGGCCTACTGTTCCTTATTTTATTTTAAAATTTTTGATTTTTCTTGATCCAGATAGAATGAGAATGCACTTATAATTAATTCTGGATGTCAGCAGACAAGAGTGTGAGGAATTCCAGTGACTGGATTTTTTTTCCAAATAATACAGAGCTTCAAAAACAAACTGCTGTACAACAAAAGGCCTGATTTGTCTATAGAGCAAAGAATCTCTGCCACAACTATTTCTATCAAATTACTGCAGACTGCTATTTTTTCAGTGTAAGCCCATCTGCAAATACTGTGACTATTGAAGTAGAGCAATTACAATTATGTTTGAGGAAAGCTCTATTACCTGACCACTTTGTGGACAGTTTGTTCCACCTCTTCACTATTTGTCTCCACCCATAAGAGAGATAAAAATGATAATTCCAAAGCCACAAAAATAGACAATCTTTATTTTCACAATGTGTACCAGTTTATATAATCTGGCAAATCTTCCATGTCTATAAATAAAAATGCTCAGAAAAGGTAAGGAAGGGAAGACCGTTTCTTTCTTCCTTGCATAGTTCTGGGAAGGTTTGGCACTGGGAGACCATTTGTCTGTCCTTTTCTCAAAACATATAATTTTTCTTTTTCCAAATAGTCGATGACTTATTCTTTTAGAGCTATTGTACTACTTTAAGGAGAGAAATGATTACAATGATTGTATGTCCAGTCTTCAAAAATACCAGTCATATCACTGAAAGAAAGTATACTATTGTGATCAGAAATCTGTATTTAGTACAAAGAGGTATTTTTCTTTTCTATCCAGGTTTCTTTCTATTACTGACAGCATTTTAAAAAATCAGGATTATTTTAAGGCACTTCAAAAGCCTAATGGTTAAATCTTCTTACCTACCCTAGCAGATTAATGTCAGCTGAAGGGGTTAGAGTGACATAAGCGTTGCTCCAAAAGCCACTCTTCTCCCTGGGTAGACTCTCCTGGCTGAAGCATCCTGACAAACAGCCAAGAACCTGCTTCCTTAGGGTCTCCTTTCAGGCAAAGGAGGATCCAGCAAAGAAACTGAAGAGAGTCTTTCTGAAGTATCTCCAGCACACAGGCCTCTGCTTTTGTGCCACCTTCCTTCTTAGCTTAAATAGCTCCTTTCTTCACCTGGGAAGTCTCTACAAGTGTTCACCGGATGAAAACAGATCTCCTTTAAACCTCCCCCTCCCCAGCACTCTCAGTAGCCTCTCTCTTTTTCTAGTCCTTTAGAAACATCAGTGGTCCTGCCAGGATAGTCTTCAGGGAACCTCACCAGGCCCTCTCACTGACATTTGTACCAGCCCTGCTGGAAATGCTTGTACTGGTACGTTCCGGAATTACATTCACCTTTTCTATGGCAACTTAGAATGAGTGAGTGGTACCTGTTCTGTGATCCAGACATGTATCCAGCTTCTTCTTCTTCTTAGGCCCTTCTTTGTGTTTGCTTTGTAATAAAACACCAACATTCTAGGAAGACTTGTATCTGTCAGACTCTGAGTACAAAACCTTGCCCTTTCATTCTGTGCACTGAATTTCATGCCAGCTCTAGCTTTACAGTGTTCAAGGTTGTTTAGTTCTTCTTTCATGAAATTCTGGCTCTCTTCTGTTTTGACAGTGCATCTAAGTTCAATACAATCAGGAATTTTCATTTTTAAGCACTTAATGAGTCAGAGTCACCAGAGATTTCAAACAAGAGCAGTCTTGGGAATGATGCTCAAGGAGGTACCTTGGTCACTGCTCCATGTCCTAATACATTTCTTTGCAACACAGCCAGCTGTTCCCTCCTTTCTCACCAGTTCTCCATTCATTCTCACACCAGTTCCCATCTGTGACGACTCACCCCAAGGGGAAGGAAGCATCAAATGCACCCTGTGACTTAAAGCCAACTTCTCTGGGTCTCTACACCATCTTCTATGCCTTAGTACTTCTCCATGCAGTGCCTTTGGGCTACAGGAAGGCTACTAGTAGAGCTCTTGATTAATAAAACCTGACAGCATCCATTCATCTAAAATTTAAGGTCTTTTACAGAAATGTCAATCCCATTTCACAGAAGAAATTGGTCGATAATGCAGTGTTTACAGAAAGCCATATGAGATTCATGTAATTTCCTTTCTCTAGAAAACTGGGAATAGCTATCAGGACAGCCTGCTGCCATCTGTCCTGGTATATCTATACTGCATTTTACCCTAATTTCCAGGTAGCTTCATGTCTTCATAATTACTCTTAAAATATGTACAAATTATTTATGTACTCCATGTGCTTCAAAATTAATGCACTTACTCTTACTGCTGTAATTGTCCTAATTTGTGTGTTTTGTCAGGCTTCAAACTAAGGATGATTTTCTGCATTAGAAGCCTTTTTAGTGTTTCAAGAAAAATCCCCTCAACACAAGCACAACAGAGCAGGCAAACAAAAATTATCAGCTAAATTTTAGTTTATGTGTTTTAGCACTAAGGTCAATTAAGGAATAAAACTGATTAGGCTTGAAAGAATTTCTTTTGATCCACATTCATCATGGCTGGTGCACACCACCCACCAGGCTGAGGGGAAGCAATATCAAATGTGACATGCAAAAGAAAAAGAATACATTACGTTTCGTTGTACAGATAGATAATGGGCAGTAAGGCAGGCATTTGAGTTCCTTTGCCCCTCTGAGTATGCCCAAACCTGTCTTTTTTCTTCCCAACGTGGAATACAGACCCAGGGGTGATTCCAGGCTGTGGGGCACCGAGTTGACCCTCTGTTCTTCTCTACAAAATCCAGTCAGGGCTCTATCCATCTCAGGAAGGGGTCTAACGCTTTTTCTTGACATCATCAAAGACTCTGCTCATTCTGTGGCCAAGAGGAAGTCCAAATTTAAACCTCTAAGACACCACAGGGACAGAGTTACGTTATCGTGTGGCTTCTGGCTGAGCTGAATTGCATGTACAGCACAAGGCCTTCTCTTTCTCACACTGCCCCACAGCAAGGAGGCTGGGGGTGGGCAAGGGGTTGGGAGGGGATATAGACAGGATATCCGACCCCAACTGACCCCAACTGATCCCAGGAACATTCCAAAACACCTGATGTCATGCTCAGCAGTGCAAGGTGCTGAGTTTTCTGAGGAGCTGTTGCTCAGGGGCTGGGTCAGCAGTCAGTTGGTGGGAAATGATTGCTTTTGCATCACTTTGGGTTATTTGGTTTGGTTTTGCCTTTTTTTTTTAAATCCCTTTGCTTATTATACTGTATTTTATCTCAAACATGACTTTTCTCATTCTTGCCATTCCAGTTCTTTCTCCTATTCCACTGAGAGCTGTGAGCAAGCCGCTCTGGAAGGCTGAGCTGACATCCAGGGTGAGCCCATCACAGTCCTTGGCACCCAACACAGGGCACTAAGTGTTCAGAATAATAACAGATTTGATCAGAGCATGGTAGAGGAACCTATTTCTGTATCTGTTTAGCAGCTTCTGGTTGCAACATTGACTTACTTGTTCTTGCCACTTACTTGTTTGCTCCCTTACCTGCTCTGTGCCACACTCCACGTCTAGCTGTACATCAAATTTGAGAGTGTGTGAGAGGCTGGTTTTGGCTTTTGCAGTTTCCTATGCTGTGTATCATTTGTTCATTGGCTTTGTGAGCAATCTGTTATTTGTGCCCAGCATTGTAGTCATCCCCATACCTCGGGCACCCTCTCATGAAAACAATTAACAGCTACATCTTTTCTCTTTTTAAATTTGAGAGCTAATTTATGGTCAAGATAAAGAATGGCATCTTCCCCTTCTCCTGTGGTGAGGTACTTTCTACCTTGTTACAATGGCCCCTCAGTCCCTCCAGCATCCTTGGGTAATCAGAATGCACATACTGGTGTGTCTCAAGAACCTGTTCTGGCTTTTCCCAAGATACAGCTATTTAGGAATTTCACACAGGAACATGTCCTGAAGCAGTATGGTCATGGGTAGCAAGGTGCATGGGAGAATATGTGGCAGATACCTGGAACAGTTTTCACCTCAGAGAGTGTGTCACTTCACCCCAAACACAAGATGTGGAAGGATGGAGAAATCTGATGTGCACTTCAAGGAGAATTAATCTTGGATGAAAGAAGCCATGACTTGAATGACATGGTGCCATTGCTGTATGAAACTGTACATCACCATTAGCAGCAAAATATCTTCAGGTTAGAAAAGTTGGCTTGGTCTAAAATGAGCAGTGAGCAAATGGTGTATCAGTGAGTGGAGTCTACCTGCGGGACCCAGCTTCTGAATACTCCTCTTTAAGCCAAAATGACTCCATGTCTGACCCATCAGAGCAGTGCTGTGTTTAGCGTGTCTCACCCATGCCTGGCGAAAACGAGAGAGCTCGTGTGCAGCAGTGGGAACTGGCTGGCACTGGTGTGGAGCAAGCCAGGGCTGCTGGGGCTCATCAGTAACTCTGTGCACACTCCTCTAAGAACAGAGAGCCAAACCCAGACAAATAAAAGAACTTGATTACAGACCTAATTCTCATATTTTTTAAAACCAGATCAGCCTGATAACCCCATCTGCCCAAAAAGAAGGCCGTACCACCACCTGTCCACAAGGAAAATCCGTCTGGATCAAGAAGAGATGCTTGTTTATATAATAAATGAGTTTGCATTGATTACACGGCTCTGTCCTTCTGTCCCTCTGTCCCACTTTTGCTCACAAGCCCACGCTATAACCCCACATGGAGCACTGTCTGTCTGACCAGGCCAACCTAATGACACACTGGTCTCGTATGATATGCACAATACATACATATTCTCCCATACAGAATTTAACTCTATGTTTACATGGTTTGATGGTTTGATTTTTCACAACAGTAACAGCATACACTGAATACCTTACGTTTTCTGCATCTTTATAATGAGGAAAAAAGTTTTAAAAAAATTCTGGAATGGAGAAAATGGAAGATATTAAATGCATCCCAATTCACACAATTGTTTTGAATTGGAGCTGCACACTCTTAACTGAGAGTGAGCTCCCTATTTCACACAACATAAAGCCAGGTTTATTGTTCACAATTACTGACTATGGTCTAGCAAACAGCACATACTGCTCTGGGAATGCCACTCACCAGGCTGGGAAAGCCAGGATTTAATAATAAATGTACAGCAGCTAGTAAAGGAAATATTTCATTGTTTATGTACTTCTTTAATAGACATAACATGAATATAATATTATAAACCTCTTTATTTATAATCAATTTATTACATGTACATGTATATTGGATTAGGGTTCTTCTGCATCCATAGCTGTGTACAATGTTGACTTTCATGCCTCTTGATAAAATTCCTATTTGTTTCTAAACAAAACATATAAATAAAATAGTTTTCATCCAGTTTAATCTTCATTAAGTGTTGATTTATGAGGCCCATTACAGGTACAAGCATGGTAACATGAGAATGCTGCAGCTAAGTCAATGGTGAAGTAAGAACCACATGCAAGCCTGTTTGAACATGATAAGAACAGGAACAAACATTCAGTCCGAGTTTTGCTGGAGATTGTCAGCATTGTATTGTTATGTGGCAGGCAAACCACTCCAATGCAAGTGAGAACAGATGGGGAGAATACTAGTACTTTCCTAGACTGCAGAACACAACTGGACATTGTACTTCAGTTGTCAGCAGGCTCCACCATCCATGTATGGTCTCACATTCAGCTGATAGGAAAAGTGATGAAAGATAATTTTAATAAATTAAAATTGCATCATTTGTGCTGCAAGTGAGGAGCATCATCTTCCTTAATAAATCCATGTCATCAGCTATGAGATTCAGCTGCAATGGAATCAATGGACAAGACACACTAAAGGGCTTCACAAATACTTAGAGGTATTTTAAATACAAGGGAGAGAGAGAGATCTCTCAGCTTCTTTTCTGGAACACTTATAGAAAAGAAATATCAATTTTGTGAAGTAAAAACTATTATCAAAGCAACAGCTTTGGGTTGGATATTTATTCTGAATTTTTTTCTTAACATCTGCGCTTGCATTCCCAATTGCCATCTCAACAGATCGAGATATGTCGCCCTATATATAAAAAAGAGGTGCTCATGTATACATTGTAATAAAAAAATATATCTTGTATCTTAAAAACCATAGTAATATGTAGCCAGATTTCTCACAAAGTAACTTGTGAAGCCTGGAAGTTAGGCTCGTAAAAGAGACCAGAGTCAGAGCCAGCCCTGGAAAGCTTGCAGTCCTTCAGATGGACATAGCTTAATACAGGAAGACGCCAATCAGAGATTCAAGCCTTCATACCAGTCCCTTGTTAAAGGACTGGCAGTGTGTGAAGTTCATACAATGTCTGACAGCTTCCCAGGAATACATTATCAAAGCATAATACTCTTCATGAAAGCTTTGAACCTCTGATGGCAGGTCTGGCTATAAAAATACAATGTGGAAGAAGTCCTGCAGAGAGGAACAAAGGAAGAAAACAATCTGGAGAAAAGACTGGAGCCATTACCGGAGCAAGGGGAGCAAGGTAAGAGAGAAGATCAGACTGCTGATCAAGATGGAGCTACGAAGACCTTCAAACAAAGATGAAACATTTAACGTGATTGAGGAAACAAAGAAAAAGGAGAAACAGTGGCAGGTGTTGGAGGGTGTTGTGTTCTGAGCGATGGGGAGTGAAGAGAGACAGTTCCCAGTGAGCCTGCAAGGAAAGAAGTTCTATCAAGGGAGGAAAGATAACTAAAGGACTGTGGGTATGGTTAAACTGTATTTAGCTGGGAGGAGGGAAGGAGCAGAAAGACTTTCACAGCCAAGTCAGGATGTAGCAGAGGGAGGAGCTTCCTTCGGTTAGAGTCTGAGTGACAGGATGGAGCTGTTGTCAACAGTGACAGAAAAAGGCAGCAGCGAGAGGATTAAGGGCAAGAAATAAGAAGCTTGGTGTCACTACTGTGCTACACCTGAGCTGCCAGGGAGTCATTCACTGCCATGCCAGGGGCGTTCTGCAGCACAGCATTGGACACACAGCACAAGGACAGGAGTGGATTCATGATTCCCCAGTGAAAAACTAATAACTGGAATAGTTTGAGAAATTCTCCAGGATTAACACATGAAGTAGTGAGTTGAGCTCCATACCACAAACTCGTCTCTTTCCTTCAGAACATTCTCTCTCTCTGGCCCATGCTGTGGACCAGCTCTGTGGACTGCCTGGATTTTTCCCAGGTACCTTCTATTTTCTATCACCTCTGGCAAGCATCCTTTTCTAGCGTGTGAAACAGTTTCTGCAGTTTATATTTAAAGCATGCACATGTCTGCAAGGTCTTCGCTGCTGACCAGGAAAATGGTGCTTGGTCTGTGTTAGACTCCTGTACCTAAGGTTTTTGAGTCTTTAAAGCCTTGTCACTCCTTACAGCTTCAGCATATTTGATCTACCAGTTTCTTCTCTTATAGTCATTGGTTTTACAAAATTAACATGAATATTTTCATCTCAAGACTTTTTTGACCTGTGTTTCATCAAATTCGTATTCATCGAATTTCAGTCTAAGGAACACAAAAGTTTTTTTCAAAAAAATATACCAAGAATAATGTTATTAATTCTGCTGTGATCCAGCTCCCACTTTTCCTGGTTTATTTTCTCCTAGGCTGTCTAACACAAGCACGATGGATTTTGTTTCCTAATATGAGTCTTTTATTTTCCTTATAATTGAAAATGGATCAGACAGTCAACAGACATATACGAAGACAAGTTACCTGTACCACATCTTTTATACTAAATACTAAGAAAGTGTGCGTTACAAGAAAGTTCATGAACCTGTTTTAAAAATTTGGATGCATATAGTAGGAAATTGTATTATAGAATATTCCAATAAGGCAGGTTTTATTGGCTAATAAGTAAAAAGATAGAAATAATTTGCAAAAAAATTGATAAATGAACAGAATCAAATACTCGGAAAGAGAATTAAGAAAACTTGTTCCTCATTCAAAGAAATACGATTAGCAATATTTCCATGTCTTAATCTGCCTTATGGAGGGGTGCTTTTAAGACATGCAGCATATAACTAGGCATTAGTCAATATAATCCTAATATTTGTCCTTACAATAAAGTTTTGGAAATACCACTGTCCCTTTTTGCGGGGGGATAACTTGGAAACCTGAATTAATTTAGAATTAACAAGCATTATTACATAGGGAAACACATTTGACATAGTTGTGATTATCCTCTTCATTATGGCCAAAGGCAAAACAGACACTTCTCCCTTTCAGCTCTCCAAATATCAACCACCCAGAGGTTAATGGCTTGCAGCAACAGCCACAGCATTGTTGAGGGGAGGAATCTCATACCTACCCCTAAACAGCACACAATACAAGAGTTCTCATTACCTTCTGATTGCATTAGGAATTGAGAAGTTTGTGTCAGCAATTTATATAAATGTATATATATACAGGAATTAATACAGGTTTTAATTCCTGTACCAGAAAGAGAGATGGGTTCAAAGTGAGGGTAATGCCAGACAAGCAGAATAATGTCAGAAGAATACCCATGTCTTTTCTGTCCTACTAGAAAGAGTGGAACACCACCTACCAGGCAGTGTCCCTACCCAGCATGGAGCCACCATGGAGCAGGCAGCCTCACACTTTGCATTTAGATTAGCAGCTGCAACAAAAAGCCCGTCAAGCAAACCCGGAGCTGCAATTTCCACAAAGGGTGCAGAAAGACCACTAACCAATAACAACATATAATGTCATTCTAATAACAGAAATTTTAAAATGCAGCCAACTTAGTAGAGAAGGCCAACTGCTTATAAACACAGTAAATGTTGTCTGTGTTGCTTGTCTGTTCTGTAAGGAAGAAGTTAACAGCAGTTATCGAGAAATTGTTTCAGAGGACACCTCTGCTGCTTCTTTCCTCTGGGAAGCCAGGTGTACACTCCTGGGGATACCAGGAACACCCCTGGGAACAGCATCACAGACGTAGAAACTCACCAGTTTTGCTTGGTAAGAAGGGCAGAAAATCCTAAAACTCAGCCTAGGATCCCAGGAGACAATGTAAGCAGGGATGAGATTGGCAAGTAAATGAGCATCAGTTTAAAGAAATCAAATCTACTGGAATGTCTCCATGTCTCAGTAAAAAAGGATGCAGACAAAAACTAAAAATATTTTATATGCAATTGGCTCTACATTTTATCAGTGATTGCAGTGGGGAAGAGTAAATTCTGAATCTTGTCATTCTGAACAAGGACTCTCCCTGCAGACAGGCACTGATTAATGATGCCATCCTCTGAAATCTGAGCTACAGAGTCCTTCAGACTTCAAGAACATTTTAAACTGAATTTATGTGTCCTTCCTAGTTGACTGAGCTCACTGGTTTTTTCTGTCATATTTGCGTACAAGAGAAGACTTGAGACCATAACTAGTTGATATTTTTCCTGTTTTCTTGTGACACACTGACATAACATTTGAAAAAATTGTGATTTTGAGCAGAAAATTTTATGAGGTTGCAGTGGTCACTCTGATCATTCGTGAAGAAAAATCCATGCACACTGGAGAACTGTATGTCCTTGCCATTGCTGTTTATGCTTCTAAACTATTTACATTTCACATTCATACAGTTCACATTTTTTACCTGATCTCATTATCTGTGCATCATAGTGGTACTCTATTAATGAGACTCATCAAGAGGCTGAGTCAGACTTCAAGTTGTTTTGGAGAGAGATCCCCACAGCTGGACAATCTCCATTGTCTAGGAATATTTATAAATGTCTGACTAATTCCTTCCACATCTTCACTGACTTAACCTGATTCAAAGCACAGATGATGGTGATTTCTGAAACCCTGATCATTGCGAAAAGCCTTCAAGGTTGCTGTTAGGGATGAGCATTGGAAATTAGGGTCTCTGGCAAAGAGTCACAGATAATGTGACTCAAACTAATATCCAAGTTTGTACTTCCTTTAAATTTGTGTCAAGTAGATATAAGCAGAAGTATAATATGGTGTCTAACTGCTCTTTTCACTTCTTTAAATTAAAGTTTTCATTTTTACTATTTTGAGGCATAATCCCTAAAAAGTAAAACTCACAAGAAATCCATACACTTTTATGTTACTGGATCAAGTCAGTCTGTCAGGACTCTCTGCCCGTCTCCAGGACCAGAGGAAGGAAAGTCATGATACTTCAAGCAGAAACTCTTGTGCCAGAGACATTTTTTCCCTTGGCATGCAAGGATATCATAGAATCCCACAGAAAACATTAGGTTTCCACTGAGCACACAGTAAAAATACTTTATTGCTTAGACATTTTAAGATAGATATACCAGGTTACAGAGGCTATAGGTTCCCAGCACTCTCTTGTCTTGTGTGGTAGTTCTGCCACTAGAAAATCCCTTTCTCCAATTCTAAAGACAAAGCTCTTCCTCGTCATCCTGGATGTGGTCAACCCTGACACTTCAAATGTTTGGAAACATGAGTTTTGTCTCCCTAGCTTGAGACAGATTGAATGGATAAAAACAACAGTAAAATAGATGGCAGAGACCAGCAAGATTGTCAGCTGGTCATAATTTCTATAACCAAGTAAAAGAGAATGTGTCATCAACAAGATGGTTATTGAACATGGCTGACTTTTTTCCTTGTAAATTCAGCTGCGGATGTGCTGTGTGTCCCATCTCTACCAAGCACTCCTGGGCAGGTGATTAATGCCATGGAACTGAGGCTCAAGTTAAGACCCTTGCCATGAACTATGGAGGATGCAACAAATCCAATACCCAATAGAAAAATGAGTTTTAAAAACATTATGACAGGCAGGAGGGGAGAGGTGACAGAGGGGGGCAGCGGGAATGAGGTGTGATACTATCTAGAAAACAAGACTAAACACGAAAGTCTTCATGACGAAGGCCGAGCAGAGCAGCTCCCGGTTCGAAGCCTCTATCCGAGCTCCTGACACTAGGTGTCATTGGCACTGCACCTCTTGGGCACCAGAGCCGGCTCCCGTGGCAGGGCTGCCTTAGAGCCTTGCTGGCAGAGGCTTTGCAATATTTAGGAATATAAGCCTTTTGTTCTTGCTGCTATAAATACTTTTGCCCTTTCCTTCAGCCTGTTTTTAGTACTGTTGTTTCAGATGCAGAGTGATGCCTGAAGAGAGAGGGTTGGTCAGGGAGGGAGGCTCAATGCCTTGAGCAATCCCCAGCAGCCCAAAAGGATGTCATGCTGCAATTCTGCCCTTGCATTCTGTCAGTATATATATTCCAGGTGCATGTGGGTAGATAGCTCAGCCTGTTCACATCACTGGCAGGAAGGCTGGAAGGGCCTCCCATTGTGCCAGTTCCACGTGCACTGCTGTCGGGCAACCACAGGGCAACACCCCCTTCACACTCAGCATGCCTTGCATTTTTCTCTGAGAGTGATGAAGGACTTCCTTCAGTCATAGCAGCATTTTGTTCATGTGCAGGGTTAAACCTCCACCTTCAGCACGGTGCAAAGGAAATTGCCCTGTTTTTGTTCATACTGACCCAGATGTAGCCAGGGCAATTGGAAATAGTGTATTAAGGTTACATCATGAAAAACACTGATGAATTAAAGATAAAAAACAAGCCTACACAGCTGGCAGGTGGATGAAGTTTAATGAGAGGAAAAATTAAATTAATGAGTATCCAGTTAGCCTAGTACCTTTTCAAAAATGTTTTTCTAAGAAGGCAGAAAAAAATGACACTGTAGTTGATTGGAGAATTACTATCTGCAGGAAATATTTGTATTGAATCCTCAAGAATCAGAAGTTGTAAGTTACTCCAATACAGAGAATTTATATATTTAGAAACTCTGGTCTTACAAACCATAGAACTCTCTCGAGGTATTTAATTGTTTTTAAGAGCAAGTAACTCCAAGATTTGGTTAACTAGATTTTTGTACCCTGCAAACATTGAAGTTCACAGTTTCATACTGCAGTTCTTACCCACCAAGAATGCTTCAGAAAATGCAATTTTTTTAACTTAGTGGTGCATTTTCTGAATCCAAAGGGTCTGAGAGATACTTTACTGTGTCCAATTTTGGGTCACCTAATACCAGAAAGGTAGATGAGGCATCCCAAAGGAAGATCACCAAGGACATCTGAAGCTGGAGCACCTGCCGCAAGGGCTGAGGAAGCTGCGCTTGTTTAGCCTGAAGAGGAGATGGCTTCAAGGGGGGAGGTGGAGGCTGAGAGCAACTTTCAAATTCACAAGCTGCTCTGAGATCCAGCCCCATGCTGGTGGATCTGCCTTAGTTTCTAGGTAGCCTGACACATGCTTCTGCTAGCACAAGAATAGAGTGCCAAAAGTCCTTAGTTCCCCCGTGCCTTTATCCCTCCCTGTGAATTAGGAAGAACACAACTCCTTTTTTCACCTTTCTCTCTGTCTCCATCTGTCTGAGTTTTTCACTATCGATGTGTGCGGTATCTAAAGCTGCTGATTAGGGTTTCTCTTCACAGCGATGACACAGATAGATAGTCAAAATCATTAGAGTGCTCAGTTAAATCTCCATGAGTGGTTTCAGAGGTTCAGGGCTGCCATCTGCAGTTTTTAGCTGTATTTTAAAGGATTAGGTTTTTCATAAATCAGATGCCACCAGAAGTTATTGTTCTCAGGGACCACTGCACCACTTGTAAGAAAAATTCCAAGTTGTTAATCATCTGCTTAACAGGCCTACTCTGCCAGACATCTCCCTTTTCAAATAAATTGTATTGAGACATAAAGCAGGTATTCTTCAGCTTTGACAGTGGATTTCTCCATTTTGCTTATGGGTAGTTTTCGCCAAAACTGTGACAATCTCATTATGCTCTTGCTGATTTTTCAGAAGGACTCCTTCTTTTACTAATTTATTAATGCTCCTTGATCTACAGGCAGCGCTGGCAGAACAGTATTTTGGCAGTATCTCAAACTATATCTTTAGTTTCATGATGTTTATTTTTATTCTCAAAATAATCCTTATGCCATAGTGTACCTTTTTGTGTAACATTAAATATTTCCTAAAATGGATTTTTTTTCCTTTTGGTTCAGTGATGCAAACCCATGATGTTGGCCCATAAAAGGACACACTACATTAACTTCGCCCGACCTGAAGTACTGGCACTCCTTCACTCAGTTCTGCAGCTAAGGGAAGGGATCTAGTAAACAGCTCCACTCCAGCCACACTCCCTTTTTCCAGAAAGGTGGAAGAGCAATCTTCTGGGGGACTTCTTTCTTTACAGGAATGAATCAGCTTAACCCACAGGATTTGTTTTGGTATACTCTATCTAATTTGCTGTAGAGATTCTGGTTTGCCGGAACAAAATGTCATGGTAACACTGTTAAACAAACATTCATACTTCCCTCAGCCCCAAACAAGAACCATTGTGACCTTTCTTCAGTTTCCTTCAGAGAGGCCAAAGAATTCACTTTCCGTGCAAGCCAAAAGGCTGCACTTCCTGGTGTGGTTCCTGAGAGTGGAACATGTCAGCCCCTGAAAAGCTGCAGGATGACTGCAGGGAACATGGCTGACCTGACTCTAACACAAGGAAGAAATCCTGTGTTTTCAGCCTGCTGTGCTTCGCTGCCAGGAGTACACAAGCAAGATAGTTACACGTCTAGTCAGGAGTGTCTGCAGAAGCCGTGGCTCCCGCAGAAAAGCCCTAGCCCAGTACACGGAGGGAAAACCTGTTCCCTCAAGTTTACACTGACCTCGTGGCAGAGCTGTTGCTTCCCAAGCTGCTCACCCAGTTCTACATTCTCGGCACCTGCCTGGTTCAGACACCCTTTATGTTCTTGCATCATCTGCATTTCTCAGTCCCCTTGCTCACATGCAGACAGTTCTGCTGGGCTAAAGTTAATATTGCATGACTGCTTTCTGAAAGGAAAAAAAAAAAAGAAAACGAAAAACCTCCTTTCTCCTTTTATTTTTAGACTATGGCACAGTTTCAGATGATCCTGGACTCATTTCCACATCAACTGACACTTGCCCTTAATCTCACAGATCAGTGAGGGAAACAGTTCTTAAATATTAAAAGAACTCTGTATGTCTGGTAGGAAGGCGCTGTAAGTAAGATGAAACCCATGTCAGAAGTGAGAGTTGCTTTTCCCTGATGCTTGCTTGCCTGTCAGCATTGCCTCTGCCCACTCCCCCAGAGAATTCAGGCTTTCTGATATGTGGGAGGCTTATCAGATGGTGTCTGTCTACATCAAAGATCAAATAATGTTGTTACACAGTGCGTAGAGGTGTTTTGTTTTGGTCCTTTTCAATAACTCTGCTTAAAAAAATACATCTTCACAGTCAGAATACACCTTTTATAAATGCTCCTTTTACAATGGCTCATCTTTCTTTGAGAAATCGTAAAAACCCTACTGTTTTCCTTCACTTAGGAAATTAAACATCAGTAAAGGTTGTTATGCTTGGAAGTCTTTCAGAGTGCTGAGGCAGTGCTCCAACATATCCTGTTTGCAATAGATTTCACTGGGTACAGACAAGCTCTATCATTTGAAAGCATTACCATCTGTAGGCTAAGGATCACTGTTAGAAGACAGCATACCATGCTGGGTGTAACAGCCCGGGGGGGAGGCTGCGCCATCCATGTCTCCATGTCCAACCAGCAGTGAGGCTGAGATGTGCTCCTAGTAGGTGCATGCACACAGAGCACACATATATGACATATTTACTCATATTCATGCCCAGACACACAGATGGCAGATACACAGAGTACTCACATGGACACCGAGAACCCACAGGAAATCTGTCTTTCTTCTCTCTTTCTTTTCAAGACTTTCTCCTCTTCTCTCAAGGCTCTTTCTTCACTGGCAAACCACAGCACTGGTAACTGTCACACCTACACAGTGTCTGTGCACAACTTGAAAGCAACCAAAATTAGTTTCTCTCAAGGAGAGGCCACAGTATAAACTCAACTGTCTTCTGTTGGCCTGCCAAAACCAAACAGCATCAACACAGGTCCATACTGAACGCAGCTTTCTCAGGTAGTGTAAAGGAGACTTGGTGTGAAAGTGATGGTTGGCTATTCAGTGGGGGTTACTGGGGGCATTTCAGGTGCAAAGAGTGTTACGGGTACAGAATAGGAAAATGCTGACAAAATACAGTGAGAAGAGTATAGAAAGAGTACACAAGGCTTTAGAACTCAGGTGTTATTAGTTCCATCATTAGTGTAATGAGTTTTTTCTGCCAAGACTTTAGGGTAGAAAGTATGTCTTCTTTTCCCTAAAGAGACTAGAGCCTCAATCTCGCCATTTAAGGAAACTTTTCATGTCAGAATTTCCACTTCAGTATTAAAAAAGGGGTCTGTACCTGTGTTGTCTGAGCTGGAATTCCTCAGGTAAAAGCAGATAAAAAGAGCACAATGGATGGACAAGCTTGTCTAAAGTGTGCTTTGCTTTGTTGGTTGTAATCTTCAGATACTGAACTCTGTATTGATGTTACTAACAGGCACAGGAGTGTTGCTGTAGAACTTCTGGCAAACAGTTGCAATCCCACATTTCAAAGGTCTTTTGGTACATACAAAAAAAAAGATAGGATAATTTAATATGAGTTTATCTGAAGTTTTTCTCATGTGCACAGAAAGCAATCTAGGATCAAAGTTGTGTGCTGTGTCGTGCTTACAAGTTCCTGCTTCTGCACTGCTGTGAAAGAGCAGCAGCAATCCTGTACACAGAGCCTCACTAGGAACCATTAGGATGTTTTTTGAAATTACTAAGACGCCAGTTATGAAACTATTTATGAGAAATAAAAGAGAAAGGAAAACAAGGAGGCTTGCAGACCTCGGGAAGATGTGCTTATTAGTCAGGGCTTATTCATGCAGTGACTAATGTGAAATGTCACTTGTACAGAAACCAATGTGCCTCCACAGCCTGCAGCAGTGGCCCACAGGTGGTCTCTAGACAGTTACCGACTTCCCTGAGATCAGAAACATTCTGTTTAAACTATCTTGATATTTACAAAGCACAGTTCAAAATTGTAGCTGTCTTCCCTAGGGTGTTGTGTCACTTTCTTGAAGTCTTTGGGAATTTGCTGTCTGTGCTTCTCGCTTCATTGTCCCATTTCTTGTCAGTGTATGGGAGCAGAGGACACAACAGGTACACAACAAATGATTGTGTCCTTGGGCTCCTACAACACAGATTGATGCTTAAGCTGAAATCTCATGGTTTGGAGGCAAGAGGATCCAGATGTGCTAAATAACAAGATAACTCAGACTAATAATGAAAGGTAGCTCTGAAAAAGGCAAAGACCTTTGGATGTTTTAACTGCAGTATTACAAGCAGAGAAAGGAAAATACCGATGTTCTTGTGTGAAGCATTTCTGCTGTCTTCACTGGGGTAATGCATCTCATTCCAATCACTCACACTTGAGACACAAACTGAAAAATGGCCAGGATGAGCCTGAATTTGGAGACCCCATCACATACAGGTGGCTTGGCTTATTTAATCCATCCAAGCACAACTGAGAATTGACATGATCACTAATTACAAATACATCATTGCAATGTTATGAAAGGAAAAGTCTGTCAAAGTGAGAGAACAATTCGTCACTACTAGTTACAGGCTCATAATAAATAGCTTTAGGGTAGAAAATTAGGGGGAAAAAGCTCTGAATGAGAAGTTAACTGAGCTTGTGAAACAGTCTTCCAGATGCAATAGAGGATCCAAAAAGATGTCAGGACACAACAAAGCCAAGTGAGAGAAACCCGGTATGGGGGGGGGAGGGAGGAGCGGGGCGCATCAAGGCTCCCAAGAGCAGCTGGGAACGCCAGGCCAGCCCCAGTGCTGGGCATCTGGCACCTCCCCGGGGATGGGAACAGCACAAAGTCAGGCCAAGCCTCCAGCCCATGGGTGGGCCTCGCTCAGGAGATCCTGTGGCTGGGCGAGGGAGCTGGACACCAGCATCCTGCAGCATCTTGGGGCTGGGATGGACATCCCTAAACAGGGGCTGAAATGGCATCCTGGGCAGCACGGAGAGAGTCCCCAAGGGGATGAGAAAGGACTGTCAGGCCTCTTGTTATTCCCCTCCCAGGGCCCCAGTGAAAAGAAAAGCCACAACCTAGCAGTTACTAAATTGGGGTTTGAAAGTCATTCATTGTACCATGTCTGTAACAGTAAAGAACAATAACTGATACACACAGAATCATTTCCAGTCCTACGTTCCCATGTAGTATAGTGAAATGGGGCAGAAAAAAAGGACTCTCATGGTCAATTCTTCCCAAACTCAACAGGATAGGCTTACTAGCAGCTGGATCAGACACCTAAAAAAAGAAAGCAAAAAAAATGATGCCCAAATGGCATTCTATTTTCTGCTTTCAGAATGAGTCACTCAGATGAAAAAGGTGGCTGGTAAGCATTTGTCAGAGCTGGGCGCAGTTCTAGACTGCACCTCCAAGACATAGACCACAGTCAGAGATGAGGTATAGCATCTTCAGCCTCTCCCTAGAGCTTTGAAATTCTGCAGATCTCCCTGATGCAGCAGAGCAATCATCATCTCTTGACTCAGGTCTAAACCTGCCTCTGGATATTAAGGTACCAGCACTGAGTGATCTGTCAATAAATTTCTCAGCAGCACAAATGATGCTACATCAGTTTTAGCACAGCCCCTGTCTGGAAGACATCCAGACATCCATTATCACCAGAAAGCCTTCCTTGGCAGAGTTCACTCACCCCACTGGAACAGCACAACGCTAATTGTGGAGGGCCCTTGGTACTCCTCATGTGATGTGTTTATTTTTGACAATATTCTTCAGGTAAATAATACGTATGAGAAAGAGGACAAGAAATCTACTGACTAGTGAAATCCTGTGAAAATATTAATGAAAAATTCATGAGCTGAACATCCTGAAGGGGACACATGGTGGCTCATAGAAGTGTTTGCTCAAAAATACATATGTTCTACAGCTCCATCTTTGCAAATTTTAACAAGAGACTCGAAAATTTTGGTCATTGTGACTCTAGAGGTCCACAGAACGTGTGAAAGCTATGACTAGAAAAACTGCCTCTGTTAAGCACACTTCTACTCTCCTGTGACAGTATCTGGTTCTTTACAGACACAATACAGCAGTGTATTTGGCCACGGCAGGGTTGTCACTGTCTTCCTGGTGCTGAGTCCTGCAAAGCTTGATGTGCTAAATAATGGCTTTTAGGCATTGGAGGCCATGGTTGTTCTTGTATCAAGAGAACCAGCATCTGAATGATTTAACAATTCCATCTACCAGAAATGTTTTTAGACCATAAAACCTCAATATTCCTGAAATAGCAACAGAAAAACAGACAAACAAACAAACAAACAAACAAATGAACAAAACCCACAAAACCAAAGCTTTTAGCACATAATTTACTGTGGTATATTGGGACTCATAAACTGGGTGATTTTAAAAGTTTTTTTAAATTAGTACTGGTTGCCCTAGATTAAGAGTGTTGCATTAGATTTGAACATGCTGCCAGGGTAATTTGGATTGAAGAGGAGGGGGATAATGCACTCTTAGTTGCTTTCCTATATGTGTGTAAAAGCTGGGTAGCAGGATGCAATAATAGATGTTTCCAGACAAAACCAACAGTGAGGTGAAAACCCATCCTCTGGATAATTTAGTCTTGCTCCTAAAGCAAGTAGAGTGAATTTACTCTAAATTCCTGAAATGTTTGTGGTGTGATCCTGTATCACAAATCTCTGAGGTAGGTGCCCTCTGGACATCCTCCATTTAAGTGAGGTCACTGAAACTAGGCTTTGACAGCTCAAAACTGGCTGGATGCAATATTACACGGGTATTAATAAACATTTATTTATAACTCAGATGCGGTCATCAGTCTTTTAAGAACATATGGTGTTATTTATAATACCTTTTTGAATGAAATGGCATGAATGAACAAGGTAAATACCTCTGCATGTCTGTGACCTGCATGCAATTAATGCATGGTTTGCTAAAGAGTAAATAGTGTACTGTTAGAATTTGGGGTCTGTTGTGGGTTAACTAAAGTTATACTCTCTGACCCTGTATTGACCAGGGAGGATGCAACTAGACCATCTCCAAATGTCACTTAATCATGCTTTTATCCAACATCCAAACCTTTTTATTATCAAATAACTAATATAAGTTAGAGAAGCATACAGCTCAGGCCCTCACTCAGTACCACGGAAACCGTGGATGCAGTTGTGCATCGGGAGCAATTGCAACCCACCACTGACACTCTCTGCCAGCCCAGGTAAGCTCTGCCAGCCTAGCAAGAGTCACTGCAGGTTCATAAAGGCTTCTGAATGACACGTGACACTGCCTTCTTTCATGGGTTACTCGTGATCTCTACAGTACGACAATATTTCTTGACAGCTTACTTTATATTATAATTCTCTGCATTTAAGAAAAGCCTTTCATCAGTGGATCTCACAGAGCTGTGCAAGTGATTGATTTTTTTTTTATGGTGAGCGTATATAAAAACAGATTTCATGTTCTGACTCCCCTGCTTTACTTAGTAGTCAAAGCTATTTCTTTTTTAATAATTATGTCTCACTTAACTGTCTCTCATCAGCAGGATTGTGTGAATTTCTGTCTGCTTTTTCTCTAGAGGAAGTTGTCAGGAGCAGAGTAAATGATACTCATATGGGCCAAGAAACAACACAGGATCACTCACCACCTAGATTTTCTAAAGCAAGGATCAAGAAAGAACCAAAGAGTAAAACCCAAAACTTTCTTTCTCTGAAGAAGAATTAGTTAAACCTTTAGGGAAAAAAAATCCCAAACCCCTACAAAGGAACTGCAGTTCAATCTACTGTGTTTCTTAGAGGATACTGAAGCTTAAACATGTGAGAAGGCATTATTGGCATGTGTATCTCCTTTGTTAATATATTTAATTTCATTGAGCTAACTCTTGAAATCTGCTGACCAATTTTTAAATTCTGGCTTAAAATAAATGTTACCATTACAATGGTGCATTCCTCTCAGCAACAACTGATTCCACATGGTTCTTTTATGACAGAAGTGAAGATGTGACCAAGAACAGGAAGTGTTCTGTGTCATAAATTCACTTTATTCTAGAATTTTGCCTTTTTAGTAAGGTCTGTTACTTGTCATTGAACGAACAGGTCCCTAGGACAATCTAATGTCCCCACCAGTATGTGCTGTTAAGCCTCCTTTCTAAGGACAGGCCTGACAGCCTGACATCATTAACAGTCATGCCAAAATCGTGAGCAAAATCAGGAAGTTTTCCTTCTAAAAACTAAAAATTCTTTTTTATTTGCTAACATGAGATGATCCAAAAAATGTATATGCCTCCAGTAATTTACAGATATCTTACCTCACAGATAAACTGTTTCGAAAGTTATTTTCCTCCATTTACAATTATTATGTAGCCCAAAGATGCCCACAGATTGTACAACAATCAATAGATGACTTGATAAACCAGTTTAATATCTCCTTATGATGTTTCCATTATATACATAGATATTGCAGATGATGACATTGGTTCAACACTACAGAGATTCAGGTTATAAGTTCTGTTTAAAGACCTAATTCTCAGTGGTTTCAGTGGAAAGAAGGCAATTTAAACAGGATTTAGACATTTAATTTCCTTAAGGATGTAAGCCTTTGTCTTTCTGTAGTAGATAGATCACCATTGCTTTCCTGACACTTAAATGCTGATGATTTTAGCTTTTGGTTCTTTAGGCTCTGTAAAAGCTAGTCATTATATATGATGCAGAAATTCTAGGAGAAATTTGGATCATTATCAACTATATTTAGCAACCACTTCGACAGCACAAATTACTCCACCATTAGAAAAACATTTCTGTCACAATGTCCGCAGAGAGACAAAACAGAGCTATGAAGCCCATGTGAAATTTCCTGGCGGGATTTGTTTTTTGTTCTGCCAATTTATATTGCAATTTTTACATGTGCATTAAAGCATTCTGAAATAGGAAAAATAAAAGGGTTCTTTTTGTCCTGTCTAGCAGCTATTAAATTGGTAGATCTTTGAACTTCATGGACCTAAAGTTGTTGAAAACACTCTTACTGGGCTTTAGAACCATTGGAATTAGAATTATTTCCTATTCAATAGGAAGAGTTTCTTGACACTTAACACACTGAATAGTGGTAATTTAAGAAATTGGTTACAAATGGAGTTAATCTAATCTCACTTAAGAAGCTTCTCAGTTAAGAAGCTCTGATTCCGATTTCAGCGGGGTCATCTTGGCAGACTACTTAAAATCAAACTCAGAGAAGCATGGAAAACAAAGATCTCTGAAGGCTACTTAAATAGTTTGGAATCAGATTTTCACAACGTGGAAAATGATACTAACCTGTCTACAGTTCAATTCAAGTCTTTCTTCATAAATGTTGCACAAGTGAGAGCTTCCTTTGCTAGACTGAGCAATCTCCCGTGTAAATGAACATTTTGGTGGTTTAGATAGCAGAGATAAGACAGGCCCTCTTCCAGAGCGCTGAGTAAACCTTTGGGATTATAACTTTATATGGATACAATGTCACATCTTCTGATGCAAATCCTTCTTCACCATTCCAGAAGTTTCCTGTAGCTAGATGAATTATTTTCTGACACTACTGTTTTTTTGAAGTCTTTTGCCTCTTTTTTGTTCCCCTTGCCTACCAGGCTTCTTTTTAATTTGCATATGTTAGTCTTTGTCTGCCTCATTTGCTTAATTAAGAGTATGGTTCTGGTCTACTAATGAGAACAAAACCCAACTTCTAAAGACCTTGTTAATGTAGAATGGAGAAACTCTGTTATGATTCTAATTCTTGAAAAGCAATATATTCTCCAGCACAGGATTAATATTAATGTTAGAAGGAAGAAACCTCTCATGCCCCAAGACATGAGAAATATTCCCTATGCTATTAACTATGCTATAGGAACCTTAACTATGTATAAGCTATCATCAGAAGGCAGAAGATCAACACTTTCACTTGTAGATGCCTCGGGGTAATTACTTTAAGCTGTTTCTATTACAGGTCTGATTTTTATGGTGGTGCCACATACACACCATACCCTCCCTTAATAGGCGTGAGGAAATGTGTATCTGTTCACAACACCTGAAAATGGGGCAGCCTTATTTTGAGGCCTAAATGGCATTCCTCAACACACTCAGCTTTGACAAATTTAGTTTGGGTTCAAGCTGTTAGAGAGCAGAGCACAGCGAATCCAAGCAAGCACAGGAATGGCACAGGAAAGCTACTGCATCCCAGAGAGCTGTATCTTCCCGTGTGCACGTCACATGGCAGTCAAAATTATTCTGGCTCTTACCAGTGGCATTGGTGGTATGCTACAGGGAGCAGAGACTAGGTCACCAGCAAAACGTGACAACTATAAATGGAGTGGCTGCTTATCAGCTGCAGAAACAGCATGTAGGAAAGAGCACCGCAACTCAAAATAAAACGTTGATGTCAAAGTTGAATCCCGTATAAGGCATCAAGTGCTTCATTAAATGAAGGATCCTGTCTAACCCTCAGGGGTATCCCAGGTACATGAGTCACAGCTAGATGTCATTGACTTTTTAAAAAGTTTGTTTCGTCATAAGGCTCTTAATTTTATTCTTTTTTTTTTAATAGCTAGCAATCTTTGTATGATAAGAAACTTCGTTTCTGTTTTTCTCTAGTATACTCCCACATTTCTCCTCGTGTTGATAAAAGCACTGTAACCAAATATTACAGCCTTTCTTGACAGACCAAATCAACAATGAACCTTTAGAAAGGACTATGTTTTGTTTGTAGCTGTGTCTCACTAAAAGATAGTGTATAATCTGTCTCTGGGGAGAACAGAAGCTCTTCTGGTTTAAAAGCTATGCATTCCTTTTGTTGTTGGGAGTAACACAGGTATGGCTTCTGTTCATGGCAGCAGACCTGGAAACACTGATGATAACAGAGTTTCTACTGCACAGCAGTCATTGTAACAAATGTAGAAGGTGCTGTGTTACATGACAACTCTGTTTTGTAATTCCAAATAGGGCAAAGATCCTTTTACATGCACTTTAAGCTTTAACTGCTCAACAATTTTGGTAATTGCAAATTTCGTCATTTAATTTGGTTTAGGCTGTTGTGAAACACGGAGGTATAAATATATATGGTTTCCCAAGCCTCCACTACACCTGTTTCAGGCAGGATAATTTTCAGTAGAGTAAAATAGAGTAACCCATAACCCGTAAAAGGCTGCAGACAGCAGTCAAAACTCTGTGCTCAGAGACACCATATTCAGGTAATGTTTCACATAGGGAAGTTTACATGTACTTCCAGGTGGTGTATACCTTATGTCTTTAACCAGGAAAACAATTGCTTTTCTTCTCACTTAAGGCAATTACAGGGAGTATTCTAATGTATATAGCATCTTAAGTGTTATCTTTGTAAGTGACTGAATTCAGTGAAGGAATTCGACTGGAAGTTTGCCTGGGGCAAAGAATTCCATGGGTTAATTATGCGACATTCCTTCTATCTCTTCTAAATCAATCGCCGCTTGATTTCAATGTCTGTCCCCTTAAGAGGGTGAGAAGGATCTAATTGCCTCCCTGTGGACCACTAGTAACTGCCTATCCCTGTGAAATTCACTTTTATGAGCCTGTGCTGTATCTGCAATTCAACAGGATCAAAACTCCTTCCTTCCCCCCACTTGTTAATCATTTTGTCATCGCCTCAAATTATTTCTTATGGATTTTCTGACAAGATGTCCTAAGCAGAATGCTGTATTACTGGTGAAAGTGCAGACCAGGCTGATACAACTCGGTTTTTTGTTTGGGTTTTTTTCCCCTAAAATTTACATATCATTTTCCTTTTTTCTATGCACTGAGGGTAGCAGAGAAACAAATTTTTGTTAACGGTACTGACAAGAACTACCTTTGCCAAAGCAGGATTTAGTTTAATAACATCATCTCCTTGTATTGCTAACAGCTCCAGGTAAGGCTGTATTGATTCAAACATAAAAAGGGATGTAGTTTCTGAAGAAGGGGGACTAACAACAGTATTTTAACATCTGTTAAACACAGTGTTTCAGCCCCTCTGAGATTAACATCATGTATCTTGGAGAAGAGCACAGAAATTAAAGGTCCTTATATGCTCCTCCGCCTAAAGCGTCAACAGCCTTTACTTGGTATTGGCTCTTTAGGGCTCCCACGGTTCTTTCCTACACGGAGAGGTCATAGAGAGGGATTCAGCAACCATTCCTTATGGCTGGGGCATGTGAAGTGCGCACGTGATTACTATTCCGATTGTCTCATGACATTGAAGCTTTGCCTCAGATTTTCCCTTGTGTCTCTGACAAAGCTAAGAACCTGTAAAAGTGAGAAATAACCAAGGTTTAGCTCTGTAACAGCTGAAGCTAATCTAAAACTGTATTGCTGATTTTGCAATCTTCCTGCACTCATTCAACAGTCCTGTGAAACAGGCCAATATTCATCTAATTGAAATCTAATCTGGCAAGTTTTTCATTTGGTTTGGCCCAGTTCAGGTCCCAGATCTAGGAATGGGAACACACGAATGCCAGTATCTGAGCAAGGGATGGTGGAATAAGGGGTCACCTGGGGAAACGAGTGCAGGATTGCAGCAACCCAGAATTACATTATTTTAAACTGTATGAAATTTGATCTTCACCATCTGGTGAAATTCTGATCCTACAAAGGTCAGTGGAAACAGAATTTCATACTAATTCTTAGTATGTTTGCATTTTTGTATATTGAATTATCATGTTGTCATAGTATTTTTATGATGATAGCAACTCAAGGTATTATATTTTTTAGCTTTCAGAGTATTTCAGTGTATCAGGGTCAGAAAATATTCATCACAGTTTGTCTTTTATCATTAAATCGATGATCAGCATTCTGACACTGACTCCACACAAATCTGGCTAGAATTAAAATTAACTGTTAGATCTTTAAAAAGAGTATTTCTCTTGTCGGTATTTTTAATAAATATTTTATTAAATATTTACATATTCACAATTGGTGTATTATAAAATGTCATAATAGCAGCAGCTATGGATGTGTAAGATTAATTCTCATTTCAAACCTCTGGTACCATTTCTGTTTGATTATTCGGGAGCAGATTTCACCATTTAGACTTCAAAACAGGGAGAAACAGCTGCAGCCTGGAAGAAAAAAAAACCCCAAACCACAGCATAAAGACGTATTTTACTTAAATTCCTTTTACAAAAGCTGATGGCTACTCAGCATCAGACAAAAGTTGTATATAAATGCAATGCTATGCTAAGTGATGTGGAAATACCAAAAGACTGTGAAATAGTTTCTAAGGAGTTGTTAACACGTGCCTGAGGCTATACTGCTGAGTTGCAAATTTAAGGGGCGTGTTTTCATCAGTATTCAAGTCATCTGTTAGGCAGCAAAGGAGAACGGTAAATAAAGCTAAGAACACGTGAAAAGATGCTATGAATTTTATAAATTCCATGTGCTGAGCAATGCAACAGCATAAACTTTGATTTTTCATTACTTTCTTAGCTACTGCTCTGAAGTGCAGCTGTAAGTCCACACACCTTCCTCACAGAAACTTCCAATTTTTTCTGGCCCAGAACCTTAAGCATAATGTTACTATTCAACTCTCAAAATGCAAACATCTTTGATATCACGTGCCTAATGGTAAATACATACAGGCCTGGAGAGCTGAGCCTTCTGGAGTAGAAATCAGTCATTACGTGTTTCACAAGCCACGTCTGTATCTGTGATCCACTAGGTAAATAATAAGAAGTAAACAATCACATTTGACCATTCTCTGAAGCAACCTCTACATGATGTCCATGATAGCACTATGTAATTACTGCTATGAAGATGAAGCACTCTTGGAAAAGATGCAGAGAAACCAGGTTTTCCAAATAACTGTTAAATGTTTTAATGTGTGCCCAGTGCCAGCCCAAGGATAGCAGATTTTTTCATCTCCTCAGGTACATCCATGCAAAGTGGCATTGCAGAGATATTACCACTCGGTCATCCAAGTGAAGAGCTGTAGGACATCTGGGAGCAGTAACTTCTTCAACTAGTCCTAATAAATCTGCAGCCAAATATGAGCCGGCTGTGGTTCCCCAAGAGGCTGAGCACTTGCAACTTCAGCTTGCTGAAGATCTCTGTTCAAAAAAACCCAAGACTTAAAGACCTAAAACCACAAGGACAATTGTGGAAACACACAAAAAAAAATGCTAAGACTTGCTAACCAAGTGATTAAAAACTAAATCAAATCTTTATGGAGGGAAAAGTAACAATTCATTAATTGTTAATCTTCATTAATTGTGATCTTCTATGGGCTGAAGAATTGAAACTTCAGGAGTACCATCAGAGTTTTACTGAGAAGATCCAGATTTGGATTTCCCATCTCTCAAATACTTGAAGCACCTAAAAAAAAAACAAACCCAAAAAAACCCAAGCAAACAAAACAAACAAACAAACAAACAGAACGTTCTGAAGCTGACTTTGGATTTTTTACAGGAGTTTCTGCAGGCATACTTGCTGCTTCCAGGCCACGGCCATTATTCAGCTACTTATGAAAAGCTAGTGAATAGGAAGTTTATAATGAATCACCTGCGTAATTTCAACTAAATATCAAATCTGTGTTAAAAATCTTAGGATGGGAGAGTAGGTCAGTGCTTTAGGAAACTACAAAGGCAACCCTTACAAGGAGAGAAAATATCTTCTATGAACTAAGGTAGTTGCAAAAATGTAAATATGATTCTGGGCATGTAAGATTTTATTTATGTACATAAGAGATAATACAGCTTCGGTGCACAAAAAATCTTATGGCAAATGTAGACTCTGCTTTGTCTTTAGCATGAAATATTGACATAATAAATAGATTCATATATTTCTAGAAGATGCAATGAGGTGAAGGAAAAAAAAAGCTGGTTTCACATGGATATCTTGATTTTTAATAGGCACATGGCAAATATTCCAGGAAAATGTAGCTCTTTGAACACTGAATAAGGGAAAAATCCAAATATATTCAGCACAGAAGTGAAAAATACTGAAACCTCTTGCAACAGTACCCAGTGTAGTTGTGTGCAGTCTTTACTGCTCTTTGAGTAGAATGGCTGCATAAGCCAACTCAAGACAGGTTCTTGGGAAATTTCAGCATCCTTTCACGTTGAAATGCTTACCCCTCTCTCATGAAAGGCTTTACACCCCTGCACTGCAATACTGATTCTTCCTGCATTTGAGAATCCGAAGCTTTTCTCTTCCCCAACCTGTTCTTCTCCCAGCCTCAAAAGGAGAATCCCACAGGGCTCCCCCATGCCTGTTTTACAGGTCAGTGAGCCAAGAACACACCAAAAGCTTTGCTCTTTTTATATCCAGTATTCACATGCTGTGCAAGGCAGTCCTGTCATACCTATCTATCCTGATGCTTTTTTCCCATTTGATAGGAAAAAACTCACTCACTTTACAACTGAAACAAGTTAAAGGGACAAAAGCACAAAGTAGCACATATTTCAGGGGTTTCTGCCAATTAGATATAAATGCTTTGCCTTGCTGTATCATGCAGAGCTGATCACACACGTGATTTATATTAATAGCATTGGAAGGAGAGAAGAATTCAATTTATCCAAAGTTATACAGGAAACATGAAGGGCTGTATGTAGTTCAGCTTAATTTAAACAGACATCCAACTTGGCCTGAGGGGACAACTCAGGAGATAAACTTGCAGTTTGTAAAGCACCTCAGCAGCATCTGGGGTTGAATGGCATAAAACTATAGGATATTATAATTGTAAATATATAAGGGATGAAGATAAGACTGCTCTTAAAGGAAATACTGACTGTGGACAGGAATTACCTTCCCAAGAGCTCTATAAGAGGAGGAACTCGGGGACCTTCCCAGCCTCTGCTGCAGGAAGTTACTACGGCAACTCAATCCCTGCTAACGACGATGGTTCCCAAGCAAAACCAAAGATCTGCCGTCGCAGTAGCTTAAGGCACACTGCCGGTATCCCAACAGCTACCGCTGGGCAGACTCCGCAGAGCAGCCACGTTCAGGGACGGCGTGGCAGCCAGCGGCTGCTGCCGCATGGAGAAGAGCGGTGCCGGGAAAGGGCCGACAGCGGCCGCGGAGCGGCTCGCCCCGGACCGTTCCTCCGCACACCCGCGGCGCCCCCGAGCCTGCCCCCGCCTCCGTTCCCGTTCCCGCGGCATCCACGCGGATGTACCCCCTCACCGCCCGCCATTCCCG